>JANFCV010000274.1:0-397500 GCA_024500475.1 Phthorimaea operculella | reverse complement strand
TTTCGCCTTGACGCCATAAATTCCCTTGGAATCCGCCTTCTTGCTATTTCTCAGGTAATTTGGCTCTTTCAGTAGGTACAAACTAACAAAATATGACCACACCTACATCTTATGCACATCTTATGAGAGCAGCTCCATTCATTCATGAATATTTTGAGGAGTATTTACTGTGTACCTCTTATGGTGTGAATGACTATGTAATTCTTATTAAAGAAGACAACACAATTTTACTTTACTTAAAGTTTACTTCGAGAACAGGTCTTGGCTGGGGCACGACCATGCCCCTTACGTTCTGGTTTACGGAACAAAAATTATGTTTTTATAAATATATACCTACAACACTGTCCTGTGTAAAAATAATAATTCAGTATTAAAAAAAGCATTCTATACCTAGTATGAATCATTTTCCATTTATTTTATTCCACCGATAACAGAGATAATTTGTAACTTTGACCAATATTTATTTTTTCGTACAACGGAACTACTGGCCACAAAGTAGAGAATGTACAGAAGGCCAGCTCGCCGATCATTAAATGCCTACACGCAAGGGTTGCTACTTTTTATTTCTGAACATTTCATATGCGGTTCCTGGGCTGGGTTAAGCATACTCAGGTAGGCATTGCTTAGGTACATACATTATATCAATCTTAAACTAAAACACTGACACAATACAAAAAAATTTGCATCTAAATGACGGTGTGCGAGTGCAGTGACGTTTCCTTGTAGCCGTCTCTCTGTAAAACTTACTCACCTAGTGTACTACTGGCCGTGTGTTTTATTTGGATAATTCGTGTTAAAGCCATATGGTTAAAAGAAGATAAAAAATGAACTTCCTCATCCTAAATACTACTACCTTGTTCGCTCTTTTTTTGTAAGTAATCTAAAAAGCATAATTCTTAATCATACATAACATAACCTAGATACATTTTGTTTGTTTATTTATTTATCAGTAAATCAATTTCATTGTAGTGCCTCTAAACATGAAAAGCATCAAAAAGCATACAAAACATGGAAAGTCTTGTCTGCCTGCTGCATTCAGGCAGGAAACAATTCAAATTTTGAACTACGAATGGAACAAAATCTTACTCCTGGTTGGCGCGAATGTGAGGTTAGTAATCACTTTTGATTCAATATTTATTCCATAATATGCACAAGGCAGGTAATGTATGTTATTTACACTCTATTTATTATACACGCGTGTGATTTGATAAGAAAATGAGACTGCATTTCAGTCGATTTTCATAATATCAAGTACCAGTGCAATCCAATCCAATATTGGCAGATGTATTTTTCAATTTTAACTACAAACAAGACACGTTTTGGCCTAATGTAATTATATGTTCTGATTAGACGGTACGTTTACTATATGCATTAATTAACAAATGCATTAATTTCCGTATTCAGTCAGTAAGCATGTATGATGTAGACGGAGCCTGCGGAGGTCTAATTATACACCACACCATGGGTTCTACAGTTGAACTCTGGCTGGGTACAAAAGGGATCAACTTACACTGGTTTTGCATACATTTACTAAGAATAATCCAGTTTATGTAGATCTAGCAAGTACAATATCCATACTGAATAAAACAATTGCTTTAACTTAATAGTTATTTTTAATAAATTTCAGCGGTAGCAGATGGAGGAAGTATGGAACCGACTGACCGATGATAAAATGTATCAGCGCAGTAGTGCACTCAGCTGTGGGAGGAGGTTAGTTAACTTTATTAATAACAGGGTGCAAAATTATTATAATAATACTTAGTACTTTAACATTGTTAGGGTTGTACTCACGAGATCAACTTACGCTGGTTTTGGATATATTCACTAAGAAAGTGCCGCTCTAAGTTGAACTATTATAGTTCTGCTTTAGTTCGCTCATCTGTATAGGCCATATTTGACAGCTGTCAGAATTATGTTAATGCTATGTCATAAGGTCTATTTTTCTTTGTTGACATCTGTCAAATATGTCCTATTCGAATGACCGTACTATAGCAGGGGTTACTGTACGATTATAAAAGTCCTTTCGCTTAGATAGTGCCACTTATTATGGTGGTGAGAATTCATTCCATACAAACTTTGAGTTTGTTATCTTACCGAATGACATTATCTAAGCGTCCCTTTGTTCAAAAAAGAAGATGCGATGTAGTTTAACCATTTTGTTCTGTATGTTGTTCAGATTGATCGGTAACAAAGCCGCAGTTTCAACCGCAGTCAGATGACACTCGCGCTCGCGCTCGCGGTCAGGTGACACTGATCACGACTGTACACTGTACACTGTACACTGTACACTGTACACTGTACACTGTACACACTCCCTCCATACTACTTACTAGTTAAAGGTGAGTATTCTTACTATAACCTATATAGCTGAGCTCATTTCACTCCGAACTGCACTTTCCATCTAGGTAATAGATACTAACACACTATAGTACGGTCATTCGTATAGGCCATATTTGACAGCTGTCAAAATCATGCTAACATAAGGTCTATTTTTCTTTATTGACGTGTTGTGCCTAGTATGGCCTATGCGAATGACCGTACTATAAAGTACGCCCGCTCGAACAAGTCCTATTTGACACAGCTGTCAACCGCATAATAAAAATGGTGTCAACAAGTCGACAAATGAGTCTACAGAGCGTTAACGAGATTTTGACAGGTGTCAAATATGACTCACTCGAGTGGCTTTACCATAATTAATATTACCTACTGCACGTATCAGTAGAAGAGCGATACACAGTTTGGTGTGAATGGCCGTTTACGCTCTGCCTAGTGCCTACCCCGCAACGCAACGCAAGACATGACTACTAGCGCGACATGGATGTTATATACAAATGGACAGTCAATCCATCTCTCGTATGAACGACAACTTCAGTTCAGTAATTGTTCAAATTGATCGAACAGATGGCGTTACTGTATCAGATTTAAGCTTTCCATTTGAGGATTATCACTGGTTGCGTTGTGTATTACTATTTGAGCATTGTTACGTGTTATTTCACTACCTATGCGGCTTCATTGTTTCGTACTAGATTGACCATCCTGCAGTTAGTGTATATACCCTCCATGGTACACAGTATCACTAAACCTAGGCATATAGTGGGTGTTTTCCATAGTATTGAAATATATATTGTATGTTTCCAGGGCATCCGTCAGCTGCGCATGCACACGACGTGGTGGCGGTGGACTCGCGCGGGGGGGGGGACGACCAGGTATGTAGAATAATATTAAAAATCATTTCATAATGCCGTGTGGTGCCGGCTTAGAATAGCATCACCACATGTCTTTCCGGTGGGTGTCGTAACAATTAAGCGACTAAGGGATTTGAGAGTCGATGTGTATTGCAATTTTATCCTCTTCGAGTGGGACACCAAGTCGTCCAACGACCCGATGAACCCTGTTGTCAGAGATTTTGGTGTGGTGGTGTCTTTATGGTGATATACAGTCTTCAGAATGACTCTCAATTTTTTGTCAGACGTGGTGTAAATGACCGTGTTTACAACCGTTCACTCTCTGCCTACCCCCTACCCCGCAAAGGATACGGGCGTGATTTGTGTATGTATGTTTAAATGTATTTTTTTATTTGCTTCAGGAAAATCGTCCTCTCGAGCACAATCGAAAACCTGCTCAGAACAGAAAATAAAATGCAGCGAATGAAACCTATGATGTCGGAGAGAGAGGCTCTAATAACAAACACGGCCATACTTTTGGAAAACTCCAACTTGACACCGTTCAAAAGCACAACCAGAACCGCCTATCCATGCTTCTACTGCAGAAAATCTATTGAGAATCAGCTTAAACTAAGAGAACATCAAATGAGAATGCACAAGAAAAGTCATCTGAGGAAATTATTGTCAGTTTCCGGTGCCGAGAGCTTAGTTGTTTACGTTGACACTTCTGACTTAAAGTGTACTATTTGTGAAGGAAACGTGGATAATATAAACGATTTGAAAGAGCATTTAACCAAAGCACACAAGAAAGAGTTCATACAAGGAGTCACGGATAGAGTTATACCGTTCAAGTTGTCCGAAGACAATATTTTCGAGTGTCAAGTCTGTCGGTTCAGTCTAGAAACGTTCGGTGCTATAGAACGACATATGAACACGCATTACAGAAACTACGTGTGCAGGGAATGCGGTACCGGTTGCATCACTAAATACAGACTGAAGGTTCACATAAAAAATATGCACATCGAAGGCAACTTCCCCTGCGAGCACTGTCAAAAAGTGTTCACGTCGCATTTGAAGCTAAAAAACCACGTCAATACAGTGCACAAGCTGTTCAACCGATTCAAATGTCAGAAGTGTCCAGAAAGGTTTTCGGATTACTTCAAGCGACAGCGGCATATGGTGGAAAAACATGGTGTAGCGCCATTGCGGTACAAATGCAACGTGTGTGACAAGGAGAAAACAAAAAATGCATATTAATACAAATACATACCTAGATACCATACATACTTAATCACTCCTAGAACAGAACGTACAACAAAATAAAAAATTGAATAATATTAAAAATCATTTCATAATGCCGTGTGGTGGCGGCTTAGAATAGCATCACCACATGTCTTTCCGGTAGGTGTCGGAAGAAGCGACTAAAGGTCTTGAAGTATTCGAAGAAGTCGATGTGCATTGCAATTTTAGGCGACAGACCTGTCCTTATGGTCTTCCTCTTCGAGTGGGACACTAAGTCGTCCAACGACCCAATGAACCCTGGTGTCAGAGTTTTTGGTGTGGTAGTGTCCTTAGGGTGAGAATCCACCAGAGCTGTGCGAGGTAGCGAGGCGGTGAGCGAGGAAAAAATCCACCAATAGAATCACTTCATTTTCCTAGCCTCGCTCAGCTCAGCTCTGGTGGAATAGGGTTGAGCGAAGCGAGGCTATTCTACATACAAAACAAGCGAGAAATGTGTGCGAGGAATGTGTTGCGCGGAATGTGTAGCGAGGAATGCGTTGCGAGGAATGCGTTGCGAGAAATGTGTTGCGAGGTTTCCACTACATCGCATTCCCCCCGCTCACACATTTCACAGCTTCGCAACGCATCCTCGCTCCGCACATTAATGCGCATTTTGACAGCTCCGCTACGCATCCTCGTACGACACATTTTACTCGCACAGCTCTGGTGGAAACCCCTACACATTTCCACAGCACAGCTACGCATCCTCGTACGACACATTTTACTCGCACAGCTCTGGTGGATTCTCACCCTTATGGTGATATACAGTCTTCTGAATGACACTCAGTTTTTTGTTAGACGTGGTGTAAATGGTCGTGTTTACAGCCGTTTACTCTCTGCCTACCCCGCAAGGGAAATGGACGTGATTTGTGAATGTATATGTCGCAGGAATGTAGCGAAATCCGGTTATTCGCGAAATCCCTAGGCCCTTCGCGAAGAGCCGGATAATAGCGAAATGCATCGATTTATTCGCACATTTCCCGGAAATCTGCGAATTCGTTATTTGCATGGACATATATCCAGGAAAACTGCGTATAAGGCGACACGCGGCTACGAAGCCGCCTACGCACCTGCTACGACTTTTACCTCTACTCTACGCCGCTGTAGCTCGCGCACAGGAGTACTCGCGACGCTTCGTAAGCTCTCGTTCGTCGCAGTAGTGGAAGGTTCCGCCGCAGTCGAGCTCGACAGCGACAGTGACAGCGACGACAGCGACAGCTCCGGGCGTTCTGATCAGCATATGGAACCTTTGCTGGAGACTAGAGAGGAGCTCGACTGCGGCGGAACCTTCCACTACTGCGACGAACGAGAGCTTACGAAGCGTCGTCGCGAGTGCTCCCGTGCGCGAGCTACAGCGGCGTAGAGTAGAGGTAAAAGTCGTAGCAGGTGCGTAGGCGGCTTCGTAGCCGCGTGTCGCCTTATACGCAGTTTTCCTGGGTTTATGTCCATGCAAATAATGAATTCGCAGTTTTCCGGGAAATGCGCGAATAAATCGATGCATTTCGCAGTTATCCGGTTCTTCGCAAAGGGCCTAGGGATTTCGCGAATAACTGGATTTCGCTACATTCCTGCGACATATATATAAGTGTATTTTTTTATTTGCTTCAGGAAAAATCGTCCTCTCGAGCACAATCGAAAGCCTGCTGAGAACAGAAACTAAAGTGCAGCGAATAAAACCTATGATGTCGGAGAAAGAGGCTCTAATAACAAACACGGCCATACTTTTGGAAAACTCCAACTTAACACCGTTCAAAAGCAAAACCAGAACTGCCTATCCATGCTTCTACTGCAGAAAATCTATTGAAAATCAGCACAAACTAAGAGAACATCAAATGAGAATGCACAAGAAAAGTCATCTGAGGAAATTATTGTCAGTGTCCGGTGCCGAGAGCTTAGTTGTTTACGTTGATACTACTGACTTAAAGTGTACTATATGTGAAGGAAACGTGGACAATATAAACGATTTGAAAGAGCATTTAACCAAAATACATAAGAAAGAGTTCATACAAGGAGTCACGGATAGAGTTATACCGTTCAAGTTGTCCGAAGACAATATTTTCGAGTGTCAAGTCTGCCGGTTCAGTCTAGAAACGTTCGGTGCTATAGAACGACATATGAACACGCATTACAGAAACTACGTGTGCAGGGAATGCGGTACCGGTTGCATCACTAAATACAGACTGAAGGTTCACATAAAAAATATGCACATCGAAGGCAACTTCCCCTGCGAGCACTGTCAAAAAGTGTTCACGTCGCATTTGAAACTAAAAAACCACGTCAATACAGTGCACAAGATGTTCAACCGATTCAAATGTCAGAAGTGTCCAGAAAGGTTCTCGGATTACTTCAAGCGACAGCGGCATATGGTGGAAAAACATGGTGTAGCGCCATTGCGGTACAAATGCAACGTGTGTGACCGAACCTTCCCCAGGCGGTACACTCTGTCCAGACATATGAGGCGCGACCACTTGGAGATGAAAGACTACCAGTGCGACATATGTCCTTACACGTGCTTCACTAACAACGAATTGCAGGTGAATTATTAGTCGCTGACGTGTGATGCCGGCTTAGAATAGCATCACCCCACTTCTATTCTACCCGTGGGTGGCGTAAAAAGCGACTAAGGGATACTTATCCAGGGAATGGGCAGCAGCCTTTCCGCCTGCCAAGCGTGGTGAGTATGGCAATACCCCCCGATAGGGGGAGGCCCATGTCCAGCAGAATGTTGTGGCTGTTATGGTATTAGTCGCTGGGAATTAGTTGCAAAACTATCCCGGTAGATGAATCCACGCGATAGTGGACAAGATATACTTGCTTAATTTCGCGGGCTCGATTGGAACCGCGGTAGCCTAGTTGGTTAGGGCGTCGGCAGTACTGATGCCGAAGGGCGCAGGTTCGAATCCTGCCTGCGGTGAAAATTTTGCAAGTTTTCCAAAATTGTTTACCTAACACGAGAAGTGAAAATAAGAAATAGAAAAATTGTCATACATCGACCGGGAATCGAACCCGGGCCGCATGGGTAAACGCCCCACCGCTCTGCCATTGAGCTATCGATGCACCGGTTGATGAATGCCAAATTTTCTATCTCTTGATGCTCGCCTCCAAGCGACGATACAGCGACATCTTGTAGAAAGTATTTAGAACTTACTACATGGTTAGTCCACATTATGAGTGGAATTCAAACCATATGATGAAGCTTGCTTAATCAATCTATTGGGATTTTAATGCACTCACAGTGCTATATTATGTATGTAATTTTTTCTATTTCTTATTTTCCCTTGTGAGAATAATATAGCACTGTGTGTGAGTGCATTAAAATCCCAATAGACTAACACGACAAGTGTTTTAAAATTTGGTATTCGAATTACAGGTGCACATGGTGAAGCACAATGGTGATAGAATATTCGAGTGCCATATTTGTAGCAAAGCGTACGCTAGGAAGAAGACTCTGACGGAACATATGCGAATACATAACAATGATAGAAGATTCGCGTGCACGGTGTGTGGGCAGACGTTCGTGCAGAAATGCAGTCTGAAAGGACACATGAAGACACACCATATGGAATACATCGAGTAACACAGGGTGTTAATATAAATGCAGGGTAGGTTTAGTATCGATAAAGGATGCCGTAAAAAGTATTGGAAAACATCCCAGACACCATTTTTTTTACTTGGCCGACATTTAATTCAAATGCCTATATCTCAGCCGAAATTCGTTAATCTCAAAGTTGTTTAGACAAAAGTACTTGTATGGGCATTCTCTCTAAAAAAGTTTGACTAAATCAGAACCAAATATTTATAATGAAATGAATAACTAATTATAATTGATGTTTATTTGTCCAGGGAAGGGCGACTACTGATAATTCACGGACTAGCTGATGAGAACGTGCATTTCTGCCATACAGCCGCTCTACTAGCGGAGTTAGTGCGGCTAGGGAAACCACACCGCGTGCAGGTAATCATTTTGTTTATTTATTATTGCCGTGTGATGCCGGCTTAGAATAGCATCACCCCATATCATTCCCGTGGGTGTCGTAAAAAGCGACTAAGGGATAATTATCCAGGGAATGGGCATCTTGCACTGCGCTCGCCAATCGTGGTGAGTATGGCAATACCCCCCAATACGGGGGAGGCCCATGTCCAGCAGTAAAGGTAACGGTATTGCCGTGTGGGGCCAGCTTAAAATAGCATCACCCCATATTAGTTTCGTGGGTGTCGTAAGAGACGACTAAAGGATTTGAGACTTTAATGCGTATTGCAATTTTAGGCGACAGGCTGACAACCGTTTATTGTAAATGTACAAAATTCAGTTATACAAAATAGTTTTGTTAATCTATCTGGCTGTTTGTTTGTTTGCAGGTGTACCCCGGAGAGCGGCACTCAGCACTCAGCACTCACTGCGCGCGATGCACGCGTCACGCGTCACGCGTCACGCGGACAAACACTACGAGACAACAACACTGCACGAAACCTAACGAAAACCTATAGATATATACTACCACATCATATTATAAGGCGTAAAAAAATCAACTGCTAATATTTTAAGGGGTGAACCAGCATATGAAACTGAACAACTTTTCCCAAGGAGCATAATTTGCACTAAAACATTGTAAGATAAGTCACATTCATGGGAAAAAATACTCGTGAGGTACTCTCAACTAGTTTTGCAAATACCTAGTTATTGAGAAGAACTGATAAGTATTCAATTCCTTCTTACTACGCTACGCATATAATACAGGGTGTTAAGGATGTAGCACTAAAATATCTCGAGTTTACTCTCATCTATGAAACTGGGCAACTTTGAAAAATAGGGGAACTAACCCATTTACGTATTTCTGTGGGGAAATTTAAAGAAATGTATCAAATCAATATCAAATATTGTTCCGTTTCTTGGGCTAAGTACTTCCACGAGCAGTTTTGAGCTATGCCCTTAACACCCTGCCCTGATAGATACACGAATTGCGTTTTACCTATCAAAGTATGTACCGTATGTATTGTAAATATACTTTTTGTTATGAGGAACGAAATAAATGCATTAAAATAGTAATGAGTTGTCTATATTATTTTCTACGAAGAGTCTAGTATGCCGCTAGTGGTGCGTTAGAAAAGCGGACTAAATAACCGCCATCGGTAAAATAACACTTGTTTTGCGGCAACGCACTGAATACAGTTATTTTACCGACAGCAGCTTCGCAGTGATTTAAAAGTAAGTAAGTAAGTAAAAACACTTTATTGCACATTTAAAACACAAACACAGCTAAAAGTGGCCACTTTTAGCAATTTCGGCATACATAACTAAAGCGCACAGTTTTCCCAAGGTTTTACTGATTTGTTATTCTGGTTAATTTATAATGTGATTTTTTCCACGGAGCGGCGCTAGTTACATAAAGTTTACTTTTGCAATAAATATCGGCCTGCACATCGATACCGCGTTTTAATTCGACACCAACGACATCTGTGATTTTTCTTTTTAACTAGATCTCGGCCTACACATTGAACACATGTTAATAATAATATATTTTATTGCAAAAGTGCACATAAGCTTAATTTATACTATTTCAAAGAATAGAAAAATAAACACAAAAAAATATTAGCAATTTAAAAACGCAAAAAGAACGTCAACGCCGAGATTCGACCCCGCGTCTCTCCGTATCAGAGGTGAACGCTTAACATTTGCGCTACATATACCCATAAGTAGGCTGGTGAAATAAAGCTACCCCTCTGTAGCTTCATACGTATACACACACAAATCACGCCTTAAACCCTTGCGGGGTAAGCAGAGCGTCAACGAGAGTCATTTGCGCGTTATGACAAACTTGAAATATGACATCAGCGCATTATGACATACTTGAAATATGACATTTGCGTATTATGACATATTTTAAATAAGACATACTTGAAATATGACATTTTCACTTTTTAATATACTTGAAATATGACATTTGCGCATTATGACATACTTGAAATATGGCATTTGCGTATTATGACATACTTGAAATATGACATTTGCGCATTATGACAAACTTGAAATATGACATTTGCGCGTTATGACAAACTTGAAATATGACATTTGCGCGTTATGACAAACTTGAAATATGACATTAGCGCATTATGACATACTTGAAATATGACATTTGCGTATTATGACATATTTTAAATATGACATACTTGAAATATGACATTTGCACTTTATAACATGCTTGAAATATGACATTTGCGTATTATGACATACATGAAATATGACATTTGCGCATTATGACATACTTGAAATATGTCATTTGCGTATTATGACATACTTGAAATATGACATTTGCGCGTTATGACAAACTTGAAATATGACATTAGCGCATTATGACATACTTGAAATATGACATTTGCGTATTATGACATATTTTAAATAAGACATACTTGAAATATGACATTTTCACTTTTTAATATACTTGAAATATGACATTTGCGCATTATGAAATACTTGAAATATGACATTTGCGTATTATGACATGCTTGAAATATGACATATGCGCGTTATGACAAACTTGAAATATGACATTAGCGCATTATGACATACTTGAAATATGACATTTGCGTATTATGACATATTTTAAATAAGACATACTTGAAATATGACATTTTCACTTTATAATATACTTGAAATATGGCATTTTCGCATTATGACATACTTGAAATATGACATTTGCGCGTTATGACAAACTTGAAATATGACATTAGCGCATTATGACATACTTAAAATATGACATTTGCGATTTATGACATATTTTAAATATGGCATACTTGAAATATGACATTTGCACTTTATAACATGCTTGAAATATGACATTTGCGTATTATGACATACATGAAATATGACATTTGCGCATTATGACATACTTGAAATATGGCATTTGCGTATTATGACATACTTGAAATATGACATTTGCGTATAATGACATATTTTAAATATGACATACTTGAAATATGACATTTTCACTTTATAATATACTTGAAATATGACATTTGCGCATTATGACATACTTGAAATATGACATTTGCGTATTATGACATACTTGAAATATGACATTTGCGCGTTATGACAAACTTGAAATATGACATCAGCGCATTATGACATACTTGAAATATGACATATGCGTATTATGACATATTTTAAATAAGACATACTTGAAATATGACATTTTCACTTTTTAATATACTTGAAATATGACATTTGCGCATTATGAAATACTTGAAATATGACATTTGCGTATTATGACATGCTTGAAATATGACATATGCGTATTATGACATACATGAAATATGACATTTGCGCATTATGACATACTTGAAATATGGCATTTGCGTATTATGACATACTTGAAATATGACATTTGCGCATTATGACAAACTTGAAATATGACATTTGCGCGTTATGACAAACTTGAAATAAGACATTAGCGCATTATGACATACTTGAAATATGACATTTGCGCATTATGACATACTTGAAATATGACATTTGCGTATTATGACATACATGAAATATGACATTTGCTAATTATGACATATTTTCCATATGACATACTTTAAATATGACATTTTCACTTTATAATATACTTGAAATATGACATTTGCGCATTATGACATACTTGAAATATGACATTTGCGTATTATGACATACTTGAAATATGACATTTGCGCGTTATGACAAACTTGAAATATGACATCAGCGCATTATGACATACTTGAAATATGACATATGCGTATTATGACATATTTTAAATAAGACATACTTGAAATATGACATTTTCAATTTTTAATATACTTGAAATATGACATTTGCGCATTATGAAATACTTGAAATATGACATTTGCGTATTATGACATGCTTGAAATATGACATATGCGTATTATGACATACATGAAATATGACATTTGCGCATTATGACATACTTGAAATATGGCATTTGCGTATTATGACATACTTGAAATATGACATTTGCGCATTATGACAAACTTGAAGTATGACATTTGCGCGTTATGACAAACTTGAAATATGACATTTGCGCGTTATGACAAACTTGAAATAAGACATTAGCGCATTATGACATACTTGAAATATGACATTTGCGCATTATGACATACTTGAAATATGACATTTGCGTATTATGACATATTTTAAATAAGACATACTTGAAATATGACATTTTCACTTTATAATATACTTGAAATATGGCATTTTCGCATTATGACATACTTGAAATATGACATTTGCGCGTTATGACAAACTTGAAATATGACATTAGCGCATTATGACATACTTAAAATATGACATTTGCGATTTATGACATATTTTAAATATGGCATACTTGAAATATGACATTTGCACTTTATAACATGCTTGAAATATGACATTTGCGTATTATGACATACATGAAATATGACATTTGCGCATTATGACATACTTGAAATATGGCATTGAAATATGACATTTGCGTATAATGACATATTTTAAATATGACATACTTGAAATATGACATTTTCACTTTATAATATACTTGAAATATGACATTTGCGCATTATGACATACTTGAAATATGACATTTGCGTATTATGACATACTTGAAATATGACATTTGCGCGTTATGACAAACTTGAAATATGACATCAGCGCATTATGACATACTTGAAATATGACATATGCGTATTATGACATATTTTAAATAAGACATACTTGAAATATGACATTTTCACTTTTTAATATACTTGAAATATGACATTTGCGCATTATGAAATACTTGAAATATGACATTTGCGTATTATGACATGCTTGAAATATGACATATGCGTATTATGACATACATGAAATATGACATTTGCGCATTATGACATACTTGAAATATGGCATTTGCGTATTATGACATACTTGAAATATGACATTTGCGCATTATGACAAACTTGAAATATGACATTTGCGCGTTATGACAAACTTGAAATATGACATTTGCGCGTTATGACAAACTTGAAATAAGACATTAGCGCATTATGACATACTTGAAATATGACATTTGCGCATTATGACATACTTGAAATATGACATTTGCGTATTATGACATACATGAAATATGACATTTGCTAATTATGACATATTTTCCATATGACATACTTTAAATATGACATTTTCACTTTATAATATACTTGAAATATGACATTTGCGCATTATGATATACTTGAAATATGACATTTGCGTATTATGACATACTTGAAATATGACATTTGCGCATTATGACAAACTTGAAATATGACATTAGCGCATTATGACATACTTGAAATATGACATTTGCTTATTATGACATATTTTCAATATGACATACTTTAAATATGACATTTGCGCATTATGACATACTTGAAATATGACATTTGCACTTTATAACATGCTTGAAATATGACATTTGCGTATTATGACATACATGAAATATGACATTTGCGCATTATTATATTAATTACATAAAATTCACTTAACACAAAATTCTTTACACAAAATTCACTTAACACAAAATTCACATTACACAAAACTCACCTAACACAAAATTCAAATTACATAAAATTCACTTAACACAAGATTTTCATAACACATAATTCATTTAACACAAAATTCACTTAATCCAAAATTCACTTAACACAAAATTCACTTAACACGACAGTCACTTAACACAAAAATTACTTCACACAAAATTCACTTCACCCAAAAGTCACTTAACACAAAATTCACATTACACAAAACTCACTTAACACAAAATTCAAATTACATAAAATTCACTTAACACAAAATTCACTTAACACGAAAGTCACTTAACACAAAATTTACTTCACACAAAATTCACTTCACCCAAAATTCACTTAACACAAAATTCACAATACACAAAACTCACTTAACACAAAATTCAAATTACATAAAATTCACTTAACACAAAATTCACATTAAATAAAATTCACTTAACACAAGATTTTCATAACACATAATTCACTTAACACGAAATTCAATTAATCACTTAACACAAAATTCACTTAACACGAAAGTCACTTAACACAAAATTTACTTCACACAAAATTCACTTCACCCAAAATTCACTTAACACAAAATTCACTTAACACAAAATTCACATTACACAAAACTCACTTAACACAAAATTCAAATTACATAAAATTCACTTAACACAAGATTTTCATAACACATAATTCACTTAACACAAAATTCACATTACACAAAATTCACATTACACACACACACACACACACAAACACACACACACACACACACACACACACACACATACATACATACACATACACACACACAATCACACTTTTAGACACACACACACTTTCACACACGCACACACTCACTCACACTTTTACACACACATATTTACACACACTCACACACTTACACACACTCACACTTTTACACACACATACACACACACACACACACACACACACACACACACACACACACACACACACACACACTCACACACTTTCACAAACACTCACACACACACACACACACACACTCACACTCACAAATTTACACACACATATTTACACACACACACTCACACACACACACTCACAATTTTACACACACTTACACACTTACACACACTCACACACACACACACACACACACACACACAATTTTACACACACTTACACACACTCACACACACACACACACACACTTACACACACACACTTTTACACACTTACACACACACACACACACACTTACACACACAGTCACACACTTACACACACACACACACACACACACACACACACACACACACACACACACTTACACACGCTCACACACTTACACACACACACACACACACACACACACACACACACACACACACACTTACACACACTCACACACACACACACACACACACACACACACACACACACACACACACACACACACACACACACACACACACACACACTTACACTCATGACATTTTGTCACTTGTTACCCCGCCTCCCCTTTCATCTAAATAGGGAAATACTCAAATTTTTTTTAAGTCGCCCTACATACATACATACCTACCTACCTACCTACCTACCTACCTACCTACCTACCTACCTACCTACCTACCTACCTAGCTGGCTGGCTTTGTCGGTATATACCGAAAATCTTTCCAGATATTTTTTTAATGCGCCCTTTGTCTACAAATAATTAGGTAGGTACAACAACAAATTGATTTTAAAAGAATAAAATGGACATAGTCCCGTCTCTAACTGCCTCTGTAAACAAAAAACTTGCAGAAATGGCGCCAAATTTCAAAATCATGTATAATTTTCCTGCTAAATATGGCAAAATGTATTTAAATAAGAGTAAACACTGTCAAATTTGGAACAGTTGCTTAGTCACATGATTACAGTGGTATGCATTTGATTAAATGTGATCAATCTTACGCGACTGTAAATCATACATAACACTCTTTCTAAACGTCGCGTCGCGGCGTGTTGCCAGAACGTTCCAAAAGGGTGTACGTAATTATATTTCTGTACGTACTACAGCATAGGTATCTATCTTATCTATTGCATGCAAAATACATACAATACACCGGATTCAATTAACTAGACCGCATAACGATTATGTTTAAAAAGACAAACTACTACCAAGTAACAACACGCAGGTAAAAAACAAGCCAAGTGAGGTATTACGTAAAATTTGATCTCAAAGAGTAAAAAATAATAAGCTAAGTTACGAGAAGGTATCTACAAGCGAAGTATAGTATACAATTCTTGCTCGCTTAAAGGCATTAGATATCCGCAGAAGTAATCTTCTTCTTCTTTTCGTGTGGGACACCGAGTCGTTCAACGACCCGATGAACCCTGGTGTCAGAGTTTTTCAACCGCCTACTGTAAGTAGCAGGCCTCTGACATGGTTGTGTAACGACCGCCATCATAGATAGCAACCGGGACCGACGGCTTAACGTGCCCATCCGAAGCACGGAACCATCTTACTTGCGGACAATCAGGTGGTTCAGCATGCAATGTCCTAACCAGACTGGGAACAAATTCACAAAGTGATAAATATCAACTTTGTGAGTGACCCCACCGGGAATTGAACCCGGAACCTTTGCGTGGCAGGCAGGCATACTAACCACTGCGCCACATCGGCTGTCGCAGAAGTAATAAAAGAATAATAGTCGTATGTTTGCTACATTTTATGCATCACGTAAACATTAGGAGCTCACAGGTAAGGAATTATCTAGGTACCCAATGATTAAAATAATACTAATGATTAAAATAAATTTATTGTGTGACGCTCAGTCCTGCTCACCGCTAGATGTCGCTGTTAGATTCCTAAAACGCGATGTTGAGATGTCGAGCCCGTAACTATATAACCCGAGGTGTGAAGGTCGCAGGTGTGACCTTGGTCGCGCACTTAAACGCGCACTTAAACGCGCAATTCAGCGACACCCGACACGTTCTTGGCCTTCACCTGACACCTGATACGCGTTATACGCGACTCGCCCTTGACCGAGTCACTCCCGCCTGGTCTCGCCGCCATATTTTGTTTTGACGTTGACAGGAAAGATTGCCGAGGTTTTATTGATACCTATATATACCTAACAAGTGTATTAACGTTTGTAAGTGTATTGTGTTTGTTACCTGAATGAAAACAAATGAAACTAAATTATTCGCGAAATAAAAACTAGATGTGACGTGACATAGTACCCCACTTGTACAAGTTGTAGTACAAGTGGGGTACCTTAGACCCCACCACCCCAAGTGGGGTATCAAACGAATCAGCTGATCGAGACGAACTCATTGATGTAGCATTTGTTGGGGTCCGCTGTGCCCAGTACAAGTTGTTGTACAAGTGGGGTACCTTAGACCCCACCACCCCGAGTGGGGTATCAAACGAATCAGCTGATCGAGACGAACTCATTGATGTAGCATTTGTTGGGGTCCGCTGTACCCAGTACAAGTTGTTGTACAAGTGGGGTACCTTAGACCCCACCACCCCGAGTGGGGTATCAAACGAATCAGCTGATCGAGACGAATCCAATGATATAGCACACTTGGTATCCAACGTGTACCCACACACAGACAAGTGATATGCTACGAAACCGCTACGAGTCCTCGAGTACTGAGAACTTGATTTTAATTATTACACCGTAACGGTCCCGTAAGGGTAAGATATTTTTATTGATTTATGTACTATATAATGTCCTCAAACTGGGCAATTTATAAAAACGGAGTTTTGAATAAAAAAATTGTCACCCTTAGCTCACTACTGGACAGGAGCAAGTGGAAGAGACCAACATACACTGGTTCTCGGTACAGCTATCGAGACACAACCAGCACAGATAGACCCCCCGACCGAACAAGCGAGCTTTACAGTCTGTAGTGATCATTTAGGTCACCAGAGGTTAGGTCACTTGAGGTTAGGTCACCTGAGGTTAGGTCACCTGAGGTTAGGTCACCTGAGGTTAGGTCACCTGAGGTTAGGTCACTTCAAGTTTGGTCACTTGAGGTTAGGTCACTTGAGGTTAGGTCACCTGGGGTTAGGTCACCTGGGGTTAGGTCACCTGAGGTTAGGTCACCTGAGGTTAGGTCACTTCAAGTTAGGTCACTTGAGGTTAGGTCACCTGAGGTTAGGTCACCTGAGGTTAGGTCACCTGAGGTTAGGTCACTTCAAGTTAGGTCACTTGAGGTTAGGTCACTTGAGGTTAGGTCACTTCAAGTTAGGTCACCACCTGGGGTTAGGTCACCTGAGGTTAGGTCAGGTTAGGTTAGGTTAGGTTAGGTTAGTATTTGAAATCCTCAATTTTTTTTTAAGGCGCCCGTTATTATCCATGCATTATATTAAACACATACAAGACATACTTATTGGACTGAAGACATTTTTATTGGATTTGACTCTAAAGGATAAAATTACTGAAGACATCTTATTGACTATTGACTTATTGACTAAGAAAAGAAAATTATACTGAAGACTAGGCAGCATGGTCATAAAGATCTCGCCTGTTCCTTTGGAACGAAAAAACTTTCTTATTGGACGCTCCTGCCTGCTCACCGCTAGATGTCGCTGTTAGATTCCTAAAACGCGGTGTTGAGATGTCGAGTACATAACTATATAACCCGAGGCGTGAAGGTCGCGATGTGACCTTGGTCGCGCACTTAAACGCGCACTTCAACGCGCAATTCAGCGACACCCGACACGTTCTTGGCCTCCACCTGACACCTGATACGCGATATACGCGACTCGCCCTTGACCGAGTCACTCCCGCCTGGTCTCGCCGCCATATTTTGTTTTGACGTTGACAGGAAAGATTGCCGAGGTTTTATTGATACCTATATATACCTAACAAGTGTATTAACGTTTGTAAGTGTATTGTGTTTGTTACCTGAATGAAAACAAATGAAACTAAATTATTCGCGAAATAAAAACTAGATGTGACGTGACATAGTACCCCACTTGTACAAGTTGTAGTACAAGTGGGGTACCTTAGACCCACCACCCCAAGTGGGGTATCAAACGAATCAGCTGATCGAGACGAACTCATTAATGTAGCATTTGTTGGGGTCCGCTGTGCCCAGTACAAGTTGTAGTACAAGTGGGGTACCTTAGACCCCACCACCTCCGAGTGGGGTATCAAACGAATCAGCTGATCGAGACGAACTCATTGATGTAGCATTTGTTGGGGTCCGCTGTGCCCAGTACAAGTTGTTGTACAAGTGGGGTACCTTAGACCCCACCACCCCGAGTGGGGTATCAAACGAATCAGCTGATCGAGACGAACTCATTGATGTAGCATTTGTTGGGGTCCGCTGTACCCAGTACAAGTTGTTGTACAAGTGGGGTACCTTAGACCCCACCACCCCGAGTGGGGTATCAAACGAATCAGCTGATCGAGACGAATCCAATGATATAGCACACTTGGTATCCAACGTGTACCCACACACAGACAAGTGATATGCTACGAAACCGCTACGAGTCCTCGAGTACTGAGAACTTGATTTTAATTATTACACCGTAACGGTCCCGTAAGGGTAAGATATTTTTATTGATTTATGTACTATATAATGTCCTCAAACTGGGCAATTTATAAAAAACTGAGATTTTGAATTTAAAAAAAATTGTTACCCTTAGCGTAGTACTGGACAGGAACAAGTTGAAGAGACCAACATACACTGGTTCCCGGTACAGATATCGAGACACAACCAGTACAGATAGACCCCCCGACCGAACAAGCGAGCTTTACAGTCTGTAGTGATCATTTAGGTCACCAGAGGTTAGGTCACTTGAGGTTAGGTCACCTGAGGTTAGGTCACCTGAGGTTAGGTCACCTGAGGTTAGGTCACCTGAGGTTAGGTCACTTCAAGTTTGGTCACTTGAGGTTAGGTCACTTGAGGTTAGGTCACCTGGGGTTAGGTCACCTGGGGTTAGGTCACCTGAGGTTAGGTCACCTGAGGTTAGGTCACTTCAAGTTAGGTCACTTGAGGTTAGGTCACCTGAGGTTAGGTCACCTGAGGTTAGGTCACCTGAGGTTAGGTCACTTCAAGTTAGGTCACTTGAGGTTAGGTCACTTGAGGTTAGGTCACTTCAAGTTAGGTCACCACCTGGGGTTAGGTCACCTGAGGTTAGGTCAGGTTAGGTTAGGTTAGGTTAGGTTAGTATTTGAAATCCTCAATTTTTTTTTAAGGCGCCCGTTATTATCCATGCATTATATTAAACACATACAAGACATACTTATTGGACTGAAGACATTTTTATTGGATTTGACTCTAAAGGATAAAATTACTGAAGACATCTTATTGACTATTGACTTATTGACTAAGAAAAAGAAAAATTATACTGAAGACTAGGCAGCATGGTCATAAAGATCTCGCCTGTTCCTTTGGAACGAAAAAAAAAAACTTTCTTATTGGACGCTCCTGCCTGCTCACCGCTAGATGTCGCTGTTAGATTCCTAAAACGCGGTGTTGAGATGTCGAGTACATAACTATATAACCCGAGGCGTGAAGGTCGCGATGTGACCTTGGTCGCGCACTTAAACGCGCACTTCAACGCGCAATTCAGCGACACCCGACACGTTCTTGGCCTCCACCTGACACCTGATACGCGATATACGCGACTCGCCCTTGACCGAGTCACTCCCGCCTGGTCTCGCCGCCATATTTTGTTTTGACGTTGACAGGAAAGATTGCCGAGGTTTTATTGATACCTATATATACCTAACAAGTGTATTAACGTTTGTAAGTGTATTGTGTTTGTTACCTGAATGAAAACAAATGAAACTAAATTATTCGCGAAATAAAAACTAGATGTGACGTGACATAGTACCCCACTTGTACAAGTTGTAGTACAAGTGGGGTACCTTAGACCCCACCACCCCCAAGTGGGGTATCAAACGAATCAGCTGATCGAGACGAACTCATTGATGTAGCATTTGTTGGGGTCCGCTGTGCCCAGTACAAGTTGTTGTACAAGTGGGGTACCTTAGACCCCACCACCCCGAGTGGGGTATCAAACGAATCAGCTGATCGAGACGAACTCATTGATGTAGCATTTGTTGGGGTCCGCTGTACCCAGTACAAGTTGTTGTACAAGTGGGGTACCTTAGACCCCACCACCCCGAGTGGGGTATCAAACGAATCAGCTGATCGAGACGAATCAATGATATAGCACACTTGGTATCCAACGTGTACCCACACACAGACAAGTGATATGCTATGAAACCGCTACGAGTCCTCGAGTACTGAGAACTTGATTTTAATTATTACACCGTAACGGTCCCGTAAGGGTAAGATATTTTATTGATTTATGTACTATATAATGTCCTCAAACTGGGCAATTTATAAAAACGGAGTTTTGAATAAAAAAATTGTCACCCTTAGCTCACTACTGGACAGGAGCAAGTGGAAGAGACCAACATACACTGGTTCTCGGTACAGCTATCGAGACACAACCAGCACAGATAGACCCCGACCGAACAAGCGAGCTTTACAGTCTGTAGTGATCATTTAGGTCACCAGAGGTTAGGTCACTTGAGGTTAGGTCACCTGAGGTTAGGTCACCTGAGGTTAGGTCACCTGAGGTTAGGTCACCTGAGGTTAGGTCACTTCAAGTTTGGTCACTTGAGGTTAGGTCACTTGAGGTTAGGTCACCTGGGGTTAGGTCACCTGGGGTTAGGTCACCTGAGGTTAGGTCACCTGAGGTTAGGTCACTTCAAGTTAGGTCACTTGAGGTTAGGTCACCTGAGGTTAGGTCACCTGAGGTTAGGTCACCTGAGGTTAGGTCACTTCAAGTTAGGTCACTTGAGGTTAGGTCACTTGAGGTTAGGTCACTTCAAGTTAGGTCACCACCTGGGGTTAGGTCACCTGAGGTTAGGTCAGGTTAGGTTAGGTTAGGTTAGGTTAGTATTTGAAATCCTCAATTTTTTTTTAAGGCGCCCGTTATTATCCATGCATTATATTAAACACATACAAGACATACTTATTGGACTGAAGACATTTTTATTGGATTTGACTCTAAAGGATAAAATTACTGAAGACATCTTATTGACTATTGACTTATTGACTAAGAAAAAGAAAAATTATACTGAAGACTAGGCAGCATGGTCATAAAGATCTCGCCTGTTCCTTTGGAACGAAAAAAAAAAACTTTCTTATTGGACGCTCCTGCCTGCTCACCGCTAGATGTCGCTGTTAGATTCCTAAAACGCGGTGTTGAGATGTCGAGTACATAACTATATAACCCGAGGCGTGAAGGTCGCGATGTGACCTTGGTCGCGCACTTAAACGCGCACTTCAACGCGCAATTCAGCGACACCCGACACGTTCTTGGCCTCCACCTGACACCTGATACGCGTTATACGCGACTCGCCCTTGTCCGAGTCACTCCCGCCTGGTCTCGCCGCCATATTTTGTTTTGACGTTGACAGGAAAGATTGCCGAGGTTTTATTGATACCTATATATACCTAACAAGTGTATTAACGTTTGTAAGTGTATTGTGTTTGTTACCTGAATGAAAACAAATGAAACTAAATTATTCGCGAAATAAAAACTAGATGTGACGTGACATAGTACCCCACTTGTACAAGTTGTAGTACAAGTGGGGTACCTTAGACCCCACCACCCCGAGTGGGGTATCAAACGAATCAGCTGATCGAGACGAACTCATTGATGTAGCATTTGTTGGGGTCCGCTGTGCCCAGTACAAGTTGTTGTACAAGTGGGGTACCTTAGACCCCACCACCCCGAGTGGGGTATCAAACGAATCAGCTGATCGAGACGAACTCATTGATGTAGCATTTGTTGGGGTCCGCTGTACCCAGTACAAGTTGTTGTACAAGTGGGGTACCTTAGACCCCACCACCCCGAGTGGGGTATCAAACGAATCAGCTGATCGAGACGAATCCAATGATATAGCACACTTGGTATCCAACGTGTACCCACACACAGACAAGTGATATGCTACGAAACCGCTACGAGTCCTCGAGTACTGAGAACTTGATTTTAATTATTACACCGTAACGGTCCCGTAAGGGTAAGATATTTTTATTGATTTATGTACTATATAATGTCCTCAAACTGGGCAATTTATAAAAACGGAGTTTTGAATAAAAAAAAATTGTCACCCTTAGCTCACTACTGGACAGGAGCAAGTGGAAGAGACCAACATACACTGGTTCTCGGTACAGCTATCGAGACACAACCAGCACAGATAGACCCCCCGACCGAACAAGCGAGCTTTACAGTCTGTAGTGATCATTTAGGTCACCAGAGGTTAGGTCACTTGAGGTTAGGTCACCTGAGGTTAGGTCACCTGAGGTTAGGTCACCTGAGGTTAGGTCACCTGAGGTTAGGTCACTTCAAGTTTGGTCACTTGAGGTTAGGTCACTTGAGGTTAGGTCACCTGGGGTTAGGTCACCTGGGGTTAGGTCACCTGAGGTTAGGTCACCTGAGGTTAGGTCACTTCAAGTTAGGTCACTTGAGGTTAGGTCACCTGAGGTTAGGTCACCTGAGGTTAGGTCACCTGAGGTTAGGTCACTTCAAGTTAGGTCACTTGAGGTTAGGTCACTTGAGGTTAGGTCACTTCAAGTTAGGTCACCACCTGGGGTTAGGTCACCTGAGGTTAGGTCAGGTTAGGTTAGGTTAGGTTAGGTTAGTATTTGAAATCCTCAATTTTTTTAAGGCCCGTTATTATCCATGCATTATATTAAACACATACAAGACATACTTATTGGACTGAAGACATTTTTATTGGATTTGACTCTAAAGGATAAAATTACTGAAGACATCTTATTGACTATTGACTTATTGACTAAGAAAAAGAAAAATTATACTGAAGACTAGGCAGCATGGTCATAAAGATCTCGCCTGTTCCTTTGGAACGAAAAAAAAAAACTTTCTTATTGGACGCTCCTGCCTGCTCACCGCTAGATGTCGCTGTTAGATTCCTAAAACGCGGTGTTGAGATGTCGAGTACATAACTATATAACCCGAGGCGTGAAGGTCGCGATGTGACCTTGGTCGCGCACTTAAACGCGCACTTCAACGCGCAATTCAGCGACACCCGACACGTTCTTGGCCTCCACCTGACACCTGATACGCGATATACGCGACTCGCCCTGACCGAGTCACTCCCGCCTGGTCTCGCCGCCATATTTTGTTTTGACGTTGACAGGAAAGATTGCCGAGGTTTTATTGATACCTATATATACCTAACAAGTGTATTAACGTTTGTAAGTGTATTGTGTTTGTTACCTGAATGAAAACAAATGAAACTAAATTATTCGCGAAATAAAAACTAGATGTGACGTGACATAGTACCCCACTTGTACAAGTTGTAGTACAAGTGGGGTACCTTAGACCCCACCACCCCGAGTGGGGTATCAAACGAATCAGCTGATCGAGACGAACTCATTGATGTAGCATTTGTTGGGGTCCGCTGTGCCCAGTACAAGTTGTTGTACAAGTGGGGTACCTTAGACCCCACCACCCCGAGTGGGGTATCAAACGAATCAGCTGATCGAGACGAACTCATTGATGTAGCATTTGTTGGGGTCCGCTGTACCCAGTACAAGTTGTTGTACAAGTGGGGTACCTTAGACCCCACCACCCCGAGTGGGGTATCAAACGAATCAGCTGATCGAGACGAATCCAATGATATAGCACACTTGGTATCCAACGTGTACCCACACACAGACAAGTGATATGCTACGAAACCGCTACGAGTCCTCGAGTACTGAGAACTTGATTTTAATTATTACACCGTAACGGTCCCGTAAGGGTAAGATATTTTTATTGATTTATGTACTATATAATGTCCTCAAACTGGGCAATTTATAAAAACGGAGTTTTGAATAAAAAAATTGTCACCCTTAGCTCACTACTGGACAGGAGCAAGTGGAAGAGACCAACATACACTGGTTCTCGGTACAGCTATCGAGACACAACCAGCACAGATAGACCCCCCGACCGAACAAGCGAGCTTTACAGTCTGTAGTGATCATTTAGGTCACCAGAGGTTAGGTCACTTGAGGTTAGGTCACCTGAGGTTAGGTCACCTGAGGTTAGGTCACCTGAGGTTAGGTCACCTGAGGTTAGGTCACTTCAAGTTTGGTCACTTGAGGTTAGGTCACTTGAGGTTAGGTCACCTGGGGTTAGGTCACCTGGGGTTAGGTCACCTGAGGTTAGGTCACCTGAGGTTAGGTCACTTCAAGTTAGGTCACTTGAGGTTAGGTCACCTGAGGTTAGGTCACCTGAGGTTAGGTCACCTGAGGTTAGGTCACTTCAAGTTAGGTCACTTGAGGTTAGGTCACTTGAGGTTAGGTCACTTCAAGTTAGGTCACCACCTGGGGTTAGGTCACCTGAGGTTAGGTCAGGTTAGGTTAGGTTAGGTTAGGTTAGTATTTGAAATCCTCAATTTTTTTTTAAGGCGCCCGTTATTATCCATGCATTATATTAAACACATACAAGACATACTTATTGGACTGAAGACATTTTTATTGGATTTGACTCTAAAGGATAAAATTACTGAAGACATCTTATTGACTATTGACTTATTGACTAAGAAAAAGAAAAATTATACTGAAGACTAGGCAGCATGGTCATAAAGATCTCGCCTGTTCCTTTGGAACGAAAAAAAAAAACTTTCTTATTGGACGCTCCTGCCTGCTCACCGCTAGATGTCGCTGTTAGATTCCTAAAACGCGGTGTTGAGATGTCGAGTACATAACTATATAACCCGAGGCGTGAAGGTCGCGATGTGACCTTGGTCGCGCACTTAAACGCGCACTTCAACGCGCAATTCAGCGACACCCGACACGTTCTTGGCCTCCACCTGACACCTGATACGCGATATACGCGACTCGCCCTTGACCGAGTCACTCCCGCCTGGTCTCGCCGCCATATTTTGTTTTGACGTTGACAGGAAAGATTGCCGAGGTTTTATTGATACCTATATATACCTAACAAGTGTATTAACGTTTGTAAGTGTATTGTGTTTGTTACCTGAATGAAAACAAATGAAACTAAATTATTCGCGAAATAAAAACTAGATGTGACGTGACATAGTACCCCACTTGTACAAGTTGTAGTACAAGTGGGGTACCTTAGACCCCACCACCCCCAAGTGGGGTATCAAACGAATCAGCTGATCGAGACGAACTCATTGATGTAGCATTTGTTGGGGTCCGCTGTGCCCAGTACAAGTTGTTGTACAAGTGGGGTACCTTAGACCCCACCACCCCGAGTGGGGTATCAAACGAATCAGCTGATCGAGACGAACTCATTGATGTAGCATTTGTTGGGGTCCGCTGTACCCAGTACAAGTTGTTGTACAAGTGGGGTACCTTAGACCCCACCACCCCGAGTGGGGTATCAAACGAATCAGCTGATCGAGACGAATCCAATGATATAGCACACTTGGTATCCAACGTGTACCCACACACAGACAAGTGATATGCTACGAAACCGCTACGAGTCCTCGAGTACTGAGAACTTGATTTTAATTATTACACCGTAACGGTCCCGTAAGGGTAAGATATTTTTATTGATTTATGTACTATATAATGTCCTCAAACTGGGCAATTTATAAAAAACGGAGTTTTTGAATAAAAAAAAATTGTCACCCTTAGCTCACTACTGGACAGGAGCAAGTGGAAGAGACCAACATACACTGGTTCTCGGTACAGCTATCGAGACACAACCAGCACAGATAGACCCCCCGACCGAACAAGCGAGCTTTACAGTCTGTAGTGATCATTTAGGTCACCAGAGGTTAGGTCACTTGAGGTTAGGTCACCTGAGGTTAGGTCACCTGAGGTTAGGTCACCTGAGGTTAGGTCACCTGAGGTTAGGTCACTTCAAGTTTGGTCACTTGAGGTTAGGTCACTTGAGGTTAGGTCACCTGGGGTTAGGTCACCTGGGGTTAGGTCACCTGAGGTTAGGTCACCTGAGGTTAGGTCACTTCAAGTTAGGTCACTTGAGGTTAGGTCACCTGAGGTTAGGTCACCTGAGGTTAGGTCACCTGAGGTTAGGTCACTTCAAGTTAGGTCACTTGAGGTTAGGTCACTTGAGGTTAGGTCACTTCAAGTTAGGTCACCACCTGGGGTTAGGTCACCTGAGGTTAGGTCAGGTTAGGTTAGGTTAGGTTAGGTTAGTATTTGAAATCCTCAATTTTTTTTTAAGGCGCCCGTTATTATCCATGCATTATATTAAACACATACAAGACATACTTATTGGACTGAAGACATTTTTATTGGATTTGACTCTAAAGGATAAAATTACTGAAGACATCTTATTGACTATTGACTTATTGACTAAGAAAAAGAAAAATTATACTGAAGACTAGGCAGCATGGTCATAAAGATCTCGCCTGTTCCTTTGGAACGAAAAAACTTTCTTATTGGACGCTCCTGCCTGCTCACCGCTAGATGTCGCTGTTAGATTCCTAAAACGCGGTGTTGAGATGTCGAGTACATAACTATATAACCCGAGGCGTGAAGGTCGCGATGTGACCTTGGTCGCGCACTTAAACGCGCACTTCAACGCGCAATTCAGCGACACCCGACACGTTCTTGGCCTCCACCTGACACCTGATACGCGATATACGCGACTCGCCTTGACCGAGTCACTCCCGCCTGGTCTCGCCGCCATATTTTGTTTTGACGTTGACAGGAAAGATTGCCGAGGTTTTATTGATACCTATATATACCTAACAAGTGTATTAACGTTTGTAAGTGTATTGTGTTTGTTACCTGAATGAAAACAAATGAAACTAAATTATTCGCGAAATAAAAACTAGATGTGACGTGACATAGTACCCCACTTGTACAAGTTGTAGTACAAGTGGGGTACCTTAGACCCCACCACCCCGAGTGGGGTATCAAACGAATCAGCTGATCGAGACGAACTCATTGATGTAGCATTTGTTGGGGTCCGCTGTGCCCAGTACAAGTTGTTGTACAAGTGGGGTACCTTAGACCCCACCACCCCGAGTGGGGTATCAAACGAATCAGCTGATCGAGACGAACTCATTGATGTAGCATTTGTTGGGGTCCGCTGTACCCAGTACAAGTTGTTGTACAAGTGGGGTACCTTAGACCCCACCACCCCGAGTGGGGTATCAAACGAATCAGCTGATCGAGACGAATCCAATGATATAGCACACTTGGTATCCAACGTGTACCCACACACAGACAAGTGATATGCTACGAAACCGCTACGAGTCCTCGAGTACTGAGAACTTGATTTTAATTATTACACCGTAACGGTCCCGTAAGGGTAAGATATTTTTATTGATTTATGTACTATATAATGTCCTCAAACTGGGCAATTTATAAAAACGGAGTTTTGAATAAAAAAATTGTCACCCTTAGCTCACTACTGACAGGAGCAAGTGGAAGAGACCAACATACACTGGTTCTCGGTACAGCTATCGAGACACAACCAGCACAGATAGACCCCCCGACCGAACAAGCGAGCTTTACAGTCTGTAGTGATCATTTAGGTCACCAGAGGTTAGGTCACTTGAGGTTAGGTCACCTGAGGTTAGGTCACCTGAGGTTAGGTCACCTGAGGTTAGGTCACCTGAGGTTAGGTCACTTCAAGTTTGGTCACTTGAGGTTAGGTCACTTGAGGTTAGGTCACCTGGGGTTAGGTCACCTGGGGTTAGGTCACCTGAGGTTAGGTCACCTGAGGTTAGGTCACTTCAAGTTAGGTCACTTGAGGTTAGGTCACCTGAGGTTAGGTCACCTGAGGTTAGGTCACCTGAGGTTAGGTCACTTCAAGTTAGGTCACTTGAGGTTAGGTCACTTGAGGTTAGGTCACTTCAAGTTAGGTCACCACCTGGGGTTAGGTCACCTGAGGTTAGGTCAGGTTAGGTTAGGTTAGGTTAGGTTAGTATTTGAAATCCTCAATTTTTTTTTAAGGCGCCCGTTATTATCCATGCATTATATTAAACACATACAAGACATACTTATTGGACTGAAGACATTTTTATTGGATTTGACTCTAAAGGATAAAATTACTGAAGACATCTTATTGACTATTGACTTATTGACTAAGAAAAAGAAAAATTATACTGAAGACTAGGCAGCATGGTCATAAAGATCTCGCCTGTTCCTTTGGAACGAAAAAAAAAAACTTTCTTATTGGACGCTCCTGCCTGCTCACCGCTAGATGTCGCTGTTAGATTCCTAAAACGCGGTGTTGAGATGTCGAGTACATAACTATATAACCCGAGGCGTGAAGGTCGCGATGTGACCTTGGTCGCGCACTTAAACGCGCACTTCAACGCGCAATTCAGCGACACCCGACACGTTCTTGGCCTCCACCTGACACCTGATACGCGATATACGCGACTCGCCCTTGACCGAGTCACTCCCGCCTGGTCTCGCCGCCATATTTTGTTTTGACGTTGACAGGAAAGATTGCCGAGGTTTTATTGATACCTATATATACCTAACAAGTGTATTAACGTTTGTAAGTGTATTGTGTTTGTTACCTGAATGAAAACAAATGAAACTAAATTATTCGCGAAATAAAAACTAGATGTGACGTGACATAGTACCCCACTTGTACAAGTTGTAGTACAAGGGTACCTTAGACCCCACCACCCCAAGTGGGGTATCAAACGAATCAGCTGATCGAGACGAACTCATTGATGTAGCATTTGTTGGGGTCCGCTGTGCCCAGTACAAGTTGTTGTACAAGTGGGGTACCTTAGACCCCACCACCCCGAGTGGGGTATCAAACGAATCAGCTGATCGAGACGAACTCATTGATGTAGCATTTGTTGGGGTCCGCTGTACCCAGTACAAGTTGTTGTACAAGTGGGGTACCTTAGACCCCACCACCCCGAGTGGGGTATCAAACGAATCAGCTGATCGAGACGAATCCAATGATATAGCACACTTGGTATCCAACGTGTACCCACACACAGACAAGTGATATGCTACGAAACCGCTACGAGTCCTCGAGTACTGAGAACTTGATTTTAATTATTACACCGTAACGGTCCCGTAAGGGTAAGATATTTTTATTGATTTATGTACTATATAATGTCCTCAAACTGGGCAATTTATAAAAACGGAGTTTTGAATAAAAAAATTGTCACCCTTAGCTCACTACTGGACAGGAGCAAGTGGAAGAGACCAACATACACTGGTTCTCGGTACAGCTATCGAGACACAACCAGCACAGATAGACCCCCCGACCGAACAAGCGAGCTTTACAGTCTGTAGTGATCATTTAGGTCACCAGAGGTTAGGTCACTTGAGGTTAGGTCACCTGAGGTTAGGTCACCTGAGGTTAGGTCACCTGAGGTTAGGTCACCTGAGGTTAGGTCACTTCAAGTTTGGTCACTTGAGGTTAGGTCACTTGAGGTTAGGTCACCTGGGGTTAGGTCACCTGGGGTTAGGTCACCTGAGGTTAGGTCACCTGAGGTTAGGTCACTTCAAGTTAGGTCACTTGAGGTTAGGTCACCTGAGGTTAGGTCACCTGAGGTTAGGTCACCTGAGGTTAGGTCACTTCAAGTTAGGTCACTTGAGGTTAGGTCACTTGAGGTTAGGTCACTTCAAGTTAGGTCACCACCTGGGGTTAGGTCACCTGAGGTTAGGTCAGGTTAGGTTAGGTTAGGTTAGGTTAGTATTTGAAATCCTCAATTTTTTTTTAAGGCGCCCGTTATTATCCATGCATTATATTAAACACATACAAGACATACTTATTGGACTGAAGACATTTTTATTGGATTTGACTCTAAAGGATAAAATTACTGAAGACATCTTATTGACTATTGACTTATTGACTAAGAAAAAGAAAAATTATACTGAAGACTAGGCAGCATGGTCATAAAGATCTCGCCTGTTCCTTTGGAACGAAAAAAACTTTCTTATTGGACGCTCCTGCCTGCTCACCGCTAGATGTCGCTGTTAGATTCCTAAAACGCGGTGTTGAGATGTCGAGTACATAACTATATAACCCGAGGCGTGAAGGTCGCGATGTGACCTTGGTCGCGCACTTAAACGCGCACTTCAACGCGCAATTCAGCGACACCCGACACGTTCTTGGCCTCCACCTGACACCTGATACGCGATATACGCGACTCGCCCTTGACCGAGTCACTCCCGCCTGGTCTCGCCGCCATATTTTGTTTTGACGTTGACAGGAAAGATTGCCGAGGTTTTATTGATACCTATATATACCTAACAAGTGTATTAACGTTTGTAAGTGTATTGTGTTTGTTACCTGAATGAAAACAAATGAAACTAAATTATTCGCGAAATAAAAACTAGATGTGACGTGACATAGTACCCCACTTGTACAAGTTGTAGTACAAGTGGGGTACTTTAGACCCCACCACCCCGAGTGGGGTATCAAACGAATCAGCTGATCGAGACGAACTCATTGATGTAGCATTTGTTGGGGTCCGCTGTGCCCAGTACAAGTTGTTGTACAAGTGGGGTACCTTAGACCCCACCACCCCGAGTGGGGTATCAAACGAATCAGCTGATCGAGACGAACTCATTGATGTAGCATTTGTTGGGGTCCGCTGTACCCAGTACAAGTTGTTGTACAAGTGGTACCTTAGACCCCACCACCCCGAGTGGGGTATCAAACGAATCAGCTGATCGAGACGAATCCAATGATATAGCACACTTGGTATCCAACGTACCCACACACAGACAAGTGATATGCTACGAAACCGCTACGAGTCCTCGAGTACTGAGAACTTGATTTTAATTATTACACCGTAACGGTCCCGTAAGGGTAAGATATTTTTATTGATTTATGTACTATATAATGTCCTCAAACTGGGCAATTTATAAAAACGGAGTTTTGAATAAAAAAATTGTCACCCTTAGCTCACTACTGACAGGAGCAAGTGGAAGAGACCAACATACACTGGTTCTCGGTACAGCTATCGAGACACAACCAGCACAGATAGACCCCGACCGAACAAGCGAGCTTTACAGTCTGTAGTGATCATTTAGGTCACCAGAGGTTAGGTCACTTGAGGTTAGGTCACCTGAGGTTAGGTCACCTGAGGTTAGGTCACCTGAGGTTAGGTCACCTGAGGTTAGGTCACTTCAAGTTTGGTCACTTGAGGTTAGGTCACTTGAGGTTAGGTCACCTGGGGTTAGGTCACCTGGGGTTAGGTCACCTGAGGTTAGGTCACCTGAGGTTAGGTCACTTCAAGTTAGGTCACTTGAGGTTAGGTCACCTGAGGTTAGGTCACCTGAGGTTAGGTCACCTGAGGTTAGGTCACTTCAAGTTAGGTCACTTGAGGTTAGGTCACTTGAGGTTAGGTCACTTCAAGTTAGGTCACCACCTGGGGTTAGGTCACCTGAGGTTAGGTCAGGTTAGGTTAGGTTAGGTTAGGTTAGTATTTGAAATCCTCAATTTTTTTTTAAGGCGCCCGTTATTATCCATGCATTATATTAAACACATACAAGACATACTTATTGGACTGAAGACATTTTTATTGGATTTGACTCTAAAGGATAAAATTACTGAAGACATCTTATTGACTATTGACTTATTGACTCAGAAAAGAAAAATTATACTGAAGACTAGGCAGCATGGTCATAAAGATCTCGCCTGTTCCTTTGGAACGAAAAAAAAAAACTTTCTTATTGGACGCTCCTGCCTGCTCACCGCTAGATGTCGCTGTTAGATTCCTAAAACGCGGTGTTGAGATGTCGAGTACATAACTATATAACCCGAGGCGTGAAGGTCGCGATGTGACCTTGGTCGCGCACTTAAACGCGCACTTCAACGCGCAATTCAGCGACACCCGACACGTTCTTGGCCTCCACCTGACACCTGATACGCGATATACGCGACTCGCCCTTGACCGAGTCACTCCCGCCTGGTCTCGCCGCCATATTTTGTTTTGACGTTGACAGGAAAGATTGCCGAGGTTTTATTGATACCTATATATACCTAACAAGTGTATTAACGTTTGTAAGTGTATTGTGTTTGTTACCTGAATGAAAACAAATGAAACTAAATTATTCGCGAAATAAAAACTAGATGTGACGTGACATAGTACCCCACTTGTACAAGTTGTAGTACAAGTGGGGTACCTTAGACCCACCACCCCAAGTGGGGTATCAAACGAATCAGCTGATCGAGACGAACTCATTGATGTAGCATTTGTTGGGGTCCGCTGTGCCCAGTACAAGTTGTTGTACAAGTGGGGTACCTTAGACCCCACCACCCCGAGTGGGGTATCAAACGAATCAGCTGATCGAGACGAACTCATTGATGTAGCATTTGTTGGGGTCCGCTGTACCCAGTACAAGTTGTTGTACAAGTGGGGTACCTTAGACCCCACCACCCCGAGTGGGGTATCAAACGAATCAGCTGATCGAGACGAATCCAATGATATAGCACACTTGGTATCCAACGTGTACCCACACACAGACAAGTGATATGCTACGAAACCGCTACGAGTCCTCGAGTACTGAGAACTTGATTTTAATTATTACACCGTAACGGTCCCGTAAGGGTAAGATATTTTTATTGATTTATGTACTATATAATGTCCTCAAACTGGGCAATTTATAAAAACGGAGTTTTGAATAAAAAAATTGTCACCCTTAGCTCACTACTGGACAGGAGCAAGTGGAAGAGACCAACATACACTGGTTCTCGGTACAGCTATCGAGACACAACCAGCACAGATAGACCCCCCGACCGAACAAGCGAGCTTTACAGTCTGTAGTGATCATTTAGGTCACCAGAGGTTAGGTCACTTGAGGTTAGGTCACCTGAGGTTAGGTCACCTGAGGTTAGGTCACCTGAGGTTAGGTCACCTGAGGTTAGGTCACTTCAAGTTTGGTCACTTGAGGTTAGGTCACTTGAGGTTAGGTCACCTGGGGTTAGGTCACCTGGGGTTAGGTCACCTGAGGTTAGGTCACCTGAGGTTAGGTCACTTCAAGTTAGGTCACTTGAGGTTAGGTCACCTGAGGTTAGGTCACCTGAGGTTAGGTCACCTGAGGTTAGGTCACTTCAAGTTAGGTCACTTGAGGTTAGGTCACTTGAGGTTAGGTCACTTCAAGTTAGGTCACCACCTGGGGTTAGGTCACCTGAGGTTAGGTCAGGTTAGGTTAGGTTAGGTTAGGTTAGTATTTGAAATCCTCAATTTTTTTTTAAGGCGCCCGTTATTATCCATGCATTATATTAAACACATACAAGACATACTTATTGGACTGAAGACATTTTTATTGGATTTGACTCTAAAGGATAAAATTACTGAAGACATCTTATTGACTATTGACTTATTGACTAAGAAAAAGAAAAATTATACTGAAGACTAGGCAGCATGGTCATAAAGATCTCGCCTGTTCCTTTGGAACGAAAAAAACTTTCTTATTGGACGCTCCTGCCTGCTCACCGCTAGATGTCGCTGTTAGATTCCTAAAACGCGGTGTTGAGATGTCGAGTACATAACTATATAACCCGAGGCGTGAAGGTCGCGATGTGACCTTGGTCGCGCACTTAAACGCGCACTTCAACGCGCAATTCAGCGACACCCGACACGTTCTTGGCCTCCACCTGACACCTGATACGCGATATACGCGACTCGCCCTTGACCGAGTCACTCCCGCCTGGTCTCGCCGCCATATTTTGTTTTGACGTTGACAGGAAAGATTGCCGAGGTTTTATTGATACCTATATATACCTAACAAGTGTATTAACGTTTGTAAGTGTATTGTGTTTGTTACCTGAATGAAAACAAATGAAACTAAATTATTCGCGAAATAAAAACTAGATGTGACGTGACATAGTACCCCACTTGTACAAGTTGTAGTACAAGTGGGGTACCTTAGACCCCACCACCCCCAAGTGGGGTATCAAACGAATCAGCTGATCGAGACGAACTCATTGATGTAGCATTTGTTGGGGTCCGCTGTGCCCAGTACAAGTTGTTGTACAAGTGGGGTACCTTAGACCCCACCACCCCGAGTGGGGTATCAAACGAATCAGCTGATCGAGACGAACTCATTGATGTAGCATTTGTTGGGGTCCGCTGTACCCAGTACAAGTTGTTGTACAAGTGGGGTACCTTAGACCCCACCACCCCGAGTGGGGTATCAAACGAATCAGCTGATCGAGACGAATCCAATGATATAGCACACTTGGTATCCAACGTGTACCCACACACAGACAAGTGATATGCTACGAAACCGCTACGAGTCCTCGAGTACTGAGAACTTGATTTTAATTATTACACCGTAACGGTCCCGTAAGGGTAAGATATTTTTATTGATTTATGTACTATATAATGTCCTCAAACTGGGCAATTTATAAAAAACGGAGTTTTTGAATAAAAAAAAATTGTCACCCTTAGCTCACTACTGGACAGGAGCAAGTGGAAGAGACCAACATACACTGGTTCTCGGTACAGCTATCGAGACACAACCAGCACAGATAGACCCCCCGACCGAACAAGCGAGCTTTACAGTCTGTAGTGATCATTTAGGTCACCAGAGGTTAGGTCACTTGAGGTTAGGTCACCTGAGGTTAGGTCACCTGAGGTTAGGTCACCTGAGGTTAGGTCACCTGAGGTTAGGTCACTTCAAGTTTGGTCACTTGAGGTTAGGTCACTTGAGGTTAGGTCACCTGGGGTTAGGTCACCTGGGGTTAGGTCACCTGAGGTTAGGTCACCTGAGGTTAGGTCACTTCAAGTTAGGTCACTTGAGGTTAGGTCACCTGAGGTTAGGTCACCTGAGGTTAGGTCACCTGAGGTTAGGTCACTTCAAGTTAGGTCACTTGAGGTTAGGTCACTTGAGGTTAGGTCACTTCAAGTTAGGTCACCACCTGGGGTTAGGTCACCTGAGGTTAGGTCAGGTTAGGTTAGGTTAGGTTAGGTTAGTATTTGAAATCCTCAATTTTTTTTTAAGGCGCCCGTTATTATCCATGCATTATATTAAACACATACAAGACATACTTATTGGACTGAAGACATTTTTATTGGATTTGACTCTAAAGGATAAAATTACTGAAGACATCTTATTGACTATTGACTTATTGACTAAGAAAAGAAAAATTATACTGAAGACTAGGCAGCATGGTCATAAAGATCTCGCCTGTTCCTTTGGAACGAAAAAAAAAAACTTTCTTATTGGACGCTCCTGCCTGCTCACCGCTAGATGTCGCTGTTAGATTCCTAAAACGCGGTGTTGAGATGTCGAGTACATAACTATATAACCCGAGGCGTGAAGGTCGCGATGTGACCTTGGTCGCGCACTTAAACGCGCACTTCAACGCGCAATTCAGCGACACCCGACACGTTCTTGGCCTCCACCTGACACCTGATACGCGATATACGCGACTCGCCCTTGACCGAGTCACTCCCGCCTGGTCTCGCCGCCATATTTTGTTTTGACGTTGACAGGAAAGATTGCCGAGGTTTTATTGATACCTATATATACCTAACAAGTGTATTAACGTTTGTAAGTGTATTGTGTTTGTTACCTGAATGAAAACAAATGAAACTAAATTATTCGCGAAATAAAACTAGATGTGACGTGACATAGTACCCCACTTGTACAAGTTGTAGTACAAGTGGGGTACCTTAGACCCCACCACCCCCAAGTGGGGTATCAAACGAATCAGCTGATCGAGACGAACTCATTGATGTAGCATTTGTTGGGGTCCGCTGTGCCCAGTACAAGTTGTTGTACAAGTGGGGTACCTTAGACCCCACCACCCCGAGTGGGGTATCAAACGAATCAGCTGATCGAGACGAACTCATTGATGTAGCATTTGTTGGGGTCCGCTGTACCCAGTACAAGTTGTTGTACAAGTGGGGTACCTTAGACCCCACCACCCCGAGTGGGGTATCAAACGAATCAGCTGATCGAGACGAATCAATGATATAGCACACTTGGTATCCAACGTGTACCCACACACAGACAAGTGATATGCTACGAAACCGCTACGAGTCCTCGAGTACTGAGAACTTGATTTTAATTATTACACCGTAACGGTCCCGTAAGGGTAAGATATTTTTATTGATTTATGTACTATATAATGTCCTCAAACTGGGCAATTTATAAAAACGGAGTTTTGAATAAAAAAATTGTTACCCTTAGCGTAGTACTGGACAGGAACAAGTTGAAGAGACCAACATACACTGGTTCCCGGTACAGATATCGAGACACAACCAGTACAGATAGACCCCCCGACCGAACAAGCGAGCTTTACAGTCTGTAGTGATCATTTAGGTCACCAGAGGTTAGGTCACTTGAGGTTAGGTCACCTGAGGTTAGGTCACCTGAGGTTAGGTCACCTGAGGTTAGGTCACCTGAGGTTAGGTCACTTCAAGTTTGGTCACTTGAGGTTAGGTCACTTGAGGTTAGGTCACCTGGGGTTAGGTCACCTGGGGTTAGGTCACCTGAGGTTAGGTCACCTGAGGTTAGGTCACTTCAAGTTAGGTCACTTGAGGTTAGGTCACCTGAGGTTAGGTCACCTGAGGTTAGGTCACCTGAGGTTAGGTCACTTCAAGTTAGGTCACTTGAGGTTAGGTCACTTGAGGTTAGGTCACTTCAAGTTAGGTCACCACCTGGGGTTAGGTCACCTGAGGTTAGGTCAGGTTAGGTTAGGTTAGGTTAGGTTAGTATTTGAAATCCTCAATTTTTTTTTAAGGCGCCCGTTATTATCCATGCATTATATTAAACACATACAAGACATACTTATTGGACTGAAGACATTTTTATTGGATTTGACTCTAAAGGATAAAATTACTGAAGACATCTTATTGACTATTGACTTATTGACTAAGAAAAAGAAAAATTATACTGAAGACTAGGCAGCATGGTCATAAAGATCTCGCCTGTTCCTTTGGAACGAAAAAAAAAAACTTTCTTATTGGACGCTCCTGCCTGCTCACCGCTAGATGTCGCTGTTAGATTCCTAAAACGCGGTGTTGAGATGTCGAGTACATAACTATATAACCCGAGGCGTGAAGGTCGCGATGTGACCTTGGTCGCGCACTTAAACGCGCACTTCAACGCGCAATTCAGCGACACCCGCATTCTCTCTAAAAAAGTTTGACTAAATCAGAACCAAATATTTATAATGAAATGAATAACTAATTATAATTGATGTTTATTTGTCCAGGGAAGGGCGACTACTGATAATGCCCATCCGAAGCACGGAACCATCTTACTTGCGGACAATCAGGTGGTTCAGCATGCAATGTCCTAACCAGACTGGGAACAAATTCACAAAGTGATAAATATCAACTTTGTGAGTGACCCCACCGGGAATTGAACCCGGAACCTTTGCGTGGCAGGCAGGCATACTAACCACTGCGCCACATCGGCTGTCGCAGAAGTAATAAAAGAATAATAGTCGTATGTTTGCTACATTTTATGCATCACGTAAACATTAGGAGCTCACAGTTAAGGAATTATCTAGGTACCCAATGATTAAAATAATACTAATGATTAAAATAAATTTATTGTGTGACGCTCAGTCCTGCTCACCGCTAGATGTCGCTGTTAGATTCCTAAAACGCGGTGTTGAGATGTCGAGCCCGTAACTATATAACCCGAGGTGTGAAGGTCGCGTTGTGACCTTGGTCGCGCACTTAAACGCGCACTTCAACGCGCAATTCAGCGACACCCGACACGTTCTTGGCCGCGATAACAAGTCATGTGAATGGGAAGCTTTATTCGCCGAGGCCGCCGAGGCCGGCCGCGCCCTGTTTTGTTTTGTTTTGACGTTGACAGGAAAGATTTCCGACGAGATTTCTTGTTTTCGTGTAAATATATCGTATTATCGTATCGTTTAAATTGTCGGTTCGTGTCAGAATGTGCAAAAAAAAACATTTAAATGGTGTGTGCAGCTGAGATTAATGCGAATAAGTAATGAATCAATCAAACCAATGCAATGTTATTTGTGGAGTTCAACTCATCCTCGTCTATGCATCTGCCTGCCAAATGTGTCTGTCGTGCTCGTGCCTATTGTGCGTGCTACCTAGGCGTAAGGGTAAGCTAGTTGATTGAAACATTCACCATTTGAGCCAACAAACAAGCCAACAAACCTAGAAAACTAAATTATTTGCAAAATAAAAGTATGATGTGACATGGCGTCATGGCGCGCGGCTGCGTCTGCATCCGTAAAATTTGCCATTTGTAGCATCATTTAAACGTGTTATACATTCAAATTAACGCGATTACACTGATTCCAATTGGATTTCTATGGATATGTTTTTGTGTCTTAACTATCGACTCGATGACATAAATTCACTCGAAAATCCGCCTTGCTGCTATTTCTCAGGTGATTTGGCTTTTTCTATGCAATTGACGGACAATATTAAAGTAGTTTCATTTTGTTATTTCATACTATCTAAGCTGTAACTGTAGGCAAGTAGGTATCTATAAAGAACGACCATTTTAATTTTTATTCTAAAGAAGACAACACACAATTTAGTAAGTATCTATTCATCATGTTGCACATACAATTTTCGCCTTGACGGCATAAATTCACTTGGAGGGAATCCGCCTTCTTGCTATTTCTCAGGTAATTTGGCTCTTTCAGTACAGACTAACAAAATATGACCACAAAATTAAGGTGTGTACATCTTATCATGATGAATATTTTGAGGAGTATGTGCTGTGTACCTCTTATGGTTTGAATGACTATGTAATTCTTATTAAAGAAGACAACACGATTTTACTTTACTTAAAGTTTTCTTCGAGAACAGGTCTTGGCTGGGGCACGACCGTGCAGCGGGCAGACATTACGTTCTGGTTTACGGAACAAAAAATATGTTTTTTTAAATATACACCTACACCACTGTCCTGTGTACTTAAAATACACTGATATATATGGCCAAAATAATATCATTCAGTATTGAAAAAGGAACTACAGAATATTAATAATTTTCCATTTATTCCACCGATTGTAACTTTGACTTGAATATTTATTTATGCGTACAACGGAACTACCCTGGCTGGCCACAAAGTAGAGAGAGAATGTAATGTACAGAAGGACAGCTTGGCTCGCTGATCATTTAATGCCTACATGCAAGGGTTTCTACTTTTTATTTCTGAACGTTTAATATGCGGTTCCTGGGTTAAACATACTCAGGTACATTGCTTAGGTACATTATATCAATCTTAAACTAAAACACTGACACAATACAAAAATATTTGCATCTAAATGACGGTGTGTGAGTGCAGTGACGTTTCCTTGTAGCCGTCTCTCTGTAATATTTACTCACCTAGTGTACTACTGGCCGTGTGTTTTATTTGGATAATTCGTGTTAAAGCCATATGGTTAAAAGAAGATAAAAAATGAACTTCCTCATCCTAAACACTACTACCTTGTTCGCTCTTTTTTTGTAAGTAATCTAAAAAGCATAATTCTTAATCATACATAACATAACCTAGATACATTTTGTTTGTTTATTTATTTATCAGTAAATCAATTTCATTGTAGTGCCTCTAAACATGAAAAGCATCAAAAAGCATACAAAACATGGAAAGTCTTGTCTGCCTGCTGCATTCAGGCAGGAAACAATTCAAATTTTGAACTACGAATGGAACAAAATCTTACTCCTGCTTGGCGCGAATGTGAGGTTAGTAATCACTTTTGATTCAATATTTATTCCATAATATGCACAAGGCAGGTAATGTATGTTATTTACACTCTATTTATTATACACGCGTGTGATTTGATAAGAAAATGAGACTGCATTTCAGTCGATTTTCATAATATCAAGTACCAGTGCAATCCAATCCAATATTGGCAGATGTATTTTTCAATTTTAACTACAAACAAGACACGTTTTGGCCTAATGTAATTATATGTTCTGATTAGACGGTACGTTTACTATATGCATTAATTAACAAATGCATTAATTTCCCGTATTCAGTCAGTAAGCATGTATGATGTAGACGGAGCCTGCGGAGGTCTAATTATACACCACACCATGGGTTCTACAGTTGAACTCTGGCTGGGTACAAAAAGGGATCAACTTACACTGGTTTTTGCATACATTTACTAAGAATAATCCAGTTTATGTAGATCTAGCAAGTACAATATCCATACTGAATAAAACAATTGCTTTAACTTAATAGTTATTTTTAATAAATTTCAGCGGTAGCAGATGGAGGGAAGTATGGAACCGACTGACCGATGATAAAATGTATCAGCGCAGTAGTGCACTCAGCTGTGGGAGGGAGGTTAGTTAACTTTATTAATAACAGGGTGCAATATTATTATAATAATACTTAGTACTTTAACATTGTTAGGGTTGTACTCACCGAGACCAACTTACTCTGGTTTTGGATATATTCACTAAGAAACTGCCGCTCTAAGTTGAACTATTATAGTTCTGCTTTAGTTCGCTCATCTGTATAGGCCATATTTGACAGCTGTCAGAATTATGTTAATGCTATGTCATAAGGTCTATTTTTCTTTGTTGACATCTGTCAAATATGTCCTATTCGAATGACCGTACTATAGCAGGGGTTACTGTACGATTATAAAAGTCCTTTCGCTTAGATAGTGCCACTTATTATGGTGAGAATTCATTCCATACAAACTTTGAGTTTGTTATCTTACCGAATGACATTATCTAAGCGTCCCTTTGTTCAAAAAAGAAGATGCGATGTAGTTTAACCATTTTGTTCTGTATGTTGTTCAGATTGATCGGTAACAAAGCCGCAGTTTCAACCGCAGTCAGATGACACTCGCGCTCGCGCTCGCGGTCAGGTGACACTGATCACGACTGTACACTGTACACTGTACACTGTACACTGTACACTGTACACTGTACACACTCCCTCCATACTACTTACTAGTTAAAGGTGAGTATTCTTACTATAACCTATATAGCTGAGCTCATTTCACTCCGAACTGCACTTTCCATCTAGGTAATAGATACTAACACACTATAGTACGGTCATTCGTATAGGCCATATTTGACAGCTGTCAAAATCATGCTAACATAAGGTCTATTTTTCTTTATTGACGTGTTGTGCCTAGTATGGCCTATGCGAATGACCGTACTATAAAGTACGCCCGCTCGAACAAGTCCTATTTGACACAGCTGTCAACCGCATAATAAAAATGGTGTCAACAAGTCGACAAATGAGTCTACAGAGCGTTAACGAGATTTTGACAGGTGTCAAATATGACTCACTCGAGTGGCTTTATCATAATTAATATTACCTACTGCACGTATCAGTAGAAGAGCGATACACAGTTTGGTGTGAATGGCCGTTTACGCTCTGCCTAGTGCCTACCCCGCAACGCAACGCAAGACATGACTACTAGCGCGACATGGATGTTATATACAAATGGACAGTCAATCCATCTCTCGTATGAACGACAACTTCAGTTCAGTAATTGTTCAAATTGATCGAACAGATGGCGTTACTGTATCAGATTTAAGCTTTCCATTTGAGGATTATCACTGGTTGCGTTGTGTATTACTATTTGAGCATTGTTACGTGTTATTTCACTACCTATGCGGCTTCATTGTTTCGTACTAGATTGACCATCCTGCAGTTAGTGTATATATACATATACCCTCCATGGTACACAGTATCACTAAACCTAGGCATATAGTGGGTGTTTTCCATAGTATTGAAATATATATTGTATGTTTCCAGGGCATCCGTCAGCTGCGCATGCACACAACGTGGTGGCGGTGGACTCGCGCGGGGGGCGGGGGGGACGACCAGGTATGTAGAATAATATTAAAAATCATTTCATAATGCCGTGTGGTGCCGGCTTAGAATAGCATCACCACATGTCTTTCCGGTGGGTGTCGTAACAATTAAGCGACTAAGGGATTTGAGAGTCGATGTGTATTGCAATTTTATCCTCTTCGAGTGGGACACCAAGTCGTCCAACGACCCGATGAACCCTGTTGTCAGAGATTTTGGTGTGGTGGTGTCTTTATGGTGATATACAGTCTTCAGAATGACTCTCAATTTTTTGTCAGACGTGGTGTAAATGACCGTGTTTACAACCGTTCACTCTCTGCCTACCCCGCAAAGGATACGGGCGTGATTTGTGTATGTATGTTTAAATGTATTTTTTTATTTGCTTCAGGAAAATCGTCCTCTCGAGCACAATCGAAAACCTGCTCAGAACAGAAAATAAAATGCAGCGAATGAAACCTATGATGTCGGAGAAAGGCTCTAATAACAAACACGGCCATACTTTGGAAAACTCCAACTTGACACCGTTCAAAAGCAAAACTAGAACCGCCTATCCATGCTTCTACTGCAGAAAATCTATTGAGAATCAGCACAAACTAAGAGAACATCAAACGAGAATGCATAAAAAGAGTCATCTGAGGAAATTATTGTCAGTTTCCGGTGCCGAGAGCTTAGTTGTTTACGTTGATACTACTGACTTAAAGTGTACTATTTGTGAAGGAAACGTGGACAATATAAACGATTTGAAAGAGCATTTAACCAAAGTACACAAGAAAGAGTTCATACAAGGAGTCACGGATAGAGTTATACCGTTCAAATTGTCCGAAGACAATATTTTCGAGTGTCAAGTCTGTCGGTTCAGTCTAGAAACGTTCGGCGCTATAGAACGCCACATGAACACGCATTACAGGAACTACGTGTGCAGGGAATGCGGTACCGGATGCATCACTAAATACAGACTGAAGGTTCACATAAAAAATATGCACATCGAAGGCAACTTCCCCTGCGAGCACTGTCAAAAAGTGTTCACGTCGCATTTGAAGCTAAAAAACCACGTCAATACAGTGCACAAGCTGTTCAACCGATTCAAATGTCAGAAGTGTCCAGAAAGGTTTTCGGATTACTTCAAGCGACAGCGGCATATGGTGGACAAACATGGTGTAGCGCCATTGCGGTACAAATGCAACGTGTGTGACCGAACCTTCCCCAGGCGGTACACTCTGTCCAGACATATGAGGCGCGACCACTTGGAGATGAAAGACTACCAGTGCGACATATGTCCTTACACGTGTTTCACTAACAACGAATTGCAGGTGAATTATTAGTCGCTGACGTGTGATGCCGGCTCAGAATAGCATCGCCCCAATTCTACCCGTGGGTGGCGTAAAAAGCGACTAAGGGATACTTATCCAGGGAATGGGCAGCAGCCTTTCCGCCTGCCAAGCGTGGTGAGTATGGCAATACCCCCCGATAGGGGGAGGCCCATGTCCAGCAGAATGTTGTGGCTGTTATGGTATTAGTCGCTGGGAATTAGTTGCAAAACTATCCCGGTAGATGAATCCACGCGATAGTGGACAAGATATACTTGCTTAATTTCGCGGGCTCGATTGGAACCGCGGTAGCCCAGTTGGTTAGGGCGTCGGCAGTACTGATGCCGAAGGGCGCAGGTTCGAATCCTGCCAGCGGGTGTTAATTTTGCAAGTTTTCCAAAAATTGTTTACCTAACACGAGAAGTGAAAATAAGAAATAGAAAAATTGTCATAAATCGACCGGGAATCGAACCCGGGCCGCATGGGTAAACGCCCCACCGCTCTGCCATTGAGCTATCGATGCACCGGTTGATGAATGCCAAATTTTCTATCTCTTGATGCTCGCCTCCTAGCGACGATACAGCGACATCTTGTAGAAAGTATTTAGAACTTACTACATGGTTAGTCCACATTATGAGTGGAATTCAAACCATATGATGAAGCTTGCTTAATCAATCTATTGGGATTTTAATGCACTCACAGGTATGTCATTTTTTCTATTTCTTATTTTCCCTTGTGAGAATAATATAGCACTGTGTGTGAGTGCATTAAAATCCCAATAGACTAACACGACAAGTGTTTTTAAATTTGGTATTCGAATTACAGGTGCACATGGTGAAACACAATGGTGATAGAATATTCGAGTGCCATATTTGTAGCAAAGCGTACGCTCGGAAGAAGACTCTGACGGAACATATGCGAATACATAACAATGATAGAAGATTTGCGTGCACGGTGTGTGGGCAGACGTTCGTGCAGAAATGTAGCCTGAAAGGGCACATGAAAACACACCATATGGAATACATTGAGTAATGACTTGACTGTCCCGATGGCGTAGTGGATAATACCCCTGCCTTCTACACCGAGGGTTCGATTCCCTCCAGACACAAATATTTGATAAGTCAATTTTCAAATATTTGTGTTTAGTCTGGGTGTTTTCTATGTATAATATGTATTTATTTTAAAAAAAAAGTATATAAGTATTATATCAGCTGTCTAGTTCCCATAGTACAAGCTTTGCTTAGTTTGGGGCTATATGGCGTTGTGTGTCTCGTCCAGGGATATTATTTATTTATTAATACTGGGTGTTAATTTAAATGCATGCCATAGCTTTAGGGTAGGTTTAGTATCGATTAAGGATGCCGGAAAAAATACTGAAAAAAATCCCAGACACACAATTTTTTTTTACTTGGCTGACGTTTGATTCAAATGCCTATATCTCTGCCGAAATTCGTTCAATCTCAAAGTTGTTTGGACAAAAGTACGTGAGCGTCATGATGACCGGTGTACCTATACGGATTTGAATGAAACCTATACTGAAAAATAGTACCGAATTAGTACCAAATAGTATCTATAAAATAAAAATTAGTAACTCAATACTTTAGCCGTAATATTAAAATTCTGGTACACCGGCGGTTCTAATGTGAGGATGGCCGGTGTACTGTTATATCTTCTTAATCGCTACAACTATCATTCTGAAACCTACACCAATAAATAGTACCCCCTGAAACACACAATAAGTTGTAAAAATATCAACGGGCTATGAGACAAATGCAAAAACAAATTTATGTTTCGAAGGTACCTGTGTTGCCAGATTGCTCCGCCGAAAAGCCAAACCGTCAGAAACGAAAACGGCGGAGCAATCTGGCAACACTGATAGCTTCGAAACATAAATTTGTCTCATAACCCGTTGATATTTTTACAACTTATTGTGTGTTTCAGGGGGTACTATTTAGGTACTATTTATTGGTGTAGGTTTCAGAATGATAGTTGTAGCGATTAAAAAGATATAACAGTACACCGGCCATCCTGACGTCAGAACCGCCGGTGGTGTACCAGAATTTTAATATTACGGCTGAAGTAATGAGGTACTAATTTTTATTTTAAAGGTCTATCCCACCAAAAACATTTACTTGTAAAAAGTACCAAGTCTCGCCTCTCAGTTCTTCTACTGTAAAAAGTTGTGAGATGTGATGCCAAGTCGGTTATTGATTTATTGACTACTTCAGGAACTTTCATCTTAAGCTATTGCGTAATTAGGTAACATACATCATCTTTTAGTAACCATATCGATATTTAAAAACTTTTGTATTTACAATAACTAGAATGACCCGGCCATCGCACCAGACCATCGTATCTCACAAGCAAATAGTGTGCGATTGCCAAGTCATTCTAGTTATTGTAAATACAAAAGTTTTTAAATATCGATATGTTTACTAAAAGATGATGTATGTTACCTAATTACGCAATAGCTTAAGATGAAAGTTCCCTGAAGTAGTCCTTGAATAAATCAATAACCGACTTGGCATCACATGGATCTCACAACTTTTTACAGTAGAAGAACTGAGAGGCGAGACTTGGTACTTTTTACAAGTAAATGTTTTTGGTCATTTCTTTTTGTAGGAAATCTTAGTCTTTCTCTTTACTGGAACTACTTCTTGAGCCTCATATACAAACTTCCTCAAAGCCCATCCGCAAAGTTAACTTTGTAATCCTATACATTTGTATGGAAATACAAAGTTAATTATGCGGTTGCAACCGAATTTCCAGAATGTTAGAGTTTTCCCTTTATTCATACACTAAATACAAGTTGTATTCTAAATTTGAAGCTCCTCAGTCTGCTAGAAGTACCTTAGAATTTTGATGATCGGTCAGTCAGTCAGGCAGAAAATTAAGAAACTTTGACTAACTATAACTTCTAAACCACAGGTACAAATTAGATGAAATTTGAAATTTATCGTGTCTATGCAGTGCTTGATAAAATATTTTAAAATGAGGGTTCTAAACTTATCGACAAGGGAGTTATAGGGGGGTCGAAAATGGCCTGAACTGGTTCGAGAAAAGGATGTTACGGCCGTGCCGCTTTCAGCTCGACTTGGTGGGGGCACTGCCGTGCCCCCAGATTTGGTACTAATTAGGTACTATTTGTCAGTATAGGTCTCATTCAAATCTGTATAGGTAGGTACACCGGCCATCCTGAAGCTCACCAAAAGTACTTGTGGGCATTCTCTAAACAACAGTGGCAAAAATTGATTTTATCTACACTCAGTTCGTAATATTCGTTTTACAGAATCGAAAGTACGAACGTAATGAACTGCATTACGAATATACAGCCTTTAAAAAAAAACTTTCATACTACTGGCAGCTACATAAAGTAACTCGATTTCTAGTATTTGAAAAAAAATTAAACGAATTGACCCGCGTACCAAATTTTAATCTGTTCCAATTTGACACTGGCCATCAGTAAGTCGAATGAAAAAAAAAAACAAGTGTCACCCGCGGCGGGACGACTTGAAATTATGAGGACTTATTTATTATTAAATCTTTGCTTCAAATCATTTTTCGAATTAAAATTCACCGATAAATGCTATTTAATTTTAAAAGTTGTTCAGCTTTTATGAGCCTCCATTTTAACGTTTTGTTAAAAAGTTACTTATGTATAAAAGTCGTTCAGTTGGTGGTTCCAGTAGATAGGCTTGCAATCGCCATAGTGCAGTGCGGATGTTTGAATTATTTTTCATAGTTTTTCTTGTAGAGTGTAGATAAAATAGTGTATGCAACTGCAAATAATTAGGCTTTAGAATGCTCGTGTCAAACTATTATCACACTCGGCTGCGCCTCGTGTGATAAACAGACACTCTCATCCTAAAGCCTCTCATTATTAGGCAGTTGCATAAACTACTATTTAAAAAAAACGTTTGACTAAATCAGAAAATGAAAAAAAAATTTTTTAACTGAAATTTTTTCAATATTTTTTACGGCGTCCTCAATCGATACTTAACCTACCCTGAAGGTATGGCATGCATTTAAATTAACACCCTGTATAATGATCCTTTGGGTGTTAATGATCCTTTTGAATAACGATATACTAAAATGTGAATGATAATTCAGTCAAGGAAATGGCTATGAGAATTAAATAAAAAGTTATAATCTAGTACGAGTTTCATTTAAACGAAATAAGGAAAAATAAACTTGCCGAGAGGCTCTCTATGGCGCGCCCAATCTAGACACACGGCAGTGTGTCCGCCAAGTTCGAGCAAAAAAAGCGACACACCGGCCGTGGGTTATATTATAACTCGATTTTTATAACTGTGCGTTTGGAGCTGTCAAACTTTGTATGGGATTTGACAGTTCAAGTGTCAAATCGTATAGAAAGTTTGACAGCTCCAAACGCACAGTTATAAAAATCGAGTTATACACGAACCATTTCGGGCCAAGTTCGACCCACCTATAACTCAAAATCTATTTTATCTACGCATATGAAATTTCTAGCATCTGTCGAGATCTACTTACTTATCTAAAATACAAAATTTCATTAATGTACCTATTGTAGCTCTTGAGATATTGACGTCAGAAAATCGCTATTTTTACTATACACTCACTGACTGACTCACTCACTCATCAAAAACCTAGACCACTTCCAATGGTCGTATTGACTTGAAGAGGTAGGTCTTTAGGTGAAGGTAAAGGAAAAAATCTGAAAATGGCCAAGTGTGAGTCGGTTTTAAAAATAATGAAGGTGTAAATTCATACCCCTAAGGAACTAAAACAAAAAATTTATCTATATCTTCCAATCGTCGTACCGACCTAAAATTCGTTACGAAGGTTTGTATTTAGGTAGTCAAAGTAAAGTATAAATGAGATTTCCTTACCTAACTTAATCATAAGAAAAAAAGAAAATAAACCTTACAAAAATAAATGAAATCCCACCCAAAACATAAATGTGAAAGGCTGCCAAGTTCGATAATATTGGAATGCTTCGCCTATAAAATAAGTGAGATCTAAATAAGTACCAAGTTCCATACACAGACCTCAGTTAAAAATGCACACTTCGGGGTACAGACGGGGAGGGGGGGGGGGGGGATGTAGGGGGAGGAAGCGCGTCATTTTAATATGTCGTGCGGCGCGGATGCACGCGTCTCCCTTCCCCGCTACACCTCCCGCTACCCGCTGACATCTTCACCCCCAAAGACTTAGTATGTAAGGTCTTTAGGTCACGCACGAACTTACAGTTTTATCGGACTTACAGTTTTATCTTCTAAACAGTGCCCCGACAAATTCTTGTTTTTGTGTGACTAAATTGTCGATACATGATGTTATGGCTTTCCACATGGGGCGTGCCATGGAGAAGCTTCGCTTCGAGACGAGCATCAAGAGGTTGAAAGATTTGTTAGGGTCAGCCAGGCGCCGGTAGCTCAGTTGGCCGAGCAGTGGGACGGTACCCCTCGGGGCCAAGTTCCCGGGTTCAAATCCCGGCCGACGCTCTCTCTCTTTAATTTTTTTTTATATTCTCAGTCTTTAATTGTTTCTTATTTCCATTTATCAGAATAATGCAACGTGTTACAAAACAACCAATGAAGCTGCCATACACATTGAGTTCATTTTGTATGGCAGGTCCAATATTTTTTCCACATTTCAACCCATGTTCCATGGGGAAAGTTGTTCAGTTTTATAAGTACCTTGATCTCCTTTTAGCTTTATTGTATGTTTTGTAACACCCAGTATTGAGTCTGTGAGTGCATTAAAAGTACCGATATATACGGTTAAATTTAATTAAGTACAAATCTCTAGGGTGTAATCTACTTACAAAACTGGACAACTTTTGTTAGAAACTTTTCTTTGAAATATGAAAAAAAAATTGCTCCTCCCATACTAAGTGACACACTTTTTCAGGATTTTTGCATGGGAGGTCCAATTTTCTTTTTCATATTTCGAAGAAAAGTTTCAACCAAACTTGTTCAGTTTTGTGAGTAGATCACACCCTCAAAAGATTTGTACTTAATTAAATGTAACCCTATATACGGTGAAATTTTACTAGTGACCGAGAGCGAAAATTCAGAACCGGCTGGTGATAAGCAACAACTTTCTCCAAGGATCATAGGTCGAAATACGAAAAAATAATTGTCCTCCCATAGTAACTGAAATCAGCTGATCGGCAAATTTGTATGGGAGGTCCAAATTATTTTTTTCGTATTTCGGCCTATGTTACTTGGGGGATGTTGTTCCTTATCACCAGCTGGTTCTGAGTTTTCGCTATCGGTCACTAGTAAAATTTCACCCCATATTGGGCAAATAAATTAAACACATTTAATTGTTTGAAATAAATACATTTATTTACATTATTTTGAGTAGCAGGACCAGGGGTAAGTAAGTAGGCATGTCATGTAAGTAAACTTTTTTAACAAAATGGCGCTAGTAGGTATTCACTAGGATATACCGCAAATCTTAGCTGTAATATAATATTCTAACACTACTATATTCGTACTATAGGTATTGAATTTGTACATTTAAGTAATGTAATAATATTTACACATTATAACAAAAAATAAATTTACGTTTATATCTTCCTAACTGTATATAGGTACAAATGTATTAAGTTGGTCTTTAAAAGTCATATTTTACATTATAGTTCGAGAGCCCAGGGGGTAAGTGGCTATCTCATATAGAGATGGGCGGTGGGTATATACCCAATCTACCCATTTGGGTAAATACCTGGGTAATTGGGTATTTACCGGGTAAATACCCATATGTACCCAAATAGGTGGGTAGATTGAAAAGTAATATTTTTTTCGTAATTCTCATTATTTTTGATTTTAACCATGACAGTTCGTTAGATAATATGAATACTATGATTGATAATATATAGAGAGCCTTGTACGAGCAGGCGGAGTTAAGTTATAGGGAGAAAAGAGTAAATTTGTATTTTTTCATATTTTGACCTATGTTCCTTAGGAAAAGTTGTTCAATTTCATGGGCTGGTTTATCTTTTCAAATATTTGCAGTTATAATTTTAACAACTTTTACGCGTGAACTTGACGGTTTGCCTAAAACTTTGCGAGCATGCTCGGACCATGAAACTGAACAACTTTTTCTATGGAAGCCATGATGGCAAACGAGAAAAAATTTTCGACGTCCCATACATTTTTATCTACCCACCTATTTGGGTACATACGGGTATTTACCGGGTACGTACGGGTATTTACCGGGTAGTTGGGTAAATACCCGGGTACGTGCCCATCTCCTCATAAGGTACCACGATAGGCTAGGTTTGGATCGTTAACCAAGACTTAAACAAGTCGTATGACCCAGGTCTGCCAGAGCCAATCCTGCCGAAACATAAAAATAATCGATATTTTTCAGTCATTTTTTCGTAAAAAATATGTCATAAGGTACCACAATGAAAGTGCTGGCATCAGTTAACCATTGAAAAATTATGTAAAAAAAGCTTGGTCTGCCACTGCGCACCCTGCCGGAAGTCCTTGTCAGACCCCTCCAAATATACCCTTCCGACACCCCTAACCTATCTCATCTAAGGACTTCCGGCTGAGTGCGCAGTGGCAGACCAAGTTTTTTTAACATAATTTGTCAATAGTAAGCTGATGCAAGCACTTTTATTCGAGTTCCTTATGATATGACAATTTTAACTGATAAAATCTGCAGAAGTTATCGAATATTTTCATATTTAGGAGGATTGTGCACAGAACAGAGACCTACTATCCAGTTGACCTATACAAATCGAATCTCCTAATCATTACGAGCATTTCATACCAAGGCACCATCAAAATCAAACCAGTGGTTAGGTAGGGGTGAGATAGGTTAGGGCTGTCGGAAGGGTATATTTGGAGGGGTCTGACAAGGACTTCCGGCAGAGTGCGCAATGGCAGACCAAGTTTTCTTAACTCAATTTATCAATGGTAAGCTGATGCCGGCACTTTTATTCGGGTACCTTATGATATGACAATATTAACGGCAAAAATCTGCAGAACATATCGAATATTTTCATGTTTAGCAGGATTGAGATTTTTTCCGTTAACATTGTCATTTCATAAGGTACCCGAATGACAGAGCCAGCATCAGCTTACCATTTATAAATTGAGTTAAGAAAACTTGGTCTGCCATTGCGCACTCTGCCAGAAGTCCTTGGGAGACCCCTCCAAATATACCCTTCCGACACCCCTAACCTATCTCATCTAAGGACTTCCGGCTGAGTGCGCAGTGGCAGACCAAGTTTTTTTAACATAATTTGTCAATGGTAAGCTGATGCAAGCACTTTTATTCGAGTTCCTTATGATATGACAATTTTAACTGATAAAATCTGCAGAAGTTATCGAATATTTTCATATTTAGGAGGATTGTGCACAGAACAGAGACCTTCTATCCAATTGACCTATACAAATCGAATCTCCTAATCATTACGAGCATTTCATACCAAGGCGCCATCAAAATCGAACCCGGGGGGAATAAGATATAGGCCAGTTTTCATAGACCAAACCTCCATTTCAAACTTTTTGACAGGATTGTGTTCAATACTAAAACCCTCCACCCAACTGTCCTATATGACTCGAAGCTCCTCATTATGGGGAGCATTTCGTATTAAGGCATCATCAAAATCAAACACGGGGGGAAAAAGATATAGGTCATTTTTCATACACTGGACCTACAACTTCAAATGTCTGAAACACTAGGATGCGGCAAGTTTAGGCCTGGCAGACCTTGTGATCTATTGTCAGAGTGATCTTGGCTATTATGTTGTAGTGGTCGCGTCGTGGTACCCGATGAGATAGTTTAGGGGTGTCGGAAGGGCATCTTTGGAGAGGTCTGGCAAGCACTTCCGGCAGGGTGCGCAGTGGCAGACCAAGCTTTTTTTACATAATTTTTCAATGGTTAACTGATGCCAGCACTTTCATTGTGGTACCTTATGACATATTTTTTACGAAAAAATGACTCTGAAAAATATCGATTATTTTTATGTTTCGGCAGGATTGGCTCTGGCAGACCTGGGTCATACGACTTGTTTAAGTCTTGGTTAACGATCCAAACCTAGCCTATCGTGGTACCTTATGAGATAGCCACTTACCCCCTGGGCTCTCGAACTATTAGGTAAGTAAGGTTATTTTCTATTCAATAGAAAACTATACTCATAAGTAGGAACCATAGCTCGAATGTACTTTGAGCATGAGCAGGACATCAACATACCTCTTTTAAGAAATCAACTTATACTGCATAAAATACCAATACCGGAAGTAACGGAAAGGGTATAACAAGCCGAAAGGAGGTCAAGGTACTCATGAAACTGAACAACTTTCCCTATGGAACATGCGTCGAACGAAATATGAAAAAAATTGGACCTCCCATAGTAAATCGATTAGCTGATCAGCGATTTTGTATGGGAGGTCAATTTTTTTTTCTTTCATAAATCAATTTTTTGTTAAAACAAAACGTGCTGCGATGATGTGCCGTGCCGTGCAGAATATTTTGGGTGTTCCACAAATTTTTGCCGAGTAGGTATGAATTTTTCTATGGAACATCTAATTTCTTTTTGCGAATACGCAGGTGGTCCCATAATAAGAATTGATCATAATCAGGAGTAGAAACACCCTGAAAAGTTTGCGCACTGACTGAAAAATAACCCCGTCTTAATTATCGATGAACTTGATGTTGCTACGCGAAAATCGTAATAAAATAATGCTTGGACCTGACGGCTCACATTTATTTTGGGTATTTATAACTGGATAGTTCGATATGCTGCTAACAGAACATAAACATGGCTTATTATATAGGTATACATATATTATATTAGGGTAATAGATAAAACATATCAATCGCCAACAATTTCTTCCTTTATTCGACAATTGGTTCTAAGCTTTCTCCATTTTCTGAGCTGTTTACTTCAATCGTTTTCACAGTTTTCTAACATATCTTCACTTATATTGTCTAAATTATTTTGCATATCTGCTTCTAACATTTGTTCATTTTCACCGACATCATTCGTTTCGTCATCTAAAATCTCTTGTTTTATAAAATTATTATCTATTACTTCTATTTTACATTTATTGGGTTTATGTTCGTGCCGTTTTATATGCCTACTTAAGGCACCCTGCCTTTTGAATTTCCCATGGCACGTAGGACAAGTGTAATTCTTAATATCTGTATGAGATTTGAAATGATCGCTCAAATGTCCTTTTCGGGCGAACTTCTTATCGCAAAAGTTACAAGAATACGGCTTCTCTCCCGAATGTACTCTGGCGTGTTGTATCAAATGGCCCGTTTGAGAAAATCTTTTGTTGCAAACCTCACAAGCATAGGCCTTGATGTCATCATGCATTCGGACGTGTCTTGCTAACGTATTGCTTCGAGCGAACTTTTTATTGCACTTCCGACATTCGAAAGGCTTTTCTCCAGTGTGTATCCTAGTATGGTCAAGCAAGTTACTTTCTTGTGCAAACCTTCTGTCACATAACCCACAAGCATAAGGCCTCTCAGTTAAATGGATTCTTGCGTGATATTTCAAATGACTCCTTTGTGCGAACTTTTGATTGCACACCTCACAAGTAAAAGGTCTTTCGCCGGTGTGAATTCTGCAGTGAATTAAGTAGTTGCTTTTGAAATAAAACTTTTTATTGCACAAGTCACAAGCATAGGGTCTTTCTAAGTGGTTTCTTTTTATATGGCGTTCTAGTTGTCCTTTTGTGATAGCGCTGTATGAGCAAGCGTCGCATACGAACGGTCTCGGCACAGGCGTAGATTGCAGATACGATTTTAACAAGCTTTTTTTACTACTGCACGAATACTGGTTATTTGCTTCGCGTTTTATCAAAAGTTTATTGATGTTTGGTTTATTCTTGTTGTTGGAATTAGTTTTAGGTTTAGTTTGTTTTATATTGAAACTGTTTGGATTCCAGAATGAGTTGTTGGCCGCGTCTTGTCCTGGTGCCGGGCTGTACTCGATCTCGGGGTCCACGGGAGGCGGTGGATCTAGAAAAGCAAAATAAAGCTTAAATAACAGTTTTAAAACAACTGGCCGTGTAAGGAAATTACAACAGAGAGAAAAAATCAAAGCTTATTGCAGACGGCAGCTGGTACCGATAGAAGTAACTGAACTTTGGCACATTTTCGATCAATCGTCGAAAAAAGGCTCAGTCGAGAGTGGCTCCATCAGTTCCTCAGTGTGTCGAACGCCTGATGAGCACAAATTAGGAAAACGGCACGCCGGGCACCTATACAGACGGCTCACTCAGTACTAGCGTCGATTTTGACGCTTACCAACTTTAACTGGAAATAACCGGAATCTCAGGGGAAGTCAAGGTACAAGGTGGTTGACACGAACGTCATATTTATTGGATTTAAAATTGGCTCAGAATCATATGACGTTCTTTATCAGATTTTGCTGTATTAATATTTTTATACTTTGAGATGTTTGACAGTAGCAACCCTGGTTTTGTAACAAGTCCACATCGCGATAATCCGACATAGGGCCGAGTGAACCTTCTGTGGTGTGACTGCTTCCGACTCAGAAGGTCACGGGTTCGATTCTCGGTGTGTCACTCACAAAGTTGATAAGTGATGAGGATTACACATACACAACCATGTCAAAAGCCTGCTACTTGTAGTAGGCACTTGTAAACTCTGACATCGGGGTTTATGAGGTCGTTGGACGACTCGTCGGGTGTTTCACACGAAAAAAGAAAGACACTCGTACTCGCATCACACCCTCAAGAGATTTGTACTTAATTAAATGTAACCTTACATACTAGAAATCCCGGTCATGTGGCTGCGCTTCCAGTTCAAGACATATTATGATAGAAGGAACGCTGCTGCTCATTCCCTGGATTCACTCACACTGACAGTCGATGTGGCGCAGTGGTTAGTATGCCTGCCTGCCACACAAAGGTTCCGGGTTCAAATCCCGGTGGGGTCACTTACAGAGTTGATATTTATCACTTTCTGAATTTGTTCCCAGTCTGGTTAGGACATTGCAGGCTGAACCACCTGGTTGTTCGCAAGTAAGATGGTTCCGTGCTTCGGATGGTCACGTTAAACCATCGGTCCCGGCTGCTGTCTATGATGGCAGTCGTTACACGACCATGTCAGAGGCCTGCTACTTGCAGTAGGCGGTTTGAAAAACTCTGACACCAGGGTTCACGAAAAGAAGACTAACACTCACCGTCGCACTCCCCAAAGTCCAGCGGCTCCACCTTAACGACGATATCCTCGAAGTGTCGGTCATTTGTCTCCGGTTCCAGTTCCACAGTCACATTGTGATGGAAGTCCACCTTCAGTTCGGGATTGAGACGCATTTGAGCATCTGGAAACAAGCGAAGATTACTATTAAAGGGACATCCCACAAAACCTACAACTTTATATGCATGGTAGTTTATACAATGTGTTTTAAAACAAACAATAAAACTTCCATACAAATTGAGTTCATTTTGTATGGGAGAACCAAAGTATTTTGCATATTTTGACATTTTCGACCCATGATCCATGGGGAAAGTTGTTCGGTTTTATGAGAACCTTGACCTCCTTTCAGCTTTATCGGTTGTTTTGTAACACCCAGTATAATGTTAATTTGTAAGTTAGATAGTAGGTACCTAATTTTATATTGCTTTGCCCTATCCGAGTCCATTTTCAAGACTGATTGTTATTAAAAATTTACTTTATATAATAAATAAATGCTGAGATAATACTGTATCAGTATACTCACAATTACTGGCAATCTCACGGAGCAGTGTTTGTTCAGACTCGGTGACCATTGTCTTGAACGTGGAAGCTTCTCTTAACTGTTTTATGCAAGACATGCAGATCAGATTTGTCAGTTTAACGTTCATTGATAACTGAAAGGAAAATATGCAGTTGTTATCAATACATAGTATAAAATGAAGTTGCATTTTGCGTTTCTCTGTTGTGGAATTCGCTAACTCCTCCGCAACGGATTTTGATGTGGTTTTTTATAATAGATAGTGTGGCTCAAGAGGAAGGTTTATGTATAACACATGCATGCAAAAAGCCCCTCCCCCACCATAATACGACTTGCAGCAGGTGAAGCCGCTGACGAGCCGCTAGTGTTGTTTAAAACTTTAGGAGCATTTTACAAATTCTACAATTCCAGCACAGTTTGTGAATGGTAGCACAGTAATGTAAAGCAGGTATTCATTGGGGACAAAATCCCAGATACTTTGTATATTATACAATGTATCTGGACAATGTTCGGGATTGCATTAGAAATTCGCATCCTGATTTAAGGGTTTTTTTGGGTGGTGGGGGTGGGGTGGAGGGGGACCCTCCCGGGGTCCCCTGCGGAGACCCCATTTGGGGTCTGACCCCTCACAAATGACCTGTAAGTCATTGTTTGCAGGGTTTTATAAAAGAATGTATAGGGGAGGGCAGGACCCTAATGGGGTCTCGACCACCCGGGGTCCCCACCTCCCATTTTGGGGATGACCTGAGTCGGTTCTGGCACTTCCGGCCCCTGCCGGGCACGCCTCCGCTCGCTCGGCTCGTGCGTTGTGGTCACCGTTCTAACCTAACCTGGCGTTGAACGCCAGGTTAGGTTAGGTTGTGCCTAACGGACCTATTACTGAGGCGATATTGATACTGGTTCTAAAACCCCTGCAAATAGTGACTTACAGGTCATTTGTGGGAGGGGGGGTCGGGCCCCCCAAATGGGGGATCGCCGCAGGGGGGGACCACCCGGGAAGGACTCCCCCCTCCCCCCTCCCCCCCGCCATATATTTTTTTTAATTATTTTATGGTAGGTATTCAAAAGTCCTTCCAAATACGCTCCGTCACACGTAACTTTAAATACGTATTTAAAAAAAACTACGCGTCTCCGCGGGGTGAGGGGGGTGTCATTTGAAAGAGCTGACCAACCCCTATAAAAAACAACCCTCATCAACCCCGAATTCGGGATGCGAATTACTAATGCCAACCCCAATGTTCCCAATGTGAAGCCCCGAAAAGTTCAAAATACGTCCACATTGGAACATTGTTCAAAATACGTCCACATTGGAACCATTGTCCATATACATTGTATAATGTATTTGGGATTTTGTCCCCAATGAATACCTGCCTTAAGAATAAATATAAGCTACCATAGGTACACATCCCGTGCGGGACAAAGTTGTAATTTTCGTGGAATGCCTCAAAAGTATCCTAATATGGAAGTAGTAGTACAGTGTACTTTCTGAGGAATTCTGAGCTGTATTTATTGGCCAACAATATCCTTATTCCCACAGGAAAACGAATTAAATCACTGGCGAGACTTCGGCATGGAAGAGTAGTGTAAGATTTGACCAGTAACTTACAGAAATATTGAAACATTCCATTAAAATTTCACGATACACCTCGGGATTGGAATCTGGTTCATTGTAATAGGGTTTCGTGATGTCCTTGTGATTGCCTTCCTTTAAACAACAGCGGCATCGACCAAATTCCAAATTGTCTATTTCACTGGACATTTTACTGTGTTATATTCACATAATTTTATGAAAAATGTACACAAAAAAGTAAAAATAATTCACAAGAAGCTGGCCAAGCAGTGTTGCCAGATTTTTAAGGCATTAACTGTATTGTATTGAGTGTTTATAAAATCTGTATATGAAATCTGTATGGAGCGTATGTATGCAGCTAATTCAAGAAAATCTGTATTTGATATATTGTTTTCTGTATAATTAAATCTGTATGCAGCTTATATCAAGCCATTTTCAGGGTCATTTTTAGAAAAAGAATTTTGGCAGACATCAGTACAGTGTTGAAAATCTGTATAAATACGGAGAAATCTGTATATCTGGCATCACTGTGGCCAAGACAGTGACATTTTGTTTTTTAAAGAGCGAGCTTGTCTATATTCGTGCGGTATCAACTTGAATTTTTGTAGAGTGAATGCGCAAAATGTTCGAATCGCAAGTTGAAAGCGGAAGGAGTGAAAGAGAGAGCATTAATGTTTGTCTTTCTCATATCTGTTTCTGGGTTCCTCCCTGTTCCACCTTTAGAGCCTGCGCCACGAAGCCCACGAAGTCAGAGACGCAAAGCCAAGCTCAAAGAATATTCCTCCGTTTTGGAACTCGGGTTTGGAAGAACACTATCCATCTCAGTACCTAATTCTTTTTCCCGTGGGAACTCTTTCGTAATAGCGCTGACTCTTTCGAGTCCGTAGCGTACTTACTTAGCACGCGAACTGCTCTAAGAGTATGTACCTACCTACCTACTACGCTTCGTCGTATACAGAGTGAAAACAACATACTGCAAATATTTTAAGGGGTGCCTCTGTCTATGAAACTGAACAACTTTCCCCGTAAAACATAGATCGAAAAATAAAAAAAAAATTGGCTCTCAACTCGACCTACGTTTTTTAGAGAAAGTTGTTCAGTTTCATGGAGTGGAAGTGTTCGCGCCGTATAATACCTACCTATTTGTTAATTTTTTTACACTTAGATTTTTACGACTAGGCACAATCCGTAGACGATTTATGAAGTACCTAGCCTTTTCAAAAAGAAACTAGTGCTTTTGTTGTATGGTTTATTTAATTTTCTGCGGCGGCATTGAAAAGACATTAACATACTGTAACATACATAAAATGAAAATAAATTAAAGGCTCCCGTATACAGTAGGTATGCGTGCCGTACACTTAATCTTTAGGGTAAAGGAATAGATTTGACCCGTAGTACACAATTAAAAAAAATCCTGTAAGGAGTGATGACGTCATCTTTTTATTGTATGGGAATAAAAAAAATGTTTTAAAACCTATCGTGCGTGGTATCAAATGAAAGGTCTTGTTAACCCGATTCTAAAAATATATCACATTATTATATTTAAGTCATTTGTTTCAAATCAAATAGGAAATAATTCATAATTAAAACAACTTCAACGGATTTTAGTTGTATTTTATTTAGGATTGTAATTAACCCGACGGTTCGGACACTTTGCAGTGTCCGTGGTCAACGGATGACTAAGGTGTTAGATGTCATTATTTAGAATTTAAAATTAATTTTGTTCTACCGCCATCTATTTAAATAAAAGGAAATAATTTTCGAAACATGCCAAGTTTGGGCTCCTCCAGATATGATACGGGTGAATCATTGCTTATGAAATATACCTAATATGATGTGCAATATCCTCATTTCCAACCTCAAGAAAAGGTACTACGGATTTTCTTCCATTTAATATTTTTTTTAATTTTTAAAGTTACATAAATTTTTCATACTATAATTAATTAATATTGTTCTGTCATGTGGGACATAGAGTCTTAAATTGACCCGATGAACCATAATTGCTATTCGGCCTTTGAGTGACATGGTTGTGTAACGACCCCCACCGTCAAATTATTCATAGAGAGCCAGCGCGACGGGGCCGACGGTGTACCGTGCTCTCCGAAGCACATACCATTGTTTTTTGTGAACGTACATGATGCACATATGAATGAAAACTCATCTGGCTTTATTTTCGGTGTCCAAAATTAAATTTTCGATGCCATATTTCAACGAAATGTGTTTTCATAAACTACTGTAACTTTAAAATTAAAAAAAAGTACTAAATGAAAGAAAATCTGTAGTACCTTTTCTTGAGGCTGGAAATGAGGATATTGCACATCATATTAGGTATATTTCATAAGCAATGATTCAGCCGTATCATATCTGGATGGAAGAGCCCAAACTTGGCACGTTTCGAAAATTATTTCCTATTTAATTTTAAACAAATGACTTAAATATAATAATGTGATATATTTTTAGAATCGGGTTAGCAAGACCTTTCATTTGAAACCACGCACGAAAGGTTTTACTTAAATCAAAAAGTTTTTTTTTCATACAAAAAAAGATGACGTCATAACTCCCCGCAGGATTTTTTAAAATTGTGTACAACGGGTCAAATCGATTCCTTTTCCCCTAAAGATTAAGTGCACCAAATTTCAGAACTCTTCTCTCAGGTGCAGCATGTTCCATACATTTGGCCTTCGAGCCAGTAGGACTATTTTGCGTTGCTTGCATTTGTCGACATTTCGACGCATCACCTGTCTGTCAGGAGCCTTAAAAGCCATTACTCCCAAGGCAAAAACATATTTAAAAAAATCAAACATCTCCAATAATGATTCAATCGATTTTTGTACTTTGTAAAGGGAAAATTGTTCAGTTGCACGAGTTTCCCTTAGAATATTTTCACTTTTATTTTAAAATCTTGTATTGGCTGAAAACAGAACTGAATGGCGTATACCTACTCCACCGACAAGAGCTAGGCTCTTAAATGAAGAAGAAATATTGGATGGGTGTTTGTATAAAAAAAAGAACTATCGATTGGACCTTATTTCCTACAAGTGGAACGATTTCGTGTGGGCTGTCAGTAGTGTCTGGTCGTTAAAGGTTTCATCGCACCCTTGGCATTTCAGTGTTAGCGGCTTTTCCCCGTGCTCTTTCACCTGAAAATAAAGTAAACTGTTATCCAGCTGACTGACTTTGTCATGATCATCTTCCTGCTCTTTACGACCGGCCGCCGCCTACCAGACGTCAACCCTCCTTGGGAATGCTTTTGTGGTGGATTAACCGCCACCATACGGTTGGCCCTGGCTGTTTGGGTCGGGTTTATACCTCGGTCGCCTCTTACGATTCCCACGGGAAGAAAGGGGGTGGTGCTATTCCACGTAGCGTATACAGGAAGGGGGGGAGGGGTCGTAGGGGTCATGTGCCCCTCTCCCCCCCCTACTCACCAAGAATTCTTCAACTACTAATAGCTGATATAACATCATCACGTCCAACGGTTATTTATTACCAACATTTCTAATGCGAAATGTCGAACTCTCTTCGCTCGCAATACTTGTAGTATTTTTAACACGAAATGCCCTGCTCGCTTCGCTCGCAACATTTGTAGTGGTGATGTAGGGCGGCTTGTGTCTACGCACCCATTTTAACGCGAAATGTCGAACTCGCTTCGCTCGCAATACTTGTAGTATTTTTAACGCGAAATGCCGTGCTCGCTTTGCTCGCAATATTTGTAGTGGTGATGAAGGGCGGCTTGTGTCCACGCACCCATTTTAACGCGAAATGTCGAACTCGCTTCGCTCGCAATACTTGTAGTATTTTTAACGCGAAATGCCGTGCTCGCTTCGCTCGCAATATTTGTAGTGGTGATGTAGGGCGGCTTGTGTCCACGCACCCATTTTAACGCGAAATGTCGAACTCGCTTCGCTCGCAATACTTGTAGTATTTTTAACGCGAAATGCCGTGCTCGCTTCGCTCGCTTCGCTCGCAATATTTGTAGTGGTGATGTAGGGCGGCTTGTGTCCACGCACCCATTTTAACGCGAAATGCCGTGGAAAAATACAGATGTAAATCAACCGGTTTAAAACGTTTAAAACCAAATTTCGCGGTTTAAAACCTGAAATCAACCGTTTTCAACCGTTTAAAACTCGCCTACAAAAAAAAAGTTCTGTGTTTTACATACACATACATACATACACAAATCACGCCTTTATCCCTTGCGGGGTAGGCAGAGCGTAAACAGCCGTAGGTACCTACAATACAGCCGCTATCGCCACGTCTGACTAATATTTCAGGGCCGTTGTAGAAAAATCGTGCAAAATGCAAAAAAATTTTTGCCGAGTAGGTACTTAGGTATGAATTTTTGTATGGAACATCCAAATTATTAATATAACCCTGTATATACAAAATTCGGTGTTTCCAACGATTTTACACTGACTTGCTCATCATAGGTTACCTACGCTCGGGCCTCGGAGCGACAAACTAGGTAATAAACCCGCAAAATCACATCATTAATCCATTTCAGTGATCCTTACCTTTGTAATATTACGAAAATGTATTAAAATCAATAAAACATTGTTATCAACCATCCCAAGTATATATATTCCCCGACAAACTCAGAATATATATACTTGGGACAGGGACTGAGTTTGTCGGGGAATATATATACTTGGGACATAAAATAACTCTTGGCTTCCAGAATCAAACTGCTGAGGTAGAGCGCAGAATTGCACAAGCCTGGGCCGCTTTTGGTGCCAACAAAGTCACGCTGAGAGGCAAATTACCACTGCACCTAAAAGTAAAAGTGTTTGAGCAGTGTGTCTTGCCCGTGCTTACTTATGGGACAGAAACCATGTCTCTCACTAAAAACTCTGCCGAGAAATTCAGAGTCGTGCAGAGAGCGATGGAAAGGGCAATGCTCGGAATTTCCCTACGCGACCGAAAGCGCAACGATTGGATACGGAGCAAGACCAAAGTGAGAGATGTGATGGAACTTATCGCCAGGAAAAAGTGGAGCTGGGCAGGACACATTGCTCGGATGGAGAATAGCCGCTGGGCACGGAAAGTTCTTGAGTGGAGACCCAGAGCCAACACCAGAGGACGAGGTAGACCACCGCAGCGCTGGGTGGAAGAAAAGAGAAGAGGCCTATGTCCAAGAATGGACCCCGAACAGGCCATGATGATGATGATGATGATCAACCATCCGCCGTTTTAAACCGAAAAAAACGGTTGTTTATGATTTAAAACGGTTTTTTTCGTTTAAAACGATTTGGTTGAATTGGTTTTAAACCGGGCTTACATCTATATGCCGTGCTCGCTTCGCTCGCAATATTTGTAGTGATGATGTAGGACGTAGTATTGAGCCCATTTGACATTTTACCCAGCTGAATTTTGGAATTCGCCGACTTGATGACAGCCCGCGACCCGTCCGACCAGAACCAAATTATCTTGACCCGCTGTCGTCTGCCTCGCCGCCGTCGCGCTTTCTTGGTGGTTTATTGTGGTTTTAATGTTATGAAGTTTATGATGCAGTATGGTACCCAATCTGTATAATCTTTTTAAATAGAACTACTACTACTACTACAACCACAACAGTCCACTGCTGGACATGGGTCTCCCCTAATTGGAGGGTATTGCAAGCGGATTGGCTAGCGCAGTGCAAGATGTTCAATTTACAGTGAACGCTAATGCCCATTCCCTGGATGAAAATCCCTTAGTCGCATTATACGACACCCGCGGATAGGAATGGGGTGATGCTGTTCTAAGCCGGCACCACATAGCAAGGTAAACAGCAACAGATAGAACAACTATTGTATGATTATTGCACCCTTCATAATCGTAAGTGAGCAGAAGATACTAAATATTAGATAGGTAGTTAATTTCAGGGGTACTAATTAAACAAGCATCTTTTTATTAACATTTTTGCCTCTAAAAATATAGCACAGCTACCGAATTATTAACATGGCCACAAATAAAGTGCATTTGAATAATACTATCTTCGCCACAAGATAACATAATTATTGGGAGTAAATTTTAATCCCGCCACTCTTCTGGGCAGACAAATTTGCGAGCGCAGTGTACGTAAGGTAAGGTAACATTATCATAGAATAAGTTGCTCTTTCCTATAGCAAATAAATAAATAAATAAATAAATATCCCTGGACGAGACACACAGCGCCATCTAGCCCCAAACTAAGCAAAGCTTGTACTATGGGAACTAAACAACTGATATAATACTTATATACTTTTTTTTTGTAAATAAATACATATTATACATAGAAAACATCCAGACTTAACACAAATATTTGAAAATTGACTTTACAAATATTTGTGTCCAGTGGGAATCGAACCCACGACCCTCGGCGTAGAAGGCAGGTGCACTATCCACTACGCCATCGGGACAGTCGAAATAGCTAATCAAGTGTTGAATAGTGATTTAAATTGTGTGGTGAGACCAATATTAAGGTAAATAGTTAAAAGACATAGGCACTTAAATGAATTCATTTTTATTATTTTAATTCAATATATTATTATGAATCAATAAGTCGCAAAATCATGATAAAATTAGGTTTTTAATCAAAACCAGGCACTAGTTTAAGTCAAAGTTATATAAAAGTTAAAGTTTATAATCAAATTCTTCCTAGATATTATATAAAATTGCTTTGTTTTCTGACTTTTCATGTTAATTTATAATAAGACATTTTTTTCACAAAACACGTTTTTGTCTTTTTTTCATTGTTTAATTTTAACAATTATACTGAATGCGAAAGGTTTCAAACATCATCGCCCGAAGATGCGAGCAATGACGTTCATATTAGATCCATTGTAACTTACAGCAGACGAGCTTCTCTTGAATAGCATTATTAACCTCTAAGATTCTAACTCAGCCACAATAAACGCGCCTCTCAATAAAACTATTTTAGCTGTCATTATCATCATCATCATTGGCCTCATAAGTCTGTGGCAGACGATTTATTCAGTGTCTTAGGCAAAAAATTTTATGGCTGTATAAGCCGATACGGGAGCGGCATGACTTTCCGCACGCTCTATAAGTGAAGGTGGAATTGGAGACTGGCACATGCATATTTAGATGTCGTTTTTATGCGAGACCGGCGAACCAGGCATCATCATGAGTTTAGCTGTAGCTTTATAAATATAACTCAATCAAAAATATTTCAAATTATTTCTTAGTAATTAACTGTAATCTTCTTTTTTTGAATGGGACACCGAGTTGTTCAACGATTCGATGAACCTTAGCATAGTTCTGTAACGAGCGCCGTCTGCTAAATGCTTACTTTTTTAAGGATAGAATAAATTTTCGGGATATTGTAATACTATACCGAGTGGTGCTAAAATTACAATGCAACAAAAATAAGTGGGTGTTGGGTGGGTGACATAAATAATTACTGGAGGACTAAAATAATAGGTAGGCGTCTAAGATAATAAACGAGCATGAAAAAGGAAGTGGGTGAATAAAATACATCTAACGAACCCACGACCTGACTAACCAGACCCGACCAACCCGACTCGACCCGCTCGGACCCGACCGATGCGACTCACCCGACCAACCCGACCCAAAAGAGCCGGCCAACTTCACCAACCCCACCGAATCAAGTGACTAATAGTATCAGGCGTTACTTTGCGGAACTCCATCTTGAAGAAAGTGATAGAAATATGTTAAGCTTCTTCCGCACTTACGATGGCTAAGTTAACCACACGTACGACCGCAACTTAATGCAAATGTACTATGTACTAGCGATGTACTTCTACTAACTAGACTTTGTTCTGCCAGTACTTGGCGACAGCAATGGCATTATCAGTCACCAAGTTCAGATGTTCTTTACTGTAGGTGACCGGTAACAGAGAGCAAGCCAGTAAATGTGCCAAAGTTTGAGACAGGGCTCCACAGTTGCTGTCGGCGAAGCCAAATTTCACCATGTTTTCTCTGCACCGGCTAAACCGAATACGCAATCGGTTGAGCGATTTCCAGGTTTACCACGGTAATTTATGCCCCCGCGGCAGAGTCTCGAACGGTGAAATAAACCCGGATGGAGTTGGGCAACGTGTTATCCATAACTGCTCCCTTGCCTCTTGCGGAACACTGTCTGTAGAAGCCGTACACCTCAAAAAGCTTTTGCGGCTTTTCAGGCGTTCAGGAGGCATTGAGTAGCTGTGTAGTGAGTGCTGAGGATCAGTTTTTTGTTTGTGTATCTCTTCTGCACAGGCTAATTCTCACCGAACGTCCAGTGGACCAATAGGTACCGCTAGAGAGTACAGCATGCTAAGCGGTGTCGGTTTCAGGCAGCCTGTTATATTACGACAAGTCTCATAAGTGAAACATCGACAACACTGCAACTAACGTTTTACACTCTACATGTGTTTCGCTTAACTACTTTCGTTGTTCTAAAAAACTCGTAGCAACGGTGAAGAGGAAACATTCACCTGCTCGTTGAAGATGATTCCAGTACACCCATGTCGTATTATTTCTAATTGTTCCAACACGTTCAGTCTTCGGCCCTGTTACAAGTATGTAAAACTTTATAGGAATGGATGTCCGCTAAACTGTGCCCAGAGTCTGCGAAACACGTGCAGAGTGTAAAACGGTGATTGCAGTATTAGTAAAGTGCATCGCTAGAGTACATTTGCATTAAGTTGCACTCGTTCGTGTGGTTCACTCAGCAGCATAACCTGCCATAATTAGTGCGGAAGAAGCTAAATAAATTTCTATCACTTTCACCCACCGAATCAACCCGACCATCTCAACCTGACAAACCCGAACCGACCAACCCGATCAAACCCACATGACTAACCAGAGCAACCCGACCAACTAACTTACAAGCCCGATCAAGCAACCCGATATTTGTGTGAATAAAATATATGCCCGTTTTTAAGTAGGTATAACATGACCAATATGGGCATGTCATGAGGAGGGATGAAGAGCATGTAACAAAGATAGTAATGAACATGAATGTATGGATGGACGCAGAAGAAGAGGAAGGCCTAAAAAAGTTTGGATGGATTGTACAAAAGACGATATGAAAAATAAAGGCGTAAGTGACGATTTGACTGCTGAAAGAGATGAATGGAAGAAAAAGACATGTTTCGCCGACCCTAAATAAATTGGGATAACGGCAGGCAGATGATGAACATGCAATTAATTGTGACTCAAATAATAATTTGTTCGCCCAAAAAAAATTATCTGATTAATTGAGTTTAAATTAGCTGGAACCATTTTGAAAACAACTAGGCGCTAGTTATTGTAAATATAGGAACAACTTTCCCCAAGGAACATAGGTCAAAAAACGAAAAAAAATTTTGGACCTCCCATAGTAACTGAAATCAGCTGATCGGAAAGTTTGTATGGGAGGTCCAAAAATTTTTTTCGTATTTCGACCTATGTTCCTTGGGGAAAGTTGTTCCTTATCACTAGCCGGTTCTGAGTTTTCGCTATCGGTCATTAGTAAAATTTCATCCTATATTTACAATAACTAGCGCCTATGGTACCGTCATTCGAATAGGCCATATTTGACAGCTGTCAAAATAATGTTAATGCTATGACGTAAGGTCTATTTTTCTTTTTTGACATGGTCCCTCGTACGCGTTTGACAGCTGTCAAATATGGCCTATTCGAATGACGGTAGTATAGTTGTTCTCAAAATGGTTCCAGCCCTCAGTAAAAGGTCCTGGAGCAAGATCCAATTTCTAAAACCATATAATAACCACCCGTATTACGTATACTACTCGAATTTGCTTATGTCAGGGGTACCTATGTGTGAATGGGTAAGTATAGTAGCGGTTAGCTATAGTTAGTATTCTTTGGTATAGTTGAAAGTGTGATACAAGCACAATCATTAGCAAACTTGCGAAAATTCAATAGCAGAGCTCCAGGTTAGGAGAACTCCGCGTTTCCTTGCTCGTATATGCAATTTTGTGATAGATTTTCTTTTGTAGGGTGATGTCCAGGTGAGGGTCTAGAGGTAGACAAAACTTTGATCACTCCTTTTTCTGTCCCGGTGACTCTCGCTTAGCTATGAATGTAGCTCTGGGAGCCAACTTTCAAATCGACCGGTATGTTGGACATAAGGCGCTAAATGTCTCTCTTTCGTACCTCGACAGACGCCGAGAAGTGATTGAATACAGTCCGTTTTAGCACAAATAAAATAAAGTAAAATCCGTTTCAGATTTTGTGGTCGTTGTTTTCAAATAGTTTAAATTTCAACGACTGAGGCAGTATATGACAGCTAGCCACATCATCATTATCATCATCATCTTCATCAGCCCACATCCACCCATTGTATCTATACCAGCACTCTATTTCGACACTCCTCACGGTCCTGTGCTACTCTTAGCGCTTATAAATTACAGAATGATTGAAGAATTTCCCTATATTTCAAAAAATACCCAGGGGTCAACGTCACGTCAGCTGTTGTCATTTTTTCGCGTGGCGGGAAAAGCACGAGTGACATAGACCCGACCTCGACAAGCGCACAAGCGCTACTAAATCTCTGACTGTCATTGCACCAATTATATAGGGATTTTTGAATATTTTTAGAATAATTTACAAAATAAAAATAAATAATTATTATTTTACCATTTGATTAAATACATCTTCTCACAACATATGTTTTTTTTCTGAAGTTATACTATGGATAGTTTTTCATACAGGAGCCATTAAAAATGCAAGATGTTCAGTCAAGATACGGCAGCGAAAACGTAATGTTAAGCTAAATTTATGAATGAAATTGAAAAACGTACATTGGTAATATTGTTTTTAAAGATATTCTCTATTTGTTTGTAAAATCAACATTTTGATACAGTATACATAAACTTCAAAACTCGCGCTTGATTTGAGCCCTTTTTTCAGAATTTTGAGTTTGTTGTCTTAGATTTCCCTTCTTTATTCTATGTTAGCCACTGAAATGTTAGTATTTTTGTTGATAATTTTTTAGATAAAGATATGTCTGACTAGATGTATAAGTAATATTTTCTTTTTACTTAACTGTTTACGAGAAACTCTCATGTTTATAAAGGCAATTTTCGGAAATTCCTTTATAGCGGTCTTAACGCGGAATCTTGACTTCATCAGGACTTCATAGGTACATACCTCATGATGTTTCTTCTTTCTGTAATCCGAAAACTTCTCGCCACAATAGCGGCATTTATTCGTCTTGCTCGCTTTAACGTGCACCGCCCTTTCGTGATCCCTTTTCTTAATATTCGTGTCGAAGACCTTCGTGCATTGCGTGCAGTTGAAAACGCCAGTCTTATGTCTGTACGAGTGGCATTGAAGCGTATGTTTGCTGACGAAACCACAGCCGCACACCTCACAAACGTGGTTCTTGAAATGGACGTTCATGTGTTCTAACAGTACTTTGAAATGGTTGAAATCGTCATTGCATACAGCGCATTTCAGAGATTCGGTTTCGAATTTGAAAGGTATGATATGGTTTTTAATTTCGAAGTAGTACGTCCGCTTATGTATCGATACTAAGTGATTGACTAGTTCTTCTAGATCTTTCATCGCACTGTCGCACAGTTTACATTTTAGCCTGGTCACGTCAAGTTTGACGAAGTACCGAACCATAGTCGCTCCTTCCATGAACGAGTTGATCATGCTATCATCATGACTAGTGAGTGTATGTTGTTTTAAATCGGCAGGTTCAGGGTACTGTTGTGGACAGTAGCAACATTTGTATCCTATGCCAACGTGGCACCGAATGGGCGTGGCGTTTGATGATAGCAGTATCATTCGTATATTATCTAAATGTCTGTTCAGTTCGCTACATTTTCTTAACTGTATTTTTATCTGTCGTTCTGGTTCTTTCAGAGTGATCTTTTTAAGTTTTGGTATAGTGATTTTCTTGAGCTTAACTACGCGTTGTCTCTTTAGTTTTTCTTTGGGTTTATCGCTGGGTTTTAATGGTTCATCTTCTTCGCTTTGTGTCAGTGCTCCCTTGATTGTTCTTTTTGCTTCGCGTTTGCTCCGTCTTTGTGCTGAAAAATAAAAATGGCGCCAGTTACTTTCAAGGACCAAGGAATACATCAGAATAAATTCAGAATGTAAACAGATAGAAAATACTGATTTAAAAGGAGTGATGCTATTTTAAGCCGACATCACACGGCAATGATATAAAATGAATAGGGTTTAGTTTTTGAAAAATATCTCAAAAGTTTTTTCACTGTATAGCTGAGCATATTTATTATCTACTTACCATATAAAGGCGACTGGGCGAAATCGGGCTATGGCCATTTGAGTTTCTTTAATTCAATACAAACATGGTCACATAGTTGTTATGTAACCTCGTCGTTATGAATATTCAGAATTAAAAAAGGGAAAGTCGATTTTTTTATTCTTGATTTTATACAAACATGATCACCCTAATTCTGATTGTGTTATTTCTCCTTTACACATAATAACGATAAAATTTTGAGAAAAAGCTCAGAAACATTTTACATTGGAATACGGCCTAACTTTTAATTTTATTCAATACAAACGTGGTCACCTTAGTAAGCGGTGACCTATAAGCTATACATGTTTGAGAAAAAACAAAATTCTAACCAGGCGGTTATGAGAAAAATAATTTAAAAAAAAAACTTTGATTCAATACAAACGTGATCACCCTAGTTAAGATAGGTGACCTTTCTACCTCTATACATGTTCAAAAGAAAACAAAAATTTAACTCGGCAGTTTTGGGAAAAAAATATATTTTTTCTTTGATTCAATACAAACGTGGTCACCCTAATTAAAATAGGTGACCTATTTAGCTATACATGTTTAAGAAAAAATAAACATCCAACCCGGCAGTTCTGAGATTTCTTTTTTCTAATAAAATTCAAGCGTGGTCATCCTTGTAAGGATAGGTAACCTCTTAACTATACACGTTTTAGAAAAAATAAAAATCTAACCCTTCAGTAATCGAGAAAAAAATAAAAATATATTTTCTTTCATTCAATACAAATGTGTATCTTTCTGCTTGTTTGTGCCTAAATTCATGTATGTTCTCCGATGTACGCAGTTGAAGTTTCAAAGTTTGATGCAAGAATTGGACAACACAATCAGGACAACCTTGAGTGCCATACTCAATTGTGCCCTTAACGATACGGCTTGGACGCAGGCCTCACTGCCTGTGCGTTTTGGTGGGTTGGGTATCAGATCCGTGTCATCGGTTTCTTTGCCGGCTTTCCTGTCCTCGGCTCATTCTGCTAGTCTCCTTTGCGGTAAAATCCTTAGCCCTTCGTTGGGTTCCGTGGAGATTACGGGATTAGCTGAGGCAGTGACATGTTGGCGGGAAAGTTGTGGCGAGTTGCCAGTTGCCCTTCACTCACAGAGGCAGTGGGATGAACCCCTGTGCAAGTTAGTGTTATTTAAATCGTCTAATATCTAGTAGTTCAGACTCCGCAGATCGTGCGAGATTACTGGCTGTGTCGGAGAGGGAGTCTGGGTTGTGGCTGCAAGCTCTTCCCTCAGTTAACCTAGGTACATTATTGGACAATTGTACACTTTCGCTGATTGTTGGGCTTCGTCTGGGTATCAAGGTCTGCGAACCTCATAGATGCATTTGTGGAGAAGCAGTTAATTGTTTGGGACATCATGGTTTGTCTTGCCAGAGGAGTGCAGGTCGCTTATCGAGGCATGCCAGTCTGAATGATATAATTCGGAGAGCACTTATCTCCTCAAAAGTGCTGCGGTTCTAGAACCGAATGGTTTGTTCAGAGCAGATGGCAAGCGGCCTGATGGAATATCTATGATTCCCTGAAAGTTAGGCAAATGTGTGGTTTGGGATGCTACATGTGTCGATACTCTGGCTCCCACTCATCTGCCTTCAACATCCCGCCGTGCGGGGGCGGCGGTTGCTTCGGCGGAGGTTTTAAAGCGCCATAAATATGTGGACTTACTTAACAAGTACGTTTTTGTGTCCTTCGCAGTAGAAACTTTGGGTCCTTGGGGTGCGGAGGCCAAAGTTTTCTTTTCCGAAATCTCAGCGCGTCTCCGTGAGGCGTCTGGTGATCCTAGGGCTGGCAGTTACCTCGCTCAAAGGTTGAGCTTAGCTATTCAAAGAGGTAACGCTGTCAGTCTGCTGGGAACTTTGCTTCGCGGAGATGCGTTAGAGGGGATTTTTTATTTGTAATTAGATACATAAGTTTAGTTTTTAAGTTAACTTTTGTATTGAACTGTATTTTTAAGTCTTAATAAATAAATTCTATGATGTGTATCTCTTTATCTATTAATGCTTAAGAGAAAATAAAAATTTGACCCGGTGTTTCCGAGTTTCATTTTATATTTTTTCTTTGATTCAATAGTAATGTGATCGATCTAGTTACGATATGTTAATCTATACATGTTCAAGAGGAAATTTATAAATTAAATCTGGCAGTTTTGAGAATAAAAATATAGATGTCACTTGTAACGTGGTCACCCTAGTTCGGATATGCCACCTTTTTATACAATGTGTGAAGAAAATAAAAATCAACAATTTAAAGTTTAAAGATAGTTCAAAAAAGATGATAGCTCATTATCCCTTGCTAACTATGCACTAAATATCCATGAAGAAAACAAAAGTTCGCAAGTGATTTTCTCAATACTCACTGAATTGATTTACATGACGGCATGGTAAGATATCGAAATCTAAATATCGTAACATTCTCGCTACATCGTCATAGCCCAAGTCCCATACCACAAATTAGGAAAACGGCGCGCGGGCGCCCGCATACCTACTGTCTCCTTTGTATTTGTTTCCCTTTAATACAAAAATGAACAAGCAGATGTATTAAAAACAAAAATCCAATTGCGGTAACTTTAAAATTTAATATGATTTTTTTTAGTTCTATTTTATTTAATTTCTACTCTTTTTTGCTGGACTGTACATAATTACTTTGGAACATAATCCTCCTGAGGCAGTCGGGTAAAAAATAAAGATTTTGATAAGGAGGCTCTTACTACTAAGTACATTGAGGTTTTAAAGAAAAGAAAATCTCTATAGGTAAATCAAAACTTACATTACAGTTAATTGTTTAGTTTCATACTTCTATTTAGATTAATTATAAAACTAGATAAATAAGTACAGAATCTAGCATTGTAGTTGTCATTTCATATTCTTGACAATTACGTAGGTAGATCGTAGCTAATGTCTACGTAAACGCTACGAAGCAAGCTCTACAGAATAGAGGCTCAAAATAGAGAGTTTACTGAAAGTTCACTCGGCCGTATTGCGGATTTTCACGATTGGCATTTGTTACATACTCGTACTTAGCCAGTGATAGCCAGGGTTGCTACTGTCAAAATTTTAGAAGTAAAAAATTTAAAAACAGCAAATTCTGACAAAGGGCGTCCGTCAGAGCCAATTCTAAATTCAATAAATATGACGTTCGTGTCAACCACCTTCTTAGCTACCTTGACTTTCCCCGAGAATCCGGTTTTTTTCCAGTAAGCGTCAAAATCGTCGCTAGTACTGAGTGAGCCATCCATCTGTATTGGCGCCATGCGCGCCGTTTCCCTAATTTCTAGAGGTGCGACGCGACGCGCAACATATCATCCGTCAGACAAGCGATCGTCAGCCGTTATCAATGCGACGCGCGTCTCACGTGTGTAGCTTTGTCTCTTCTGTTTGATATATTTTATATGGAAACGATTTCAAGCGTCGCAATGTCGCATGTCTCACGTGTCCGACGATCACTTTTTCGACAGATGCCGTCTAACGTCTCACGTCTACTCTGTGGAGCTTGCGCCAACGAGATGCTATACAAACAAAATGCTACGAAACCTGCTACACAAGCGAAAATCTACCGATATTTGACGCTCAGTAGTAATTAGAAACTAAAAATTATTATTGAACTGAAGTTTATATTTAAATAAATTATAAGTAAAAAACATTTTTAAAACAAGCTTTTATTTGGGTGCGCTAAAAAGTATAAAATAATCTATTTACTAAAACTTTAAGTTGTAACTTTTAATGGCATTAAATCTACGTCTTCACAATTTATACGATATAAAAGCTTGTCGCGAGATTTAATTAGGTACTCGTGTGGTGTGACTTAGTTTAAAAGTTTATTTAAGATCATTTACACTGGTTTTCTAATTTATTTATTGATTTAGACACAGGTCAAATCTCGCGACAAGCTTTTATATCGTATAAATTGTGAAGACGTAGATTTAATGCCATTAAAAGTTACAACTTAAAGTTTTAGTAAATAGATTATTTTATACTTTTTAGCGCACCCAAATAAAAGCTTGTTTTAAAAATGTTTTTTACTTATAATTTATTTTTTGCTTTTTAGTAACCTCTGGAAAAAATTACAACATTCTTCATTGACTTTGAAACTGCGTCCATCCATACGGACTACTAGTGCGAATCTGCGAGGCATCGGTCTCATGACTGTCTTACGACAACTCGGTATGAGTTTCGTCCTCTACGATAAGCTTCTTGTACCCAAGCGGGGCAATCGCTGAACTTTATGTTTCTTCTTCATTGACAGTGCCATGAACAGAAGACTAAAAACTCCAACACAACAACCATTCAACCCCTAAAAATATGTGCAAAGCGACGTCATTTACCTCACACTAGTATTTATCTTTCATTTGTCTATGTTTTTCACCCATTTAGTAAGAAAACATAACAAACTTAATACGCCATCTAACCTTTAGTCTGTCATATCTGGTTTTATTTTGAGTGACGTAAACGTCACTTTATTTTTCGAGTTATTCTGAACAATTCCTTTCATTTGATATAATATTGTAAAAAAGCATAACAATTTTATTCTGCCATCTTAAGAAGTCCACCATAGTTAGAATGACGTCAACTTGTAATTCGAATAGGTAATTCTCAGCAAGCCCTTTCATCTGACACTCATATTGTAAATTATCATAGGTGGCCATCTTTAGATGTCCGCCATATTATTTTCTAAATTGTACTCAGCAAGCCCTTTCATTTGACACCCATATTGTAGGAGTGCGTCAAAGATTACTTGTCGGCCATCTTGGATATTCCGCCATATTGGATTTAGAATAACCACACACAATCTAACATGCATTGTCATCTGAGTTAAACGTGTTTACAAAATTTCAGCTCAATCGGTTGAGAATATCTGCTTCAAAATTGAGTTGCAAGATTTGACCCGAACAAACATACATACTTACATACACTGCAAGTTAAATAAAAGCTTTTAAAAAAAAAACAAATTTCGTATGAATCAAATTTTTTGCGAAACATTGTGCGCCATTTTTTTATGCTCAATGGCCATACTGCGGTTCAAAAAATATGTGTCACAGAATTCACATTTATAATTCCTGCTGTGTCCTGTAGTATGATTTTGCAGATCCAAAAAATCGTCGAACTGCATCGAACATTCGGCACATGTCAACTTTACATCCACGAATTTGTATGGAACGATGTAATTTTTTATATCGACGTAGAAATTCTCGTAATGTTCCGATTTTAAATGTTCCACCAAAGTTTGCAAGTTATGGTAGATTCGGTCGTCGCATACAGTGCATTTAAGGTAACTTATGTCCATATGAACGATGAATCTGGATAGTGTTTTAATGTCCAAAAATGAGGGAGAATCGTTTGCATGGTCATCTAACGAATGTTTCTTTAAAGTTCGAGGGTTTTCGTATTGATTTTTGCAGTAGGAGCAAGAATATTTATTATTCTGGTATCCTCTTATTGGGGTCGCGTTTGAGCATCGTAAAATAGTGTTTATGTTTTCGAACTGTAGGTCTAATTCGGTAATACAAATGTTTTTCTTAACGCTCGGTTCTGTTGGTGCCTTTTCTATCTTTTTGGTTCTTTTTTTCTCAACTTTCTCTACGTTTGCTGGTTTGATGTCGATGACGGACGAGAAGTTGCCTCTTTTCAGTTTTATTTGGTCCGATGATGAGTCGCGTCGTTTCGATGCCCTAGTGGAACCTGCAATCAAATAAAATGTATTTAATAACGTATTTATAAAAAGAAAACATTCTATTAGAAATAACATGCATAAAAGATAGGGCTTAGGGCGTCCGCACCTATCCAACAAATTGTACCTTATAAGATGTTCCACGTGGATGTAGATAAGTTTATAGGGTTGTTTTAATTTTAGTTAGTGGTGTCCATGACAGACAGAAATGCATAGAACGACTTAACTTAGGTAAACTTAAATAATTAGTTTAGGATACGTTTACGGTACCAAAATGTTCTATTGTGAATAAATATTGAATTACTTAATTTAATACTGTGTAATTGTATATTGATTGATTACTGGACTTTTTCTGGATTCTAGATGGTAACAATGGCCCTCAGGAGGATCTGTATACAAAGCCAACCAAAATGTCATTGACGTGGTCACTTTTTGGGTACAAAATAGTAGTTTTTATAAAAAGGGAATAAAATGATATATTTAGGGCGAGGGCGCTATTTTGAATCATGAGCGGAACGAGGGATTCTAGAGTAAAATCCCGAGCGTAGCGAGGGATTTTAAATTAGAATCGTGAGTGAAGCGAGCGATTCAATGTAAGTCGCCCGAGAATAAATAACTTTATACCCGAGTGATACATACTACTTTTCATCCCCCTCTATGAGAAAAACAATAAATACTTACTTAATCTACGAATATTGCTTGCTATTGTCCATTATTTTAGAATACATCATATAAATTGCGTTATAAACATCCAATACTTACAAAAACATTATCATTCATTTCATTTCATATTATTGCAATAAGTATGTATAATTAGGAGGTTATATTGTTGTTGCCCATTGCTGGCCAGTTATGGCGCCAAAAGAAAAATAAAATTTGACACATTACTTTTTAAATTCAATTTTTGCTAGGAATTAGGTCTTTTATGAGCTACATACCAGGTGTAAAATACTCAATAAAATAACAGATAACAGGCAGTGATGCAGAGAAAAAACCTATCTGTAGTAAATTTTCGATTGATTGGCTGCAAATATTTGTGTTCCAAATTCAAATGAATTTTAATCCCTTGGGATTAAATGACCTATTTTAATCCCACTTAAGTGCGACTAAAGCGTAGTTGTTTAATAGAGGGGATGAAAACTGTATAACCTAGGGTTCTCTGCCATTGACCCGAAAAGAAGAAGACAGTATTTTTCAATTTATGAGTACCTATGCCGTGTGATGCCGGCCTAGAATAGCATCACCCCAATTCTACCCGTGGGTGTCGTAAAAAGCGACTAAGGGATAATTATCCAGAAATTGGGCAGCAGCGTTTCCTGTGAATTAAACATCTTGCACTGCGCTCGCCAATCCGCCTGCCAAGCGTGGTGAGTATGGCAATACCCCCCAATATGGGGGAGGCCCATGTCCAGCAGTGGACTGTTGTGGCTGTTAAGGTAAGGTAAGGTAAGGAGTACCTATGCAGGTCATGTGGATGCTAGTATGATTGATTATGCACATATTTTTTTAACATACCCAAGCTAAAGCTCCATATTGTCATCATGCTAGTGTCAGTGCTATAACTCATCTTCAGATTCTTCCAAATATTCTTCTTTTATTGCCTGTGATGATAAGTCACTTGTTTTAATAACCTGCAAATATTTTTCTTTTATTGGCTGCAATAACTCGTTTATAGTATCCTGCAAAGATTCAATTGTTTCAGTATCCTGCAAATATTCATTTGTCTCAGTATCCTGCAAACACTTAGTATCCTGCAAACATTCAGTTGTTTCAGTATCTTTTTTCAGCTTTGTCTCTTTTGGTTGACTACACGTTGACTTTTGCACACATTTGTGTTTCTTCAGATTACATTTGTGAACGAATCTTCGTCCGCACTGTTCACAATTAAAATTCTTTCCTTCATGAGACCTCATGTGTTCTTGAAGATTGGACTTTTTTGTATACGATTTAAAGCAGATTTTGCATTGAAAATTTTGTTGGCCAGTGTGTTCCAAAGAATGTTTTTGTAAGTAACCTTTTGAGTCAATTTTCTGGCCGTTGTTTGAACAAGGTTTTATAGCTTTTTTCGAATGTTCGTTTTTCATGTGTGTGGCAAGACTGGTTACAGCAGAGAAAGACCTCGGGCATTCCAAACATTGCGCATTGACACTGCCCAGTCCATGGACTACTGCAAGATGCTTGACCTTCTTTGCATCATTTCTGAAGGTTTCGTTGCACTGCGAACATTGGTTGAGATAGTGGGACTTCTTGTGTGTTGCTCTTTCATGCTTTTTCAGTTTTCTCTGCGTAGCGAAGACTTTCGGACAGTGCGTACAACTGTACTCACCCTCAGTTTTATGCACAGCCATGTGGCATACCAGCCCGTGCTTGTTAACAAATCCTGCTTTGCAAATTTTACAAACGTAATTTTTGTAATGCACATTCATGTGCGTACACAACGTTCTGAAATTCTTGTGCTCTTTGAAGCAGATACAACATTTGAATTTGTCCGTGTCGTCCGTATGGAATTTGAACGGAAACATTTGGTTTTTTATGTCCAGAAATATGTTTTTCTTGTGAACATTCTTTAAGTGCACCATAAAGTCTTCTAAAGCGTCGATTTCTTCTGAACACAGCGAACATTTTAAGTCGGTAGTATCAAGCTTCACTATTAACATTCCTAAAGAAACCTTTTTAATAAATCCACTTTTAATAAGGCTCGTGTTTATCCAAAATGTGTTTTTTCAGCTGTGCTGCAGTCTTGAATTTGTTATTGCAATAAAAACAGTCGAAACCAGTCGCAGTGTGTTCTTTAAGAGGCGTTGCATTGGAGTTGTAAATGATCTCAATGATATTTGATTTCATTTTCAGCAAGTCTTCTGATTCTTCAGATTTCTCTACATCTCCCATGTCTAAGGTATCAGTGGTTTCGTGTATTGTCAACACTGGTTCTAAGGCGAAGTTTTGTTCTTGTAAATCTTCTTTTAAATTCTCTGTCTCAACATGTGGCACACCTATAAACAAGAGAAAGAAAAGCTTTTCAGTTGGATTCAATATAAAAAAATACCTATTTACTACTTAAATATCTAATAAAATATCTTCATGTACAAACACACATAGTAGATGCATTGTAGATGATTTGCTCATTCACAGTCTATAACCTAATGAGTATAATCTACGCTACTTTCGCAAACTACTTTAATACAATTACTCACTTATTTAGAACTCACTTGTGAATAAATAAATGGTTAATGATGATGGTCTCCTCTCCAAACGTTTTATCTGCCACCAGGCACCCTAGCGCCACTAAACAGCGCAGTGCAACGGAATTCAAAGCGTTTTAGCCTATTTCAGTCCTATTCAAACCTGAGTAGAAGTCACGTAGCCATCCGGATGCTGTTTCGTTTAAATGGCTTATAAGTCGCATGACTTTTTTCGTCAGGGTAACGTGAAATGAAACGTTTTGTTGTACGTGTATAAAACAGACAAAAATCATATTGGCCATGCTGCTTATCATCACGTGCCTTTACGAACGACATGGTTAACGAAAGATTATAATAAGTATAATTTATTTGCACACACTAGCTGCCCGTCAGCAGTTTCACCCGCTGCAACCTATTATTCCGCGGGAAAAAAGCATTACTCGCCAAGAGATGTCGCTGTTAGTTGACGGCGAAACGCGAATCGGCTCAGTCACGCCACCTTTGCAAAAATATTGGAATATGCGTGATCCCGTAGGAATAAGACATTTTCCCGTAGTAAAAAGTAGCCTATGTGTTATTCTAGATACTCTTCTATATTTGTGCAAAATTTTATGTCAATCTAATCAGCCGTTTTAGCGTGATGTCGTAACAAACACACACACAAACATCTGCCTTTATAATATTAGTAGGAATAGTAGGAATAGGAATAGGAATAGTAGGAATAGGATGTCGTCATAATATTTTGTCTTTATCACTATATTATTATTGTATTTCTATTTTTACTTGAAAATATCAATCAAGGGTTAGAGTTAGGGTTGTCTGTATTCTGCAGTAATAAAATGCGTTTACGTTTAATATTTTTTATTCATGAAAACAGCGAAAACCAAAATTCAAAATCATAAAATTCGTTTTGGGAAACTAAGTACACAAAATACTAGACTTAAAATTTAATAACATATTTTTGGAAAACTTGCACAATTTTGCACCACAGGTAGGATTTCAATCTGCAACTTTCGTTATCTGTACCTACCGGCGAAGCGACCAGAGGTTTCAGCGGAAATGGCCGAAAAAAATCCTGCCTACGGCGGAAAATTTTGCAAGTTTAATTAAGTTTAATTGACATAACCAGAATACAAAATCATTTTGATATGTTGATCTCTGACTAAAGGCTTCTGAGCAAGTGTCTAAACAAGAGTGTTCATAGTTTAGGAATAAACACAGGGAGTGACGCAACAAATGTCATAACTTTTTTAAAACTGGCATATTTTTTCCATTGCAGACTGGATTTGAAACTGCGACTTTTGGTGCATGTACTGCCGACGCCTCTACCGACTGGGCCTGAGAATTAAGCAAGGGGGCCCAATTGGTAGAGGCGTCGGCAGTAGATACGCCGAAAGTCGCAGGTTCAAATCCTGCTTGCGGTAAAAAAAATGCAAGTTTTCCAATCAATTGTATACCTAACACGGGGAGTGTTTTCAAATTTGGTATTTAAATGTCATCAAAATAGGTGAAGTAGTTTTCAAGACACGGGCTATTAATGACTCTCCTTTCTGTTTATAATACTTGCTAAGCATACAGCTTGTGTTCATAAGTTAACCTCTCCATGTTTCGACCTCATATGCCCAACATAGCTAGTCCTATGCACAAACCCTTGCCCACAATGTTTGCACTTAAACTTGCAGAAGTCTTCATGGACCCTCATATGTTGGTTAAGAGTCTTTTTCCGTCCATAGCACTTCAAACACACCTCACATTGGAACTCTCTAAGGCCTGTATGCTTCACCATATGCTCCTTAAGCTTTTTCCCTGTAAAGAACTTCATGTCGCATTGTGTACAAGCGTGCGGTCTCTCCATTAAGTGGTCCCGTTTCGTGTGTATACGCAAACCTTTCTGGTGCTGAAAAGTCTTGTCGCAGGCTTGACATTTGTACACTGAAGCCATTCCGTGTACGCTGGCGAGGTGCTTTTCGCGCTGCCAGTAGTCTTTGAAGGTCTCCGAACAAAACCCGCACTTGTTAAGGACGTTGGAGTGTGTGTGGACGACTCGCTCATGCGCGCGTTTCTTGAGCAACGTTTCGAATATCTTCGTACAGTAATCACATTTAAACGTGCCTATTTTATGCGTCTTTAAATGCTGGAACAGAATGCTCTGGCTGACGAAACCGGCGTCGCAATCCTTGCAAATATAGTTCCTATAATGCACGTTCATATGCTCAACTAGAACTCTGAAGTTGTGAACACTATTCCTACAAACAAAACATTTAAGGCCTTCTCCGTCAAACGTAAAAGGCAAAATCTGGCTCTTAACTTCACTGTACACTATTTTCTTATGAACTTCACTAAGATGATCCATGATTTCTTCAACGGTCGCTATTTCTAGGTCACAGAGAGTGCATTTCAATTTCGTTATGTCCATTTTAACGTAGAACTTCGACAAATCTTTTCCTTTCATAAAGTTTGCTTTTTCTTCGACGCTGTGAGTTTCTAAAGTATGTGTTTTGAGGTCTTTCGGGTCTGGAAACTGTTGTGCGCAGAAGCTACAGGCGTATCCTATGCCAGTTTTGCTTCGTATTGGCGTTGCGTTGGAACACAGCAGTATTTCTCTGACTGTGGCTCTGTGTCTCTCTAACACTGTTCCTTTCGCTCGTCTTGGTTTGACTGCGTCTCCGCAATCATCTAAAGCTTCTAAAACAAATTCTTCATCTTCCAATTCGGTTTTGATGTACACTTCCCCTCCTTTACCTACAATGAAAAGAATTAAATGAGTACTTGTTATTTCTGCTGACTTAATAGAATTAAGTAAAAGTATTTTAAAAGCGTACCTTCTCAAGTTTAAATTTCTGAGGGGATCATAGGTAGTTTATCTTCAGGTTAATTTCACCTTTAGCAGGTTGATTAGTAAATAAAAAGTGTTTTAGAGACTATAACGTTTATTAAATCAAAACGACCTAATTACTAACAAACAAAAATATAATTATGCATAAGCTTAACACACAAAACAAAACATATTTTTCATTAAAATTGTTAAACAAAGTGTTATTTACTTTCTGATAATTTTATGTTTTGATCATAATGAACAATAAATTGGGGTGAATAAGCAATGTGCTTATTCGGAAACCAATGCCGCAAGTACTGAAGTTTTCTTTGGAGAAAATTATTTTAAACTATTAAGCCCAAAGTAATCTTAGATGCTTTAAGTCACTCTTGGTAGTTTCAATTATTATTAAACACGACTTAGAGGGGTAGTCAAAGTATAAACGGCCGTAAAACAATAGATTTTGCAACTTTCTTCTATTTTCAGATAGTTGAGTATCACTATAGTGTCAGAAACATGAAACAACGGAGGCTTTTGGCTAGGACAGATAGCTGATACCAAACGACCGGTGGCAAGACCAATTCTACGCTTTAAGGACGGCTGCAAGCGTGACATGCATAGTTTCGGACTACAGATGAGCAACTGGGAAAATCGCGCTGAAATAAGACCTGAACGGCGTCGCGATATCCAAGCAGAAATGACGAATACTGGTTAGAAAATCTAACGTAGAAAAGAATTGGCCGTGCTACGCCTCCTCCGTCAGATTTGCGTCTTGTCTGCAATCATTGTGGCAAAAAATGACATGCTGCTATAGGGTTATACCGGTAGTAACAGAAACAACAGTAGAACAAGCCGAAAGGAGGTCAAGTCAAGGTACTCATGAAACTGAACAACTTTCCAACAACATGGGTCGAAATATGAAAAAAATATTTGGACCTCCCATAGTAAATCTGCAACGGCCTACGCGCCGGCCGCGTGTCCTGCTACGAGGCGAGTCCTGCTACGCCGTAGCGACACGCACACAAGCGCACTGTCACAAGGCCAAGCGCGCCCGCGACGCTATATAAGCTCGCATCCCCCCGCCACGGAAGACAGTCTGCCGCGATCCGAACTCTACGTCCATAGCCAGCGAAAGGCTGCTCCCGCGACCCAGCGCGTAAACTGGGTCTCCGCCCGAGCTTCCGAATTTTACCCGCGTATATGTAGTGACTTTTTGGCCTTCAGCCCCGATATTTGCAATTGTGGTTCCAGCCCGCAGCAGAGGTCCAGGTTAGTGGCGATCTACGTATTCTCTTGCTTAGGCTCGTTTAAGACCCCCGACTTAGAGTAAAGCTCCACTTCGTGTGCGAGCTAGAGAACCGACAAACCCGACTTAACCTGGATAAGGCTTAACTTTGAGTGTGAGCCAAAAGAGAGCTCAACTTTGTGTGCGAGCTTTAATAAAGCTCCCCATTCGTGTGCGAGCTAGTACAAAGCTTAACTTCGCGTGAGAGCTAAGAAAGTTAGCAGCTAAGGGTTCACCCCCCAGTTAGGAAACTGAGCAAGAGATTCGTGGTAGCCCTTTTTCACTATTACTGTGCTTACGCGCTCTATTTACCGTATATGCATTTCGCTTTGCGCTTCCCTCCTCGCTCTTTATAATCGTGTGTTTAGAATAAGGAAAACCGTGCCATTTTTATGAATAAAATGTATTTTGTTGTTATATTGTAAAACCGCCGTATTTCATTTCGCACACCCGCAACCTACACAGAGCTTAACCAACCCATAATCTCAGCCCCCTGAGATCAGAGTATCAACTCACTTATATGTCAATGTCAGAGGCTACCTTCGAAGGATAGCCACATCATTACATTTTGGCGCCCAACGTGCAGAAATTGTGCTTGTTTCGTTATTTTAGTGACGACTTGTACTCATATTTCTTTTGTGGTTAAAAGCTCTGTAGGTTCGGGTGACATACGGTCGCATCTTAGGTGGTAGGAACGTATGTCCGGGCTCGCGCCGAAGCCGAATTTGAGAAAGAAAGACTTAATAGAATTGGCAGAAAGTAGAAATTTGCCAACCGTTAATCCTGTAAAAAACAAACCGTATACCGTAAAACAGCTCAAAAACGAGTTGTTAAATTATTTAATATCCGTGATAGACCCAGTAGGCCCAAACGCAGCCGCCAAGCAATTATTAACGTCGGTTAACAGTGTCGAGTCTGAAGTAGAGTTGGACGACGAGTCGTTGCAGGACAGTAGAGAGGATTTGGAGGATTCTTTTTACGAGGAAGCTAGCGTGATAGTCAACCCCGTACAAACAGGAAACATGCCGCCTAAGCAGGAGAACACCTCCGCATCAGGCGAGGAGAGCGTCTATAACATAGTAAAAAACTGGGATATCAGTTTTGACACGTTTAATGACCCAGTAGAGTTTTTGGAACGCCTAGATGAATATGCCACCTCGTGCGAGGTCCCGAAAGAGAAATTGCTGTCCGTTTTGACCAGGTTTCTGAAAGGGAAAGCCAATTTGTGTCATAGAAATAACCGTGACGATTGGGCGACATGGGAGGAATTTATAAAAGACTTCAAAAGATATTTTTACCCAAGTGGGTATGAAACAAATCTACTTGAGAAGATTATCGCAAGAAAGCAGGGTTTCCGAGAAAAGTTTGTAGATTATTTAACAGACTTACAAACAATTATGCGTCGCTATGGAAAACTTACGAAGGAAAAGAAACTAGAGCGAATATATGAGAACATGAACGCCAACTATAAACTGTATGTACAGCGGCAAGATTTTGATTCCGTACATGACTGATAGAACTGTGCACGGAATATGAGAAAATAACCAAGGAAAAATATAGAAACTGGCAGCCAAGAACGATCGAGAACGATCTCACAGCCAACCCGTGTGGTAGCAGTAAGCCCGACATGCGACACGACGCCGCCCCGAGGGGGCCACCGAAACCGTCCTACGGCAAGAACGCCGAAAGGCGAAGTAATCACCCGTCTGGAAATAGAGAGCCCAGGTATTTAAGGAACTATAACAGCCGGGCGTCATGTTTTTCTTGTGGAGGTGAAAACCATAGATACACAGAGTGCACAGGGAGAAAGCGGATCTTTTGCAGCACATGTGGTAGAATTGGTGTATTAAGTCGAAACTGCTGCAAGTCACCAATCGAAAAAGTTTTTACCGTGAACAACCCGACCGATAAAGAAAATAGAGTGTTCATTCCAGTAACCATTTGCCATTTGCGGCAAACATTACCAGGCATTGCTAGATTCCGGCTCTACATCTTCATCCGTCACCCAGGAAATATATGATGAATTATGCATGCGCAGCTCCGTCCAACAAAAGAGAGTAACGTATAAATTTGTCCTTGCGAACAATACACTAGTCTCCGTGACGAGTAGTGTATTTTCGACAATGGATATTTTAGGAAGCCGTTTACGTCACCAAATGTATCTTTTACCTGATTCTGACGTGATAATAGTCGGCATGGACCTGATGAGAAAAATAGGTCTGCGTAAAATATGGGAGCACATCGAAAAGACCGAAACACTAAGTTTGGATGCGCCTGCGAATAACGTTAGAGCAACCAGTGGAGAACAAGAGAAACCGACGAGTTCTTTCCCGCCCGACGAACACGCTGTGGATAACCAGCCAGTTGATAAGCCCACATTGCCGACAGGCAGCAGTGAGCCGCAAACCGGTGTTACCCAAAATGGTGAGGTTCCGTCCGAGGCGAGCGACGAACGCCAGCTAGAAGTAAATTCGAAGACAGTGAAAAGGAGGCGCCGTAGAAGGCTCCGAAAGTTAAATAAACCGAATCCAGACATAACAGATGTCGTAAACCCGAAAGAGTCCAGAGAAAATCATATAAAAAGCGTTTGTTCTGCCAGATTATTATCGGTAAAGCCGAATTGGTACCAAAGAAAGATTAACCACGTCCAAGAAAACCCGGAAGAATGTCCCACATATCGCGTCAGAGACGGAAAATTACGGCGAAAAATTGACAGTGCATCGTACCGTTTAAAAATGAGTGAAGGGGTGCAGTGGAAAGTATGTGTTCCGCCCAGCGAGACTGACGCAGTTATACATAATCACTACAATGAAACAAACCTGACAGTGCAACGGCCTACGCGCCGGCCGCGTGTCCTGCTACGAGGCGAGTCCTGCTACGCCGTAGCGACACGCACACAAGCGCACTGTCACAAGGCCAAGCGCGCCTGCGACGCTATATAAGCTCGCATCCCCCCGCCACGGAAGACAGTCTGCCGCGATCCGAACTCTACGTCCGTAGCCAGCGAAAGGCTGCTCCCGCGACCCAGCGCGTAAACTGGGTGGCGCGTTCAGCCCCGATATTTGCAATTGTGGTTCCAGCCCGCAGCAGAGGTCCTGGTTAGTGGCGATCTACGTATTCTCTTGCTTAGGCTCGTTTAAGACCCCCGACTTAGAGTAAAGCTCCACTTCGTGTGCGAGCTAGAGAACCGACAAACCCGACTTGACCTGGATAAGGCTTAACTGTGAGTGTGAGCCAAGATAAAGTTCCACTTTGTGTGAGAGCTAAGATAAAGTTCCGCTTCGTGTGCGAGCTTGAGAACCGACAAACCCGACTCAATCCGAATAAGGCTTAACTTTGAGTGTGAGCCAAAAGAGAGCTCAACTTTGTGTGCGAGCTTTAATAAAGCTCCCCATTCGTGTGCGAGCTAGTACAAAGCTTAACTTCGCGTGAGAGCTAAGAAAGTTAGCAGCTAAGGGTTCACCCCCCAGTTAGGAAACTGAGCAAGAGATTCGTGGTAGCCCTTTTTCACTATTACTGTGCTTACGCGCTCTATTTACCGTATATGCATTTCGCTTTGCGCTTCCCTCCTCGCTCTTTATAATCGTGTGTTTAGAATAAGGAAAACCGTGCCATTTTTATGAATAAAATGTATTTTGTTGTTATATTGTAAAACCGCCGTATTTCATTTCGCACACCCCCAACCTACACAGAGCTTAACCAACCCATAATCTCAGCCCCCTGAGATCAGAGTATCAACTCACTTAAATGTCAATGTCAGAGGCTACCTTCGAAGGATAGCCACATCATTACAAATCAATTAACTGATCGGCGATTTTGTATGGAAGGTCTTATTATTTTTTCGTATTTCGACCTATGTTCCATGGGGAAAGTTGTTCAGTTTCATGAGTACCTTGACCTCCTTTCGGCTTGTTATACCCTTTCTGTTACTCCCTGTATAGCCATTAACGTCGGTGCTGCCGTCGTAGATCACCTTAACCCACAATCATCTAGATAGATGCTGTGACCAATGATGAGCCCAATATTAAGTGGGTATGTTTGTGTTTAATAAACCGAAGAATTTTTAAAACATTTATGCAAATACAGATAACAATTAATTTATTATTAAACAAACAACAAAAGTGAAAATCTTTCACAATAATGTAATGATAAAAGACCTAGGTAAAAACCAACAAAAACTGTTCTTCGTTTTCACAGAACTTTTTTACAATATTTTCGACAAACATTGAACTTATACAAAAAGTACCTAAGGACTAGGTAATATATAATATGTTTTGTTTTTCTAGATATATAGATATTCTACTTAACAAACACCTATATACAACGACTCGTACCTAATTTTCGAATAAACTACCTTAAGTAGGTTGGTGAGGTACTCTGTAGGTACTTATAAAATAATGTCATCATCATCATTATATCTCTTTTATGTTTTACGTGATGGACGAGGAAATAAAATCAAAGATGCATGTAACTAATTGAATCAGTAAACAAATCTAAAAGATAGACACTTTTTGGTTACGATTTTAATTTCATGTCATCCTCGGATTACATAGTCAGATGATTGGACACTATTAAAACAATAGCGAATTTTCCAAATTTTGGTGAACTCACAAATAGAAACAAAAAGCAAAGGTTCCATGCTTAATTAAATTCAGGACTTTTCAGTTAAAGATATAGTTTTAGAAGAATGAATTCGCGATAAAAAGAGAAGACCTGTACTCAGCAGGGGGAAGGCGTAGGATGATACGAAGCTGATGACGAGTTGAACACAGCATCGTGCTTATTCATCATGTGACTCTTCAGGCTACAGCGTTGCACGAACGCCTGCCCACAGAGGTGACACTTAAAACGCCTGTCGTTCAGATGGGAACGCATGTGTTCCTTCAAAGTGTACATCCGTATGAACGCTTTCGGACAAAGCTCACACTTAAACCGCTTCGGCATTAACCCAGTATGCTTGTTCATATGTTTGTTCAGTTCAGCCGTAGAGTAGAAAGCCATCTCGCACATCGTACACTTATGTGGCTTGAGCATCAGGTGGAACCGTTTGACGTGAGCCAGCATTGCACATTTGGTTGCGAAGTCTTTGTCACAGCTCTTACACTTGTGCGCAAGCGACTTCATACCATGGTCGATCACCATGTGCCTATATTTCTTATGGTAGTCCGAAAAGCGCGCGTTGCAGACCCTGCAAATATTTCTGTTTTTCGTGTACTTCGTTTCATGAGCAATAGCTTCGTGCCGCTTCTTTTTGACCTCAGTATTGAACTCAAGCTCGCATAGAGTGCATTTGAAAGGTCCCGCCAAATGGGACCTCTCGTGCACATAAAGGCAAGTTTTGGTTATAAACCCGGCCGCACAATAGCTACAGTAAAAATTGCTGAAATGAACATGCATGTGCTGTGTCAGCGTTTTGAAATTATCAAACACATTGGAGCATATGCAGCATTTGAACTCATGGTTGGGAAACTTGAAAGGAAATATCAGTTTACTGATCTCCGGCAGTATTTTAGAATTGGCTAAATGAGCTTCATTGAGATGTTCTATAAGTTGTTCGATATTAGCCGCATCTTGCGAACAAATACTACATTGTAGATATGTTATGTCCATTTTGACGTAGTATTTCGTGCTTATAATTTTGTCCATGAATCTGTTGAAGAATCTTTTGATGTGGCTAGGTGTGGTGTGTAGTTTGAGGGCGGCTGGGTTCGGGAACTCCTCCGAACAGAACGAGCACATGAACGCATTTCCATTATGATTTCGTATAGGAGTTGCATTCGAATTCGTCATAATCCTCTTCATGATTAAGTTCAAATACTTCGCTGGCATCTTGAAAACGTTGCTTGTTTCCTCTTTATCACCTGGTTCTTTTTTGACGACTATTCTTTTTGAACTTCTTTCGGCCGTAGTTTTTTTGATGGTAATAAATTTTGGATGTGCTGAAGATTTGTGTTGCTCAAGAGTATAGTAGTTAACGAATGCTTCAGGACACAAGTTGCAAAAGAAGTTCTTATAATGGGAATGCATGTGCATTTGAAGCATTTTAAAAGCCGTAAATATTTTTGAGCACAAGCAACACCTGAATTCATCAAAATCTTCACTGTCAAATTTAAATGGGAATATGTATTTCTTGACATCAGAATATATCTTTTTATTATGCACGTTATTTAAATGCTCTATAAACAGTTCAATGGTATCGATTTCTTCCTTGCATATTTTGCAGTGTAGTTGCGTTATATCCAATTTCACATAAAATCTCGCCGCAGAATCTTTCTTCTTGAAATTGATTATATCTCCGGTATGGCGCTCTATGATATGTGACTTGAGGTCTGCCGGGGATTGTAAAAAGTCTGTGCAATACCAGCATTTGAATCCTTTTGGAGTTCTGATGTATAGTGGCGTAGCGTTTGAGTTGTATAATATTTCTCTCACAGCCATGCGGCATCTTGGCAATGCCTCTTTTAAAGTTTCTGTGTGTCCTTCATTGTTTAGTGTATCATCGTCCGGTTTTTCTGTTTTTACGGACACCAGAGTGCTCAATGGTACATCATCTGATATGCTTTCAACAAACCTAATTTTCGGTCGCATGCCGGATTTCCGTGATGGTGTTGAACCTAGAAAGAGAACGATATATAAATTACTATAGGTATTATCCTAGGAAAAATCTTAACATATCTGGTTAATATCAAATCAGAATAATCTAAGAAACCATTGTTAATTTGACAGGTTTTTCCGCGTGGTAAATCGAGCCCTTTTGTTTTTTAAGAATACCTTGAACGAACTGTTTTTTAGGATATTTAGGTACTTATATCACAAGATAGTACTAAGGTACTTACTTAAATAATTGAAGGCATAGGTACAAACTTTCTACATTTTTGCTTGCTTAAAAATCTCCTCTCTTGACGAAGTTGTTTCAGTTTAACTGATTTGAATCTGAATTATGAGTCTGCTCAGCCCTAAAACCTCTTGAACCCTAGAAAACCAATGTTATGTGGTTTTTGTTCCATACAATCTGGCCAAATAAATCCAACCCGGTATCATACCTATCTAAACCTACCTAGCTACCTCAAAGTCCGGGGACTGAGCACCCGCGTAACCTAGGGCCGAGAGCTGTGGCCGAGCGAGAGGTATTTTGGAGACAATCTTTCATCATTGATTTATTTTAGCGCTATTTCCCCAACAGATTAATGATTGTGGAAGGCTAACTGGCAGGCAGGTAATTTGTTCATTAATTCCATGTTTATTCGAATATTATTGTTCATGCAGAACAGAAGATATCTTACTTATTCGTATATTGTGATGTTTAGATTAGGTACTTCATTATTTGAGTGCTAAGAGAATTTCTTATTTTTGAGAAATTAGTGTGATTTATATAAATAAATTCAGTAATAGCACCTGTTGGATGTGAAATATTGAAAATACTTTGTAAGTTGGAAGTTTGTCTGCAACGGTGTATGATAAAAATAAAACAACTGAGGTTTTAGAGGAATTGAGATTTTTTCAAAGAACTTAAGCAATTAGATAGAGCTCGATGAGCGAGTAAGTAAGTGATAGTTTGCTTTGATTAAATTTAGGTATCGTTATAATTCCAGTCAGCAATCTGCACAAATCTTTACAAAGATCAAATGAATCCACAGACTCTGATTGCTCCTGCAAACGCCTTTTAGGGATAATTATACGGTTCATTGTAGTCTTTTGCCCCAGGATGTAGTCGCTTAATATGCCTGGCGAGAGCAGATTTCGACAGCAACTTTTTATCGCAAACATTGCACAGAAACGGTCCTGACGACGAATGAACATTGTTAATGTGTTGCAGCAGGTTTTTTCTCGATCCGTACACATTTCCGCATGTTTGGCATTTGTATTCACTGGCGGCGAATCCGTGAACGCTCTGCATATGTTTGAGCTTCTGATTATTATCTTTGAAACGTTCGTTGCATATTCTGCAGACGTGTTTAGGAGGGCCGGCGTTGTGGACGTATATTTCGTGGCTGCGTTTCATGCTGCTATTTTTGAAGACCTTGTCGCAGATGAAGCATTGGAATGAGCCGGTTGCGTGTGTCGAGCTCTTGTGCATGTTCAAAGAAGTTTTGTTGACGAATCCAGCGAAGCACTCTTCGCAGAAAAAGTTGCTATTATGTTTGTGCATGTGATATTGTAGCCCTTTGAAGGTGTCGAATAGCTGAGAGCATTCGCAGCATCGAAGTTCGTCGCTGTTGATGTCAAACTTGAAAGGGAATATTAATTTTTTTATCCCTTCCAGGATTCTTTCGCCGTGCTCTTGATTTAGATGGTCTATTAGTACTTCTATGTTAGACATGCTTTGCTTGCATTTATTGCAAGAAAGACCAGTGATGTCCAGCTTAACGAAAAATGACGCTTTTTCTTTAGTATCCTTTTTGAAATCTGATATATCATTTTTGTGTTGTTGTAAAGTGTGTTCTTTTAGGTCAGCGGGTTTTTGGAATTCTTCCGGACAGAAGCAGCATCTGAAGTGGTAGCCAGTATGGTTGTTAATCGGGGTGGCGTTCGAATGTGTCAATATCAATCTAGCTGCAACACGATATTTTTCCAAAGATGTAGATGCAACAAATTTTATCGGCACTTTCTCCAGCGATTCTTGGCTAAGTTTGATAGTGCAACGATGTGGTTTCCTTTTGGCTTCTAGCTTGATAGGTTTAACTTTTTCTTGATTTATTTCTTCATCAGCTTGAACATTTTCCAATTGTCGATCAGCTTGTACCTCTAAGGCTTCTACATTGACATACTCCGGTTTCTTAATTCCTTCTGCTTTGACCGGTGTCACTTTCTCTTTCTTTATATTTTTAACCACTTTTTTCGCACGCTTGGTTAGGCTTTTTTCCGGTTTCTCAGCATGCCGTTGCGTCTGTGGTTTACCTATAAAGAAAGAGAAGTGGACTTAAATTTTGTTACCAACCAAATTCTGATTTGATGACTTAAGAATAACATATCTTATATTCCTGGATTGGATGACGTTGAAAAAAAAGCTTATCTCTTGATTTAAAAATATATCTTTTCAGTCGTCTCCTGTGAGTTCTTTTCGATATACTTCTTGACGAATCTATTTTTATTAGGGTTCCGTAGTCTACTAGAAACCCATATCATTTCGTCAAGTCTGTCTGTCTGTATGCCGCGCGCACATATTTTCGTCAGTTTTAGAGCCATCGACGTGAAATTAAATGAGAAGATTGATCGTGTTGAGCCAAATATAGAAATGTTGAGAAAAAATTATATCAAAACGTTTTTCGGTCTCATAAAAGCTTTTTTGTTTTTTCTAATGTAATTTTGAGTAAGGTATAGTTTAATAGATGTTTTAAAACTAAGGGGAGATTTCTTTAAAACAAAATCACTAAAATGTTTCTGTCTCGAGATATTTGTTTTTGAAAGGGGTGTATAAACGCTAAAAATCTGAAAAAATATGGAATATAACAGATACTGTGCCACTAAAGATTTCAGAAAAAAAAGTTTTTATATTTGCGATTGGTAACCATACAGCTCTGCTGCAAACAAACCAGCAAAGAGATTACCTATGTAACGCTGAAAAACCTGATATTTAAACGTTGACTACGAATATTTGTGGGCGTGTCTGACATGCCCCTGGCCGTTTTTTTAAGTATGACTGTCAATAGGTGAAGGTAGTTACAGAATTTGATACTCCAACGTGTCATCGACTTATACGACTGCTGTTTTTTTTGTATGTAACATGCCGTGTGCCCGTGCCCGGCTTAGAATAGATTTATTTTTTCATTTATTATTTTAATTTAATTTATTAGGTTTACTGAACATTACCGCATCGTCTTTCCCGTTTTTTCCGAGTTGATGTGTATTGCAATTTTAGGCGACTGGCTGACAACCGGTCACTAGGTTCTGAATGACTCTCGAACTTTTGTTAGACGCGGTGTAAACGGTAGTTTCTTTTAGCCTGCCTACCCCGCAAGAGAATAAAGACGTGATGTATGCATGGCGTAGCAGATTTTCGTTGAAGTCTTATATATGTCGCAGTACGATGGCAGAATTAAGCCGGCATATGGCAGAATTGTAGACTTCCTTATTCCATCGTCCTAAGCTGATCCAGGTTTTTGTCCAAAAACCTAGGATTTTGGCCAAAAAACTAGGATTTTGGCCGAAATCCTAGATTTGTTTAGTATTATGGCATTTTTTGCATTTCGGGGGGACTTCTTCGTCTTCGAGTGGTACACCAAGTCGCCCAACGAGCCGATGGACCCTGGTATCAGAGTTTTCAACCGCCTACTGCAAGTAGCAGGCCTCTAACATGGTTGTGTAACGACCGCCGTCTAAGTGATCATAGAGAGCAATCGGGACCGACGGCTTACCGTGCCCGTGTGGTTCGGGGGAACGAGGAGTGGAGAGGTAATTTATGCACCTCCCTCTGATATTTTGAGGGTAGACTTGGACACCGTAAATGGACTTCCTGAAGGACGGAGGGTAACATCAGACAGTCTGAACAGCAGGATAGCCTCGGATTCCCTGAAGGGGGGAGCATCAGACACCATAAGAGCAGGACGTAGCACTGAACGCTCTAGAGGATTGGTGGTAGCATTGGACGCCCTAGAGACCAGGAGGTAGCGTCGGACCCCCAGAAAATCCAACGCCCGTCATCTTACATCCTCCAGAGTGTCCGACGCTACCCACACCCTCCAGAACGTCCAATGCTACCTCCTGCCTTTCGAGGTGTATGCCCGAACTACACGGGTACATTAAGCCGTCGGTCCCGATTGCTCTTTATGATCACTTAGACGGCGGTCGTTACACAACCTTATTAGAGGCCTGCTCCTTGCAGTAGGCGGTTTAAAAACTCTAACACCAGGGTTCATCGGGTCGTTGGGCGACTTGGTGTACCACTCGTAGAAGAAGAAGTTCCCCCGAAATGCAAAAAAGCCATAATACTAAACAAATCTAGGATTTCGGCCAAAATCCTAGTTTTTCGGCCAAAATCCTAGGTTTTTGGCCAACAACCTAATTCTGCCATCGTACTGCGACATATACGTATCGTGGCATCTCGTAGCAATTTCGTAGAGATTTGCTACGAGTTACGATCTTTCGATGTGGTACCGACTTATAATAGCATCACCCCATATCTTTCCCGTGGGTGTAATCTGAAGCGACTAACAGATTTCAGATTTGGTGTTTAGGCGTCAGGCTGACAACTTGTCACTATGGTGAAACACAGTCTTTTGAATGACTCTCGAACTTTTGTCAGACGTGGTGTAAATGGTTGATATTTTAAGGCAAGTATTCATTGGGGACAAAATCCCAGATACTTTGTATATTATACAATGTATCTGAAAAATGTTCCCTATGTGGAAGTATTTTGAACAATGTTCCCGAACAAAGTTCCTAAAAAAAGCGTACACATTGCGAACATTGTTCAGATACATTTTATATTATACAAAGTATCTGGGATTTTGTCACCAATGAATACCTGGCTTTAAAGCCGTTTACTCTCTGCCTACCCCGCAATGATATAGGCGTGATGTATGTATGTACGTGTATGTAGCACGTCGTAGTAGTTATGCGTTGATGTCGTTTATACGCGGCGTAGCATCTCGTAGAGTTCTCGTAGACATTAGCTACGAGTTACGATCTTTCGTCTACTGTGTGTTAGTTAACACAAAGTCTAATTAAAACATTTTCCGTGTGGTGCCGGCTTAAAATAGTATCATCCCATATCTTTCTCGTGGGTATCGAAAGAAGCGACTAAGGTATTTGAGAGTTTATGCGCATTGCAATTTTAGGCAACAGGTTGACAACCTGTCACTATGGTGACATACAGTCTTTTGAATGACTCTTAAACTTTTGACATTCGTGGGTAAATAACCGTTTTTTGCAGCTGTTTATTCTCTGCCTACCCCGCAATGAACATAGGCGTGATGTATGTATGTATGTGTATGTAGCATGTCGTAGTAGTTATGCGTTGATGTCGCTTATACGCGGCGTAGCATCTCGTAGAGTTCTCGTAGACATTAGCTACGAGTTACGATTTTACGCTCACCGTAGGGTTACGGTGTGGTGCCGGCTTAGAATAGCATCATCCCATATCTTCATGTAAGAAGCGACTAAGGTATTTGAGAGTTTATGTCCATTGCAATTTTAGGCAACAGGTTGACAATCTGTCACTATAGTGACACACAGTCTTTTGAATGACTCTTATACTTTTGTCAGTCGTGGGTTAATGGCCGTTTTTAGCAGCTGTTTATGCTCTGCCTACCGCGCAAGGGATATAGGCGTGATATGTGTATGTAGCATGTCGTAGCAGTTTTGCGTTGATGTCGTTTATACGCGGCGTAGCATCTCGTAGAGTTCTCGTAGACATTAGCTACGAGTTACGATCTTTCGTCTACTGTGTGTTAGTTAACACAAAGTCTAATTAAAACATTATACGTGTGGTGTCGGCTTAGAATAGCATCATCCCATATCTTTCTCGTGGGTATCGAAAGAAGCGACTAAGGTATTAGAGAGTTTATGTCCATTGCCATTTTAGGCGATAGGCTGACAACCTGTCACTATGGAGACACACAGTCTTTTGAATGACTCCCAAACTTATGTCAGACGTGGTGTAAATGGTTGATATTTTGAAGCCGTTTACTCTCTGCCTACCCCGCAATGATATAGCCGTGATGTATGTATGAAAGGGTAGGTAGCATGTCGTAGCCAAGGTCGTAGCAGTTATGCGTCGATGTCTTTTATACGTGGCGTAGCATCTCGTAGAGATTTCGTAGACATTAGCTACGAGATTGCTACGAGTTACGATCTTTCACTCACCGATGGGCGTAACTTTACTCTGGGGCAAGATCCACAGAAAAGACGCGCGACGCAACATGACATCTGTCAGACAAAGTAAGCTGAGACGCGCGTCTTACGTGTGTAGCTCTGTTTCATTTATATGGACACGGTTTCAAGCGTCGCTATGTCACACGTCTCACGTCTCCGACGATCACTTGTTTGACAGATGCCATCTTATATCTCACGTCAAATAAATTTTATTTTAAACATTAGATAACACAAATTTTAATTGAAACATTAGCTTTTTGTTAATAAAGTCAACATTTTATTATCAAAAACACAATTAATCACAAGCACTCGGATATAATTTTCTGTTTCGGACTAAAGTTAAGTACTTAATAAGTCAATTAAAACAAGAATAACAATCTACATTAAAATAAATATGAATAGTCTTATTCATTCTAGGTATCTAAACTTACATTAACTGTTAAGAGAAGTATTTAAGACATTACAGTAAGCTAAAAGTTCGTGAGGAGGACCGCCGTAAGAACCTTTGTTCCCACCTGTCCTACTGAGTAGTTCTACGGTAGAACAGGTGGGAACTTTTTTTCCCACTAGTTGTACGGTGGAACAAGTGAGCACATTTTAAGTCCCACTTGTTCTACGTTTTAAAAATAATAATTTTTCATGGAAAATTTGCTTAGTGTCGTGGAGTTTTTTGTCAAAAAATACTAAACACATTCATGCAGGATTTGAACCTGCGACCTTCGGCATCTGTATTGCCGACGCCCTAACCAACTGGGCTACCGCGGAAATTAGTTGCTACAAACTATCCCGGTAGATGGAGCCCATTCACGCGTTAGTGGACAAGATATACTTGATTAATTCGCAGGTTGGATTAGAACCGCGGTAGTCCAGTTGGTTAGGGTGTCAACAGAACAGATGGCGAAGGTCGCAGGCTCAAATCCTGCCTGCGGTGGGAAATTTTGAAAGTTTTCCAAAAATTGTTTACCTAACACGAGAAGTGTTTTCAAACCAACACCACTTTAACATGCATTCAATGTTCCGGAACACTGACGTTTTTGCAATAAAAATGTGCTTCCAAATGTGAATGTGTTTAGTATTTTTTGACAAAAAACTCCACGATTCTAAGCAAATTTTCCATGAAAAATAATTATTTTTAAAACGTAGAACAAGTGGGACTTAAAATGTGCTCACTTGTTCCACCGTAGAACTAGTGGGAAAAAAAGTTCCCACCTGTTCTACCGTAGAACTACTCAGTAGGACAGGTGGGAACAAAGGCGTAAGAAAATCTTCCCTGACACCAAACCCCTCAATAATTATGAAAGTGACTAGCATTAGAGTTCCAGCGCACGCCTAAATTTGATTCAATACTGATTTCTTGCAATATTGATTTGTTTTTACTTTGCTTTACGTCTATATTGTTCGTTTATAAAAATATATTGAGGCGTACATCGGCCGAATTTGATCGTTAATATAAAAATTATCCAAATTATTTATTCATTTACAGCCGATGTGGCGCAGTGGTTAGTATGCCTGCCTGCCACGCAAAGGTTCCGGGTTCAATTCCCGGTGGGGTCACTCACAAAGTTGATATTTATCACTTTTTGAATTTGTTCCCAGTCTGGTTAGGACATTGCAGGCTGAACCACCTGATTGTCCGCAAGTAAGATAGTTCCGTGCTTCGGATGGGCACGTTAAGCCGTCGGTCCCGGTTGCTGTCTATGATAGCGGTCGTTACACAACCATGTCAGAGGCCTGCTACTTGTAGTAGGCGGTTGAAAAACTCTGACACCAGGGTTCATCGAGTTGTTGAACGACTCGGTGTCCCACACGAAAAGAAAGAAAGAATTTATTTATTTAAATAGTCTAGATGGACTTGCATGAAAATCTTCGTAGCATCGATCTTGCGAGTGTCTTGCGACAACTCTTATGAGTTGGACAAGTACATACCTATAGGGAGAAATTTTACTAGTGACCGATAGCGAAACCTCAGGTTGGGCTGGTGATAAGGATCAACTTTCCCCAAGAAACAAAGGTCGAAATATAAAAAAAGAATTTGGAGCTTCCATAGTGACACAAATCAGCTGATCGACCATTTTGTATGGCGCAAACTCCACCAAAGAGACGAAGAGCATAGGACGTAAGAATGACAGTTGACAGACAAGTAATCGTCAAACATTTGTCAAACATTCTTCTTAATTTTTGACGCTAGCTGTCATAGATGCGACGCTTTGGCGACGCTTGTGTGTGCCTTTGTCAATACGTTTTCATACATTTTATATGGAAACCGTTTCAAGCGTCGCCAAACCGTCGCGATATCAAGCGTCAAGCGTCGTAGGGCATGTCCTATGTCCTCTCTGTGGAGCTTGGGGCTAAGGATACGCGTGAATAAAGTACTTGAAATTTGTATTAAATAGAATCTTCCCCATGTGAAGACCGCATGTGGCTTTTCAACTTGCTCGTTTGGATAAACGCCAACCCGCAGACTCTACACACATGCCGCCTGTCATCTGTATGTATTCGCATGTGCTCAATCAAGGTACACTTCCTGGCATACTTCTTATGACATATTTCACAGACATGTGCCTTTATCTGGGTATGTTTCAGCATATGATTCTTGAGTTGGTATATTTTGTAGAACGTCATCTCGCACAGTTCACATTTGTGGGGTCGCATGTTTAGGTGGAAGTTTTTAGTGTGGTCTGTGACGCCTCTGATGCTGCCAAAGACTCTCTCGCATAACTGACATTTGTAACTGGAGACTCCAACATTGTGTACATCCAGCATATGTTTCAGTTTGTTTCGATGATCGGCGAAACGTTCGTTGCAAAACCTGCAGATGTTCCGCAATTTGTTCTTTTCAGGCATTAGATCCGTTTTTCTCTCTGGTTGTGCGTGATCCGTTTCAAACTTTGGCTTCGCGCTATGTTTTACCATATGCACGTCGAAGCTGCGTTTGTTGACAAATCCGGCGGAGCACACGTGGCAAATGTAGTTGCTGTAGTGCGAATGCATGTGTTCTTGTAGTGTTTTGAATGTTCTGAACAACTTCGAGCAGTCGCAACAACGTAGCTCGTCACTGATGAATTTGTAAGGAAATATTACGTTTTTGACAGTAGGAGCCACTTTCTTTTTATGTTCATTGGTTAGATGATCGATTAGTTGTTCAACATTTGGGATATCGACCTTGCATATTTTGCATCGTAGGTCTGTTATGTCCAAGTTTGCAAAGAACTTCGCTTTCTCCACAAACTTCTTGTACTTTTTTATGTCTTTGGGGTGTGTTTCGATGTTGTGCTGCTTGAGTTGAGCTGGGGTGAGGAACTCTGTCGGGCAAAAGCAGCACTTGTATCCGGAGCCTGTGTAATGGCTGATGACAGTTGCGTTTGAATTGTCAAGGATATGCCACATGGACGAACGCCAGTAAGTAAACTGACTCGTCTTCTTTTCTTCACCAGTTTCGGTTTCTGTTTTGTTATCAGATTCCGTTTGTTTATGAACAGTTTCTGAAAAATCGGGTTCATTTTCTACAGTATTATTTTCTGTGTGCTCTACGGGCTCAATTTTTATAATAACCTCTTGGAGTTCAGGTTTCCGCTGATTACCTATAAATAAAGAGAACCATGCGTAAATTATTGTATTACCCTGCATATTTCACACTTCATCACCAAACGAACTAATGTCATGTCATAATAGTAACATAGCACTTTTTTATTAGCTTGTAAGAAACGTAGTTAGATCCTCTTGTACTTCTTGCTTCGTATATTTGTTACCAAAGTATTATGCAGACTGAATTAGCGACATTTTCGTAAGCCAATTAATCATACCAATATCTGGGAATAATAAGAATAACAAAAGTTATATTTCCCTACATACACTAGGCGTTAAAAGTTCCACATCCTCTAAGAATATGAAACTTGTGTAGTAGAGATAAAGTTTTCAGATTTATGTATCATCTCATTTAAATCTTCTCTTTCTACTTCTGTCTCTTGACTCATCGTTTAATTTCTCTTAATTCTTTGTTTTAATTTCTTCACCTTAACTCAATTTTTCTTACAAAGATTACCTGCATTAGCTGTTGAATGTTGAAACTCAAGTTTGCCATCAAAGACTTCCAGTGCTCCTGGATAGCAGTGCTTCTATCGTGGATAGCTTCGATACATTTGAAATGTTAGGTATTTATAGTAAGATTCATAAAAGTTGTCGTTTTTGAAACAGCACACTAACTGTATTCGTGCAGTAAATTATGGCAAAGAGTGTATAACTTACTCAGTTAGTCAAATATTCGATTTTACCGAGGTTTCTTTTAGGTTATAAAAGTAATATTTACGAATCTTCTTTAAAAATTAACAAGTAGGTATGGTACTGAATTCGAATGGATTAATAGTTGATTTATATTGCACAGTAGTTTTCTTTTTAGTCTTCATTCTTCAAGCTTATTGAAGCAATCCTCAAATTTCAGATTCCTACAGATATCAAAATTGTTAATGGTACAAGTAGATGTGTTAAAAAACAAAAACCCGACTGCGGTATTTTTAAAGTAGTATTTTGCAGTAAAAATCCGCCATCTTGAATCTATATTTTTTAACATATCTATTGTCACTCGCGCTGCTAAGACAAATCTAACGACACCTCATAATGTCAAAATCCAACTATCCGTTTGCGCTGTAGCCCGTGAAAAATAAAGTTCTTGTCCACATACCTACATACAAACAAACATACATACATTGTCTCGAAAAACATAACCCTTTTCTGAGGCAGTTGGGTAAAAAGAAAGGCATAATTTCATTAAACTCTTAATTTTATTGTAGGTATTTGGAACACGATCAACAACATAAAATCTGAATTAAGCGAAACCACATGTCCAAATTATTATGATTTAGATAGATAATATTATTATGAAGCATTACGTAGATACACTAGAAATCTTACCTGCTATCGTATAAGTAAACGTGATATTTATCTTAACTTAATATATTACTAACAAGAAAAATGTCTGATGCCAGACAGCTCGTAGTCTAGCTCTAGTGGAATTATAGTATTTTCGTCTGCACTGAAGTGCAGTTTCTGACTAAAGTCAAAGAATAGCTTTAGTACGAAGATATTGTTTGTGGTATTTAACGACATCGTCTTTTTTAAGCTAATTCAGTGTTCCATGTCTAGACTGCATGTGCCCTTTCAAACTACACTTCTGGACGAACGTCTGCCCACAAATCTCACACTTATGCCTTCTGTCGTTCAAATGAATTCTCATATGCTCGACTAGAGTCGTCTTCCTGCCATATCTCTTCGAGCAAACGTCACACTGAAAATCCTTTTGACCCGTGTGTTTCAACATGTGGTTTCTGAGTAATGGCCTAGAGAAGAAGCTCATAGTACATTCCGAACACTGGTGCGGTCGCAACATCAAATGAAAGTTTTCAGTATGACGCTGCAACCCATCGCGTGTTGCGAATACTTTGTCACAAGATTGACATTTGAATTCCAACGATCCCACGCCGTGGACGCGAACTAAATGAATTCTTTTGTGACGATAATCTCTGAAGCGTTCGTTGCAAATTCTGCACACGTTCTTAGGTTTTCCAGTTAAATGAACATATTCCTCGTGATATTTTTTAACATTCATTTGATGAAATGTTTTGGAGCAGTACGAGCACTTGAAAGAACCAATTTCATGGGATTTACTGTGCATCAAGAGGGCACTCTTCGTAATAAATCCAGCGGAACACACCTTGCAAATGAAGTTGTTAAAATGTGAATTCATGTGAGTCTGTAGACTTTTGAACGTGTGGAAGTATTGAGAGCATTCACAACACCGCATCTCGCCACCGTCGAACTTAAAAGGAAATATGAACTTCTTGATGTCAGGTTTTATGTCTTTACCGTGGTCACTGTTAAGGTGCTCTACGAGTTCAGCGATCGTAGATATTTTCAGCTCGCATAAGTTGCAACACAGATCGCTAATGTCCAATTTTGCAAAAATCCTTCTTTGCCCTTCTCCGAAGTGGCAGATGTCTTTGATATGCATTAGAATGTTGTGCTGTTTCAGATCGGACGGTAGACGGAATTTTTCAGCACAGAATTCACATTCAAAACTTGTTCCTCGGTGACCGATAACCGTTGCGTTAGAATTTGACAGAATATCTCGTATACCCGATAGCCAATGGGAAACCGAAATATTTTCGCTTTTACTATTTTCACGCTTAACCGGTTTTACCGCATCGAGATTTCCATATGTAGTTTTCCTGTTACTTTGACTATGTATGTATTTGTGTTTCGTTAGGGAAGGTCTGGTTACGAAACTAGCGAAACAGACATCGCAAGTGTAGTTTGTGTAATGTGAATTCATGTGGGTTTGAAGCGTTTTGAATGAAAGGAATTTTTTAGAGCAAAAAACACATCGTAGCTCATCATTGATAAACTTGAACGGTAATATCAACTTTTTAATGTCATCCATAACATTAATTTTGTGTTCTTGTCTTAGGTGTTGTATAATTTGATCAACAGTAGCAATTTCTTGCTGACATATATTACAAGTCAGGTTAGTGATATCTAAATTTACAAATAATTTCGACTTGCTGTCAAATTTTTTACCAAATCCGTTCATATCATTTATGTGGACATTCAAATTGTGTTCTTTGAGCTCAGCGGGTTCTGCGTACTGATTAACGCAGAAATAACATTTGTACCCTTTTTCGGTATAGTAGCTAATAGTAGTCGCGTTAGAATTAGCTAAAATAGCTCTAATAGCTAATAGACATTCCTTCAGTGTACATTCTGTAGTTTTAAGATCCTTATCTTTGTGTACTCCTTTAGTATCTTCAACTTTCGGTTCTAGCTTTTCTTTTTTTATTCTTGCAACACTCGGACCTTCAAGGTTGTCTAGTTTCTGTGTTGCAATATTTAGGTCTTGGTTCAAACTCTTGACATCCGTGATAATTGCAATCCTTGCCGCGTTATGTTTCCGTGGTGGACCTAGAAAGAGAACGACGCATATTATTGAATATTTCCTCGATGTCTGAATTTTATTAAGCAAACAAAGAGGAGCGAATTTTGAATGTTCTACATTAAACATAATAACATCATCCTTATTAAAGGCTGTAGTCCGTGTTTCCCAAATATTTAAGGTTTTCCCGGGTTTAAGGGCCTGCCTCGAAGTTGTAAACGTCCCTTTCTCACTTACAGCGATTTGCGTTTGTGAGAACAGAGCGGAATCGCCACGTTTAGACGATTTTTCACTTTTGTCAATTACTCAGCAAATAAACATGTAAATAAAAATCTGAACAACTAGAATCTTACAAAAAAAAATGTGTAGGCAATATTGTTGAGATTGTTAAACGCCACGCAAAAAAGTGCAAAAATAGACCTAACTTCGGAAAAAAAATCCATCGAGCAAACTTTCTTCAATATGTTTTCGTACATCTATATCGTATCTACCAATGAAACACCATACATCCAATGATCCAAAAACACTAATTTGTTTCACGGCCCGGCTTTAAGTGTGTATTTTATATAAAGAAGCTTTTTACAAAGAAACTCCAGGTGCTGGTATAGCATTTATTTATCATTTATATATCTCAATTAAAATCCTAGTTTAAAGCGTAGGTACAATCATAACTATATGAGGTATATTTTTATAGAACTATTTTTTTCTCATTCACTAGCTGATGAACCGCTTGCTCTGTGGTTTAATAGTTAACTCTCAAAAAGGGGTCAAGCCACGATTTTTGAACAATAAAACCTATCCAGATCGAATTATCGCCCGTGAAATTTGGGTGAAAATTTACTAGGAACTACCTTCCCAAAGAACATTTTTGGATGTCCTATACAAAATTAGCGATCAGCTGATTTGAGTTACTATGGAAGGTCCAAACTTTTCATATTTATCCAATGTTTCTTTTCATCAGCCGCTGAAATTTACGCTACCGGTCACTAGTAAAATTCCACCCAATATTTATATACAATTTTAGCTCGTTTAAAAGTATTAGATAGATTACACATAATCATGGTAAAACAGCTGTGTTGGGCTTGGTTACTATGTCTCAATAAATAATTTTACTATATTAATATCAACCAAACATCAACGTAACATCATTCAAACCATTATTTTGCAAATAAAACCTACTTCACAACGGAGACATACTAGATAGCCCGCATCTAGAATACTATCTCAAAACATGTCGCCCTTTTAATGCGTTTTATTGAAAAGAAAGCAGAGCTTTTATGGAGCAGTCACTTTCATAATTTTACTCATTAACCCCGTGTTTTGTCCGCATATGTTGTTTCATTGTAGTCTTTCTTGCGTAAGTCTTTGAACACACTGTACACTTAAATTCCCGCGAGCCCGTGTGCTTCGGCATATGCTTCTTCAAATCGTTGGACGTATAGAATCCCATATCGCATTCCATGCATTTGTGTGGACGCATCATCAAATGATTCTTCTTGATATGCCCTTGTAGGTGCGCTTTGCAGTGATACGTCTTGTTACACTCCTCACATCTGTAATCTGCCTTGATGCCGTGAACATCCGCTATATGTTTTTCCTTAGCGTAGTACTCTTTGAACCGTTCGTTGCATATTCTACAAACGTTTTTAGGAGCCTTCTCGTCATGTACTTTAGCTTCGTGATTTTTCTTCTTCTGTGGTGTATCGAACACTTTTGGACAACGCGAGCATTGAAAGGATCCAGTCCCGTGAGATGTCAAATGCAACAGAAGGGAACTTTTCGTCACAAAACCCGCAGAGCAGACTTCGCAAATATAATTGCTATAATGCGAATGCATGTGTTCGTGTAAGGCTTTGAATGTGTAAAACAATTCCATGCAATCCGAGCAGCGCAACTCGTTGCCGTGAAACTTGAATGGGAAGATTACCTTCTTTACTTCATTGTGTATTTTCTTGTTATGATCGCTATTTAAATGATCAATCACCTCTTCAATATTGCCAATGCTTTGGTTGCAAATATTACACTCTAAATTGGTAATGTCGAGTTTGACGAAAAACTTTGAGTGTTCTTTCCCTTTGAGAAAAGTTTTTATGTTTTTGCTGTGAAGCTGGAGATTGTGTTGCTTCAGATCGGCTGGTTTTAGAAAGTATTGCCCGCAAAAGCTGCAACCGAAGCCTTTATCACTGTGGCCATGCAATACTGTTGCATTTGAACTTGTCAATATCTCACGCACGGCCGTTCTTAGCTTGTACAAATCATAGAAGCATTTAGCCATGTCTATATTGCTTTTCTTTCCTCTCTTTTCCGGTTGAAGTTCGAAGTATTCACTCTTTATTGCTGATTCTTCAATATCGGTTTGCAAAGTCCGTCTGTTTCTCGTAAGTTTTCCTCGTACACCTACAAAGAAAAGGGCACCAATGTTATTTTGAATTTTTTTGTTAATATTTTCGATATATTGCATAATTTCGTTAAGACTTTAATCGCTTGAAAAGTTTGGCTTTTGTAATAAATCGTGATATTCACCGAGTGCATTAATATGGATGGTGCAGAGGTTTAAGTGAAAACTTTCAGTATAATTAAACAAAACATTTTTTGTTACCTAACATAGTTTATTATTTTAACATTAAACAACAACTATATTTCTATTTAAGTATTTTTGTAATAAGTTTTACAATTTACTTCAGTTCTAAATTTTTTTCACAGCGACTAGCTGTGTTTCTTTAGCATGTGCCTTTTCAAATTACACTTGGTTACGAACAAATGCCCGCAGTGTTCGCACTTGAAACGCATATCATCGGAGTGTATTCTCTTGTGACATTTCAGGGACTGTTTCCGACAAAACGTCTTGGGACAGACATCGCAACGATACTGGCTTTGTGGAGAATGTTTCACCATGTGCTGACTCAACTCGAAAGCAGTGAAGAAATCCATACCGCACTCTTTACATTTATGCGGCCGTAGCATCAAGTGATACCTCTTCGTGTGGTAACGCAAAGTGTTCTTATAAGAAAACGACTTGTCACATGCATTGCACTTGTAAGTCGTGGAGGCGACACCGTGCACTTGTTCTAAATGTTTCTGCTTTTTGCGAAAGTCTTTGAACCGTTCGTTGCAGAACTTGCAAACGCATTTCGGAGCAGCGTTTTCGTGCATTTTAGTTTCGTGCATTCTAGCTTTTTGTTGCGAATCAAAGATTTTTTGGCAGTAAGTGCATTTAAAGGATCCTGTTTCATGTGATGCTCTGTGCAGTATTAGAGAGTTTCTAGTAACAAAGCCGGATGAGCAAACGTCACAAATGTAATTGCTATAGTGGGAATGCATGTGTTCTTGAAGAATTTTGAATGTGTGGAACGTTTGCCAGCACTCGCAGCAACATAGCTCTTTACTATCGAATTTAAATGGTAAAATCAGTCTTTTGATATCGGGGAATATATTTAAACTATGTTCTTCATTTAGATGCGTAATTAGCTGTTCGATTGTTGTGAATTCGCCCTCGCAGATGTTGCATTTTAAATTAGTAATGTCCATTTTAACGAAGAATTTGGATTGTTCCTTGACGCCTTTGAATTTGGCGATATCGGCGATATGTTTTTCTGTATTGTGTGTTTTTAGTTCAGCTGGGTCTTGGAACTGCTCGCGGCAGAAGCAGCATCCGTAGCCTTTATCACTGTGGTTCCGTATTGCCGTAGCATTGGAACTGGCCAGCAAACCTCTCACGGCCACTCGCCAACATTCTAATTCTAAGTTTGCATTCACGTTGATTTTCTTTTTCACAGTGCTCGCGAAAACTGCCTCATCGGATTCCTCTTTGACACTTACTTCCTCAAACTGAACATTAGTTTTAGATGTCTTTTCGGTGACTCGTCGTTTACCTATAAAGAAAAACTTTGCGTTATCCATCATTATTCGTCCATCTTGTTTTTCTTGTCTACTTCCACTTTGCGTTTTATTTTTTACACATATTTTTCTAAAACTGGCTACATACCTACTGAAAATTAAATTTGTTCATGCACGAAAAATGTTCGATCTTTTGGCCCCAGAGATAAGGGCACCTATGTATGTATAGTTGATTTGTGTTTGCTCTCGCGTATCTCAAAAACCATAGGACCTATTTCGATGATTTCTTCCATAATGGTTTAAGAATTTTGCGTCTTAAAAGTCAAAACATCTATCAAAATAGGTTTCATGATATACATATTAAATTAAGTATGATGTTTTCCTTATTCTAGTGTTAATTCAGTTATTTGTTTTACTCAATCAATCAATCAATCAATCAATCAATCAATCAATCAATATTTTATTTGTAAGCAAACATGGTAACATAAGATCTTAAAACTAGAATTTTGAACAAGCATGTTGCGCCAATACTGGCATACAAAAATTTAAATAATTAGGTCCTTCTCCGTTCATATAATAAATTAATTACAATTATTATTAACATTTAAAAAGAAATTATGAATACATGTCATGCACAATAAAATCATTAAACTATCAAAATAAAATTACAAATGTCAAAAAAAAAAAAAAAAAAAAAGTCACATTGAAAATAAAAATATGAATAAATTGTAATAAATTGTCAGTATCATTTTAAATAAGTCGGACGCCACGATTTGAAATTGAAAGTCATAAACTCATTAATGTCATAAAAACAATTAGTAACTAGTATGTCAAATAGTATACTAAAGTAGGACTTGTGGTAGTGTCTTTATTTTTATTAAACTTATTTTAGAAAGAATCAAATTAAACAAGGCTTAACTTTGAGCTTATTTATTTTCAGAAAATCACATCATATACAACAGAGCTTAACTTACAATAAAATGGGAACAAATATATTGTATACCAAAATCAGTTTTGAATACCTAAACACGTTTACCTTAAAACGACAAGGTATACCAAAAAATGAATAGTGTACCAAAAAACAAATGCGAAAAAAAGTATATCCGCAACGCAATTTAAAAGTGCGTTTATCTGATAAAGTTATGCTCATACTTTAAAATGTAATCGAAAGCCAAAATTAGTAAATGTCTACCAAATTCAGTACACCCAATTTACGCGCCAATGCTACCAATTTAAATTACAACGCCTGCAATAAAACGTAGGTATAAATTTGGTGTCATGTCATTGAACTTCACTAGAGGTGTACCCAAAAAATCTTAGTTTATAGGTCCGTTAGATATAGCCTAACCGAACCTGGCGCGGAAAGCGCCAGGTTAGGTTAGGTTAGGTTAGAACTTTGACCACAACGCACGAGCCGAGCGAGCGGAGCGAGCGTGCCGCGGCAGCGGCCGGCGATGTGCCAGAAACGACACGCTATCTGCGTCATAAATTTAAAATATGAAAATGTGGGCAAACTTCGCTTATTTTGGGAAAACAAAACTTTTTTAAGGAGCATTTATTTTATTAGAGTAATTAAATAGTAGTATTTAGATAACATTTCGGTATAAATTGGTGTTTAAATTTTGGTAAACATTTACTATTTATTAGATAATTATATTATTTTTGGTCTCATATACTTTAATTGGCTAACGTAAAATTAAATAAATGTATGCGTTTAAGTATAAAATAGGTTGTCAAATTTTGGTAGACATTTACCTTTTTTGGGTTGAAAATTCATTTTTTTGGTTTGCGATTTTTATTTAATTTGGTAAACAGTTAAACCGAAGCCCAATAAAATTATACCTATATTAAATTATAAAACACATTACAACTTATCCCCACACATGAGACGTAGGACATGAGACATCGCGACTCTCGAAACCATTTCCAAATAAAATGTATGAAACAGAAGAGACGCCATCTATCGATGACGGCCGACGGTCACTTGTCTGACATAATATGTCATCTTACGAGTCGCGTCGCACGTCTTATGTGTGGGGATAGCGCCTTACCTACTGATAAGTAGGCGAATTCGCAAGGAATTTGACATCGATAATTTGATTAACAAGTTTCCATACTACTACACAATTATTTACTTACTTACATGAAATCAAATTCATTCGTAAAATTATATTTTGATCAAATATTTACACCAAATATTTTCATAAGTACTTAGAAAGGAATGTATGTAGAGAGCTAAAATCAAACAGACATGAATTTCAGTTTCAAAACAAACTTCGTAGCTACCGCCAGAACCTAATCTAAAGTGAAACAAGCAGGCAGGTACCTATTGAGCAATGATACAAACCACTACATTGGAAAACAGAAACCGAAAAATAGTCAAAATTTTTAACAACATCATCCAAATCATGCCGTACATGATATGGATGATGTTGTTAAAAATTTATGACCAGAGATGAAGCTTTAAACAGTTTTATATGTTGTACCTATTATGAAAATTGGAACTGAAAAGTCACCCAAAGGAATTATTTACATTAGTAAATTATCTGCTGATATACTTAATGTGCTTGCCGTTATATTATAGAAACTCACAGTGTTTCTTAAACATGTGACGTTTTAAATTACTTTTTGTGATGAAAGTGTGATTGCAGTGGTCACATTTGAAGCGCAAATCATCAGAATGTGTGCGTTTGTGGCGGCTCAAGGCTGCTCTGTAATAAAATGTCTGGGGACAGATTTTACACCGGTATTTCCTCTCCATAGTATGCTTTGACATATGTTCGTTTAGCTCTGACGATGAAAAGAATCCCATGCCACATTCAGTACATTTATGCGGCCTCAGCATCAAGTGGAATCTCTTCGTGTGTGTAAGCAACAAATGCTTACCGGCAAACCATTTGTCACACGCAGGACATTTGATGGTTATTGGGGCTACACCATGCACCTTTGTAAATGTTTCTGTTTTTCATTGTACGTTTTGAAGCGTTCATTGCAAAATCTGCAAACGGATTTCAGGGCACACTTTTTGTGTATGGCAGATTCGTGTTGTTTCGCTTTACTTTGGGAGTCGAAGACTTTGGGGCAATAGCTACATTTGACTGATGCGGTTTCGTGTGAAGCCCTGTGAACTAGAAGCGTTTTCAGGGTTACAAAACCAGCAGAGCAAATGTCACAGATGAAGTTGCTGTAATGGGAATGCATGTGTGCTTGTAATTTATGAAACGCGTGGAATGTCTGTAAGCATTCGCAGCATCGAAGCGCGTTACTGTCGAATTTAAATGGTAAAATTCGTTTCTTAATATCCGGTAGCACATCTATACTATGAATTTCGTTCAAGTGCGTTATAATTTGATCAATTGAGTTGAAACTTTGTTCGCATAATTTACATTTCAAGTTTGTTATGTCCATTTTTACGAAGAATTTCGATTGTTCCTTAACGCCTTTGTATTTGGCAATTTCGGCGGCAGTATGTTTATCAGAACTGTGTTTTTTCAGTTCAGCTGGGTCTGGAAACTGTTCACGGCAGAAGGAGCACCCATAGCCTTTATCGTTGTGGTTCCGTATGGTCGTGGCGTTGGAGCTGGCCAGCAAACTCCTCACGGCCACACGCCAGCTCTGCAGTTCTAAATTTCTATCGGGTACCTTTTTCTTTCTTTTTACGACTACCGGTGCATCAACTTCGGCCCTGATCTCAGTTTTGACAGTTACTTCCTCAAACTCATGCTTAGTTTCAGATGTCTTTTCAGTGAATGCTCGTTCTTTACCTGCACGAAGAAAAAAATGCATTATTCAATTGCATTTCCATTTTTAAGTTTATTTGTTGATGATAGTTTTTGACTACGTAGACTGATGTCTATATCTTAGTACATTGCTGGACGAAAATCTAATAAATTAATATAGACCTTTGTTACAACTCGGAATCATGATAATAAATCAGCCGTTGTAAAACCAATCTTTCCGAGCTTTCCTTGCAAAAATTTGCACAATTTTACATCAACTCACTGTGTTTTTTACACATGTGCCGTTTCAAATTAGTTTTCGTGACGAACATGTGACCGCAGTGCTCACATTTGAAACGCAAATCGTCATTATGTATGCGCCTGTGTCGGTTCAGAGCTGCTCTATGACAAAATGACTTGGGACAAATCTGACAATGGTATTTCCTTTGTAAAGTATGCTTTACCATGTGTTGATTCATCTCTGACGAAGAGAAGAATCCCATACCACATTCTATACATTTATGCGGCCTAAGCATCAAATGAAAACGCTTCGTATGAGCATGCAATAGGTGTTTTCTAGCAAACAATTTGTCACACGCAAGACATTTGAAGCTCATCGGGGCTACGCCATGCACTTCTTCCAAATGTTTCTGCTTTGCTGTGTACCGTTTGAAGCGTTCATTGCAAAATCTGCACACAGATCTGGGTACAGTTTCTTTGTGGACGTACGATTCGTGCTGTTTAGCTTTATGTTGAGAGTCGAAGACTTTTGAGCAATAACTACATTTGACGTTGCCGGTCTCGTGCGAAGCTCTATGTACTAGGAGCGATTTCTTGGTAACGAAACCGGCGGAGCAAACATCACAAATATAATTACTGTAATGGGAATGCATGTGAGATTGTAAATTCTGGAATGTGTGAAAAGTCTGTGAGCATTCACAGCATCGCAACTCGTTACTATCAAATTTGAATGGTAAAATTAGAGTTTTAACTTCAGGCAATATATTTTTACTATGGATTTCGTTTAGATGCGTTAAGATTTCGTCGATTGTGTTAAAGTTTTGTTCATCGAAATTGCATTTTAAGTTTGTTATGTCCATTTTGACAAAGAATTTTGATTGTTCCTTGACGCCTTTGAATTTTGGAATGTCAGCAGTGTGTTTGTCATAATGTGTTTTTAATTCGGCAGGGTCTGGGAACTGCTCGCGGCAGAAGCAGCACCCATAGCCTTTATCAGTGTGGTTCCGTATCACCGTGGCATTGGAGCAGGCCAGCACGCTCCTCACGGCCACTCGCCAACTCTGCAATTCTAAATTTGCGTTGGGTATCCTTTTTTCCCTGTTTACCGGTGCACATGCGTTTGCATCATCTTTAGATTCATATTTTACATTTACTTCCTCAAACTTAACCTCTTTGTCAGATGCGTTTTCACCGTATTCTCGTCGTTTACCTATAAAGAAAAAAAATGTGTTATCCAAATTACTTTTGCCCATTTTCTGTGCTTCGTGTTTTAAAATTATCCAGATCTGGTAAATTTTTAAAAGTAAGTTAATCTATTAGGAGTTATAATGTACATTATTGTACTTGTAATATAATGGCTTAGTTTCAGTTTCTAAAAGACAGATAATTACATAATCTCGGCAAATGCAGAGTATGCATGCTGCTATATGTTTTCTCACTTAGTGTTTCTTGCGCATGTGACGAACCATGTTAGCTTTTGTTGCGAATTTGCCACTGCAATGTTCACAATTAAAACGTGCGTTAGTGTGTATCCGTTTATGGCGATCGAGGGCCACCTTAAATCGAAATGTCTTAGGGCAAAGTTCGCAACAGAACTTTCGCTCCGTGGAATGCATCGCCATGTGCCTGGCCAAATCCGAAGCAGTAAAACATTCTCTATCGCACTCTGTACACTTATGCGGTCTCAACATCAGGTGGTACTTTTTGGTATGATAAACTAAGAGATCTTTCCTGGGAAATATTTTGTCACACGCGAGACATTTGACACTATTAGGAACTACGCCGTGCACTTCTTTCAAGTGTTTTTGCTTGGCAGTATACGTTTTAAAGCGTTCTCCACAAAATCTGCACACCGATCTACGTGTTTCGTCTGTATGGACACACGATTCGTGTTTCTTCGCCTTTCTTAGCGAATCGAAGACTTTGAAACAATAAGTACATTTCGCAGATCCGGTGTCATGCGTTGTTCTATGCGCTTGAAGAGCTTTTAGAGTGACAAAACCCGCAGAACAAATGTCACAGATATAATTCCTGTAATGGGAATGCATGTGCGCTTGTAAAAGCGTGAACGAGTAGCAAGGGTGTAAGCATTCACAGCAGCGCAAGTCGCTACTGTCGAATTTGAATGGTATTATCAGTCTTATAATATCAGACAGTATATCTTTATTGTGAGTTTCGTTCAGGTGTGCAACTATTTGCTCGACTGTGGCAAAATCGGAATCACAAAGATTGCATTTTAAGTTGGTTATGTCCATTTTGACAAAGAATTTTGCCTGTTCCTTGTCGCCTTTGAATTTGGAAATGTCGTCTTTGTGGTTATCGGCACAGTGCGTTTTCAATTCAGCAGGGTCTGGGAACTGCTCGCGACAGAAGCAGCACCCGTAACCTTTATCTGTGTGGTTCCGAATCGCCGTGGCATTACAGCTGGCCAGCAAAGTCCTGACCGCAGCTCGCCAACTCTGTAATTCCAAATTCTTTTTCTTGTTCTCTCTTTTTTCTTTAACTGCTGGTGATTTTACTTTCTCTTTGATTTCAGTTTTGATAGTTACTTCCTCAAACTTAACTTGATTCTCAGACGCCCTTTCGTGGAATTCTCGACGTTTACCTGTATGAAGAAAAAAATGTGTTATCCAAGTTATTTTTTATTTTTGGTTGGTTTTAATAGATTTGCAGTTTTCATATATTTCGTTTCTTTATTTGTACCTACATCTCGAAATCCCAAAGCGAATGTTCTTGTTGTAGCCGACGATAATAAGATACTGTAATTTCAATTATTGGTTTTATAGTTGTTTTGAAGAAAACAATATTCATCTTTGAATTATTTATTAAAGAATTTGAAATAACAAAACGACACATAGGTGCATTAGTGCATAGTACCTACTTTAGAAAAATTATAACAATTGCGTACCTACCTACATACTTAGACTTGTTCAAAGTAATAAAAAAAAATAACATTTATTTAAAAATATCTTGGGTTATCTCAGTATTGTAGAACTTGGTATAGATACTAAATTATGTCTAGCTTTGTTTTAGTCTTAGTCTGGCTTCCCCATTCTGTTTTGGGTTCACCTATTCATAAGCAAACTAGACTCTTTCGCCATGTTTAGAACGCATGTGCCCCTTCCAGCAGACTTTTTGCGCGAACGTTTGCTCACAATGGTTACATTTGAATCGTCTTTCATTCAAATGTATCGGCATGTGTTGTCTCAGCGTTTTCTTCCGACTAAATGCCTTGTGACAGACGTCACATTTAAAAATCCGGAGACCAGTATGTGTGGGCATATGCGTTTTAAGTTCACCGGTACTAAAGAACTTCAAGTCGCAATTGGGGCACGCATGCCTTCGTTCCATCAAATGGTGCCTTCTTATATGCAAGGTCAAGGATCTAGTCGTCTTAAACCGAGCGTTTGGACAAGTTTCGCAGCTATACTTTTTCTCTGAACTATGCTTCAACATGTGATCTCTCAGTTCGGGTAAAGAATAAAACTCTTTATCGCATTCCGTGCATTTATGATGTTTTATCATCATGTGGAATCTCTCCGTATGGGCAATCAAAGTTGCTTTTCTAGAAAAACGTTTGTCGCACGCAAGGCATTTGAATCTTTCCGGGTCTTCAACAACGCCAACACCAACGACAACGCCGTGTACTTCTCTCAAATGTTTTTTCTTTAAAGCATAAGTTTTAAAGCGTTCATTGCATAACCCACACATGCATGTGAGGTATCGTTTATCCTGTTTATGAACTTTTAATTCATGATGTCTCGCTTTTTTACGCGAGATAAAAACTTTTGAACAGCAATTACATTTAACGGAATCAGCTACGTGTAAAGCGCCTTTATGATTTTGAAGTGATTTTGGTGTCATAAAACCAGCAGAACAAACGTCACATATATAGTTGCTGTAATGCGAATGCATATGGTTTTGTAAGGCTTGAAATGCGTTAAAAATCTTTGAACATTCACAACATCGTAGCTCGTTATCTTCAAATTTGAAAGGCATTATCAGGTTCTTGATATCAGGTAAAATGTTCTTAGTATGACTTTCGTTAAGATGTGTGATGATTTGTTCGGATGTGGTGAATTTTTCTTCGCAGAGGTTGCATTTTAAGTTGGTTATGTCCATTTTGACGAAGAATCGCGCCTGGACTCTATCGCCCATGAATGATTCGGCTTTATGTTTTCGTGGCTGTGTTTTTCAGTTCAGAAGGGTCTCGGAACTGCTCGGGACAGAAACCGCATCCATAGCCTTTATCGGTGTAGTTGCGTATCACCGTGGCGTTGGAGCTAGCTAGCAAACTTCTCACGGCAATTCGCCAACTCAGCAATTCCAAATTAGTTTTCTGATTCACATTTTTCACCTCCGCTGTTACATCAACTTCGTCGTCGATTTCCATTTTTACAATAACTTCTTCTAACTTTACCTTTGTTTCAGTTGCTATTTCACTGAATTCTGGTCGTTTACCTGCATGAAGAAAAAAACTTGTTATCCATTTACGTCTTCCTTTTCGTCTGGTATTAAAGTAACTTCGCAATATCTTCTTTCGGAAGACTATTAATATTGATTTTGGCTGTATTTTTTAAATACAAAAATTTTTTTTACGAAGTGATCCAATATAATAATTCTCTTCTCAGACTATTTTGGGCAACGGCCGTACCATGTGCATCCATAACGGCATGTAGTTTAGGTAATAATTACTTATTTTTGATAGACATGTCTGTTGGTATTTGCAAATGGCGGGTTAGGTTATTTTAAAATTCATCTTACTTTCTGTTTATCGGTGTATCTATACTGTGAGTAAAGATAATGTAATGTAATGTAAGTAAATAATAAGCGGTTAATGCTTTTAATATTTATTTTTATAACGACGGGCTACCTTGATCAAAGACAAAGAAGGAGTTGGTAATAAAATACCAAGATACAGTGTAGGTAAGTACTGCTAGTAGTTTATACGAATACCTATACAAATAATTAATAATACGAATCAGATCTAATTAACTAATTACTTGAACATATTTGTGAAGACATTTTCTTAGAAACCCTTCAGCCAGAGTAAAACTTACTAAGTGAATATCAGATTTAGAATGATTAGACCATTTCGCCATGTTTAGAACGCATGTGCCCCTTCCAGCAGACTTTTTGCGCGAACGTTCGTTCACAATGATTACATTTAAATCGTTTTTCAATCAAATGTATCGGCATATGTTGTCTCAGCGTATTCTGCCGACCAAACGCCTTGTGACAGATATCACACTTAAAAGTCCGAAGACCAGTATGTGTAGGCATGTGTTTTTTAAGTTCACTGGTATTAAAAAACTTCATGTCGCAATTGGGGCACGCATGTCGACGCTCCATCAAATGATGCCTTTTGACGTGCAACCTCAAGGCTTTACTTGTCTTAAACCTAATGTCTGGACAACTTTGGCAGCTATACTTCCTCTCTGAACTATGCGTCACCATGTGATCTCTTAGCTCAGGTAAAGAATAAAACTCTTTATCGCATTCCATGCATTTATGATGTTTTAGCATCATGTGGTATCTCTTCTTATGGACAATCATAGCGGCCTTTCTAGAAAAACATTTGCCGCACGCAAGGCATTTGAATTTTTCCGGGTCTTCAACAACAGCGCCGCTAGCGGCAACGCCATGTACTTCTTTCATATGTTTTTTCTTTAAATCATAAGTATTGAATCTTTCATTGCACACCTTGCACATACATGTAAGGTTTCGTTTATCCTGTCTGTGCACTTTGAATTTATGATCGTTCGCTTTTTTTCGAGACGTAAAAACTTTTGAACAGCAATTACATTTAACGGATTCAACTTCGTGCAAACTTTCTTTATGACATTTAAGTGATATTGGAGTCATAAAACCAGCAGAGCAAACGTCACATATATAGTTGCTGTAATGTGAATGCATGTGGTTTTGTAACGCATGAAATGCTTTAAAGATCTTAGAGCATTCGCAGCATCGCCACTCGTTCTCGCCATCTTCGAATTTGAAAGGCATAATCAGTTTCCTTATATCAGATAAAATATTCTTACGATGACTTTCGTTGAGATGCGTGATTATTTGATCGCTTGTGGTAAATTTTTCTTCGCAGAGGTTGCATTTTAAGTTGGTTATGTCCAGTTTGAGGAAGAATCGTGCCTGAACTTTGTCGCCTATGAATGTTTCAGGTTTATGTTTTTCGTGGCTGTGTTTTTTTAACTCAGCAGGATCTGGGAACTGCTCACGGCAGAAGCCGCATCCATAGCCTTTATCGTTGTGGTTCCGTATCACCGTGGCATTGGAGCCGGCCAGCAGACGCCTCGCGGCTATTCGCCAACTCAGCAATTCTATGTTAGTTTTCTGATGCACACTTTTCATCTCCTCTGGTACATCAAATTCCTCATCGATTTCCATTTTCACAGTTACTTCTTCTATCTTTACCTTTGTATCAGTTGCTATTTCACAGAATTCTGGTCGTTTACCTGCACGAAGAAAAAATCTTGTTATCCATTTTGCTTTTTTCCTTTCTTTGTCTGGTTTTTAAAGTAGCATCGCAATGTTATATCTTTCATATAGATGACTAAGAAGTTGTGGATAAGTGGCGGCAGATGACGAAATAGGAACTAGACACGCAAAATTAGCGGTTTATACTTCAAATAAATTATTTTTATATCAGCGGGTACCTTGATCAAAGCCGAATAAGGAATTAAAAATAAAGGACATACCTACTCATGTACGGTGTAGGAATTGCAACAAGTTGATATGGATACAAAATAATTCACAGCTTATTATTGTTTAAAATGACACATTTTCTTTCTATAAATCCTACAGCCTGTAGAAAATATTTATCAAAGATTTAAACATTTAAATGTGAGAATATCGATACTGATACACAAGCACACAATACAAACAACATATGTACGGAAACTTAATTATAAAGAAATATGAAAAAAAATCTTTCACATAAGAAGCTTATGGATAAAGAATGATTAGAACATTTCGGCATGTTTAGAATGTATGTGCCCCTCCAACTGCTATGATATGCTAGCATTTGTACCGCCTGTCATTTAAATGTATACCCCTGATAGCTTTTTGTCGGCCCACGTATCCATAGCACGCTCCATGTGCAAATCCATGACTTTTGAGTATTTGGGATTGTCGAAATTAGTCGCATATAAACCAGAATTTGTCAGGACGCCGTTTAGAAGATGTAACGATTGTGGCGTGCCATAGACCCTCCGCTTCCGCAACAGTAATGCAAATAGGGTTTTTAGAAAAACATTTGTCGCAAGCAACTTCACGCAAGGCATTTGAATTCTTCTGGATCTATTTACAACAACGCCAACGGCAAAACATACTTCTTTCAATTGTTTTTTTTCTCAGTCATACGTTTTATAGCATCCATTACATAATGCTGTCTCGCTTTTTCACGCGAGGTGAAAACTTTCGAACAACAAACACGTTTAGCGGATTCCACCAAGTGTACGGCTTTTTTATGAATATGAAGCGATTTTGGTGTCATAAAACCTGCAAAGCAAATGTCACATACGTGATTCCTGTAATGTGAATGCATATGGTGTTGTAACGCTTGAAATACGTTAAAGATCTGTGAACATTCGCAACATCGCAGCTCGTTGTCTTCGAATTTGAAAGGCATTATCAGGTTTTTTATATGAGGTAAAATGTTCTTATGATGGCTTTCGTTAAGATGCGTAATTATTTGATCGATTGTGTCGAATGTTTCCTCACAGAAGTTGCATTTTAAGTTGGTTATGTCCATTTTAACGAAGAATTGTGCCTGATCTTTGTCGCCTGTGAATGTTTCGGTTTTATGTGTTTCAAGGGTGTGCTTTTTCAGTTCAGCTGGGTCTCGGAACTGCTCTTGGCAGTAAGAGCACCCATAGCCGTTGTCGTTGTGTTTCCGTATCGTCGTGGCGTTGGAGCTGGCCAGCAAACGCCTCACTGCTATACGCCAACTCATCAATTTTAAGTTAGTTTTCTGATGCACCCTTTCCATCTCCACTGGTACATCAACCTCCTCTTCGATTTCCACTTTCACAGTTACTTCTTCAAACTTTGCCTTAGTTTCAGTTGCTATTTCACTGAATCCTGGTCGTTTACCTGCATGAAGAAAAAAATCTTGTTATCCATTTGCTTCTTCCTTTCTTTGTCTGTGATTAAAATAGCTTCGCAATGTTGTATCATATAAATAGGTACAAAAAATACATTACATAATAGGAGAAATTAAATCAGCATGATACCGCCGGCTCGCAAACCTAGTAAAGTAAAGTAAGGATAAGAGAGGATAGCGCCGTGAAGAGAGCTTACTCGAGAAAACCGATACTGCTGGGCCAGCGAAGCAGAACTCCTACAGCTTCGGCTTTTGATGTCGGAGGCCAAGATCGTCTTCAGGTAGTAAAGTAAGTAAGCAAATTCCACGAAGGTAAAAAAGAAAAAGAAGAAAACTGATAACGAGAAAAGTGATGGCAACGGAAGGTTAGAATATTTTGTTAATACGATCCATAGATTATTAATTTTCAGAAACGTCATGTTTACTCATGTCTAAAAATTGGGAGCATTTTTCTTTCTATAAACCCTACAGCCATAGCAAAACTTACAATGTGTATCTGTAAGATTCGTCCTTGGACAATTGAACGCGAAAATAAATTGCAATACTGATACCTAACAGAAACAAACAACATTTGCGCGAAAACATAGATCTTCTTCGGGTACCATATCCTACCGAAGGTTGGCGATCATCGAATCAACGGCCGCTGAAATAACGACCTGGTACACATTTCGTACCACTTTCCGAAGGTTTTGAGCCAAGATATTTTACGTGTGCCTGGTTTATATTTTTCATTCCGCAATATGAGGCCAAGGTATTTCTATTTCCACGTCTTAATGGCATACAGAACTTCAAGTTTCTTGCTTATAGTTAAGAATATTAAAAAAAATGTTTACACAAGAAGAGATACAGCTATAAGTACAAGTTTGAAATGATTAGATAATTTCGCCATGTTTAGAACGCATGTGCCCCCTCCAACTGCTTTTGTGCACAAATGCTTGACCGCAATGCTCGCATTTATATCGCCTGTCATTTAAATGTATACGCCTGTGTTCTGCTAACGTTTTCTGACGGCCGAATGCTTTCTGGCAGACTTCACATTTGAACTCTCGAAGACCGGTATGCTTAGGCATATGCGCTTTAAGCTCACCAGGTCTAAAAAACTTCATGTCGCATTCGGGGCACGCATGCGGACGCTCCATCAAATGATGCCTTTTGACGTGCATGCTCAAGGCTTTTGCTGTCTTGAACCTAATGTTTGGACAAGTTTCACAGCTGTACTTCCTGTCTGAACTGTGCTTCACCATGTGACCTTCTAAATCAGGTAAAGTATAAAATTCCTCATCGCATTCCGTACATTTGTGCTCTTTCAACATCATATGGAACCTCTCCGTGTGGTAATGCAAAGAGACCTTTTTAGAAAAACATTTGTCGCACGCAAGGCATTTGAATTTTTCCGGATCTACTACGGCGCCAACAGAAACGCCATGTGCTTCTTTCAAATGCTTTTTCTTTAAGTCATACGTTTTAAAGCGTTCATTGCATAACCTACACATGCTCATTAAGTACCGTTTATCCTTTTTGTGAACTTTCAATTCATGCTGTCTTGCTTTTTCACGCGAGATAAAAACTTTTGTACAGCAATTACATTTCACGGATTCAGCTAAGTGTAACGATTTTTTATGATTGTGTAGTGATTTTGGTGTTATGAAACCAGCAGAGCAAACGTCACATATGTAGTTGCTGTAATGCGAATGCATATGGTTTTGTAACGCTTGAAATGCATTAAAGATCTTCGAACATTCACAGCATCGCAGTTCGTTACGTTCGAATTTGAAAGGCATGATTAGTTTCTTGATATCAGGTAAAATGTTCTTATGATGACTTTCGTTGATATGCGTGATGATTTGTTCGATTGTGGGGAAAGTTTCCTCGCAGAGGTTGCATTGTAAGTTGGTTACGTCCATTTTGACGAAGAATCGCGCCTGGACTCTGTCGCCCATGAATGTTTCAGCTTTGTGTGTTTCGTGGCTGTGCTTCTTCAGTTCAGCAGGGTCTCGGAACTGTTCGGAGCAGTAGCCGCATCCATAGCCTTTATCAGTGTAATTGCGTATTACCGTCGCGTTGGAGTTGGCCAGCAAACTCCTCACGGCCATTCGCCAACTCAGCAGTTCTAAATTAGTTTTCGGATTCACACTTTTCATCTCCCCTGGTACATCAACTTCCTCTTCGATTTCCACTTTCACAGTTACTTCTTCAAACTTTACCTTAGTACTGAATTCTGGTGGTTTACCTGCATGAAGAAAAAAAAGTGTTTACCATTTTCTTCCTAGTTTTTGGCCGGTTTCTTAGTTAGCCTGATTCATTGTCAGAGATAGTTATTTTTGTCTGAACAAAAGTATTACCCATAGGTACTTTATTTAGCGCTTCCTTCATTAAAGTAATGGAGTATATTGCTTTTTTTAAACTTCCAAAATTTTCACCGCAGGCAGGATTTGAACCTGCGACCTTCGGCATCAGTACTGCCGACGCCCTAACCAACTGGGCTACCGCGGTTCTAATCGAGCCCGCGAAACTATGGAATATTAATTGAATATATGGATTATTAATAATATCTTGCTTTATTCAGTGCTTCCTTTATTAAATGGTTTAAGACCTAACTAGTTTCATGTTGAAACAATAATCGCATGTCCAAATCTAAATTGCGGCATCCATATCGTAGGACAGCGACTGTTTGAAATTCGTGTAAGTACCCAAGTAACTTGTAAACAGACGAGGGCAGGCAGAAAATGCCGACATAACAACTAGAAATTTAATAGGTAACAAGCAATAAGAAACAGTTCACATTTCAAATTATTTATTTCTGATAAATAAATAATACTACAGAACTATATACATATACATTTCAATGAACTGCAACTAGCTGATTTGAATAAAGGTATTTATAGGCAGAGCGTTAACGATCGTAAAATTACGGTCGTACCAAATCAAGTTCTAACCCAATTTCTTCCCATGCTTTATTTTTTGCGTCACGATTTTTATAGTTCTCGTCGGCAGCGTCCCATAAACATGCGCGGGCGCGCACTTCATCTATCAGTCTTCCCGTATCGATAAAGTCATCCATATTGGACTGTACGCAGCCGCGCGTCCGCACCGTGTCGCTCTATAACGATACTGGCGGTGCGAAGAGATCGAGACGCGGCGCGCCCGAGCGTCTCAAGACGCGGCGGTGTATAACGCTTCATACAATCCCATTGTATTCGAGCCGCGCGCAGCCGGGCAGCGCGGCCGGGTAGCGTTGCTGTAAAACCAGCCTTAGATATAATTATGCTGCCTTTAGTTTAGACTTAGAACTATAGGCAATGAGGTATTCCACGAAATTTTCTGCACGTGACACCCTGATTTCTAAATTTCTAATAGGTACATATTTCCTTGTGAGACACATGGATATTTTAATTATTTTAAAGTAACTAACCAGCATTAGATAAGTTCTACAACTCCTGTAACTTTGTATCTTAGGTACAGGTAAAGAACAAAGTTGACTTTTTATAGAATGCCCCACCCAGTACATAATATTCACACTAGATAATAATTTCGCCATGTTTAGAACGCATGTGCCCCTTCAAACTGCATTTTTGCACAAACGCTTATCCGCAATGCTTGCATTTATATCGCCTGTCATTTAAGTGTATACGCATGTGTTCTTTCAACGATTTCTTTAGGCTGAATGCTTTTTGACATACGTCACATTTAAAGTCTCGACTACCGGTATGCTTCGGCATATGCTTCCTAAGCTCAGTGGGGCTAAAAAACTTCATGTCACATTCCGGACATTGGTGTAACCGTTGCAACAAGTGAAGCCTCTGTATGTGATTGCGCAAGGATGAGAGGTTAGCCAGAACTTTCCCGCAAGCGTGGCATTTGGATTCAGGTTTTTCAACCCCGTGAACAGCAATTTGATGCTTTTCCTTGGCAAAGCTCATATGAAACCGTTCATCGCAAAAAGTGCATTTAAACCTGAGATCAGAAACATGGACACCTTGTTCATGCAGTCTTTTCTTTTTCATGTTATCGAAGACTTTTGGACAATGTGCACATTTGACCGAACCGGTTCGATGGGTGGTTTCATGCACGCGTAACGCGTCTTTGGTAATGAACCCGGCTGAACAAGTGTTACAAACGAAATTGCTATAATGGGAGTGCATATGATCTTGAAGAGGTTTAAACGCGTGGTATTTACTTGGACACTCACAGCAACGGAACTCCTTCCTTCAAACTTGAAGGGAATATTCGCTTCTTAACTTCTTCAAATATATTTTGATTGTGAATATTGTTAAGATGATCAACAAGCTGATTAATAGTTGGAATATCAGTGCTGCACAAGTCACATCGCAATAACGTTATATCCAATTTTACGTAGAAAGTGGACACGTTTTTAAGCTTCATAAATCCACCAAACTCATGTTTGTGCTGAGCGCAATGTGTCTTCAGGTCAGCGGGGTCAGGGAATCGATCGTTGCAAAACGCGCATACGTAACCCGCTGTTCCGTGCGAACCAATTGTTGTAGCATTAGAATTTTTTAGAATTATTCTCACCGACGCACGCATTTTATTCATGTAGTCTATTCTAGACGCCACACTTGATTCTTCTACTGATTTTTCCTTCCTAACAGTCGGCTGTTTCGATGCTGGTCCCAATTTAGAAACCATTTCTGCGGAGGCGCCTATTACAGGGTGAGAAATATCTTTATCGGTTTCTTCTCTGATATCTTCATTATTGATCAGTTGCTTGTAGTCTATTCTAGACGCCACACTTGATTCTATTTTATTCATGTAGTCTATTCTAGACGCCACACTTGATTCTTCTACTGATTTTTCCTTCCTAACAGTCGGCTGTTTCGATGCTGGTCCCAATTTAGAAACCATTTCTGCGGAGGCGCCTATTACAGGGTGAGAAATATCTTTATCGGTTTCTTCTCTGATATCTTCATTATTGATCAGTTGCTTGTAGTCTATTCTAGACGCCATACTTGATTCTTCTACTGATTTTTCATTCCTAACAGTCGGCTGTTTCGATGCTGGTCCCAATTTAGAAACCATTTCTGCGGAGGCGCCTATTACAGGGTAAGAAATATCTTTATCGGTTTCTTCTCTGATATCTTCATTATTGATCAGTTGCTTGATTGGTGGTAGTGGAATAGCTTCTTGTGGTTTACCTACAAAGAAAATTTTTGACCGTTACACATTTTTTTCGTCAGTAAGACAACCAATGTCCGGAAAGTAAATTATTACAGTATAATACAGTGCACATTCCATATAAAAGCAAGAATAAGATTAAGATTTCAAGTTGGATATTGATAATATTATAGTAGAATTGTCAAATTGTTTAAGAGGATGGTTAGAATGAGAGACTAAGTACTAAAGCTCATAGTAATTCTGTACCTAAAAAAATATGCGGACGATCAGACGATCTCGCCATGTTTAGAGCGCATATGCCTTGCCAACTACATTTCTGCACGAATGCTTGTCCGCAATGCTCGCATTTCAATTTTCTGTCATTCAAATGGATACGCATGTGCTCTTTCAGAGTATGCTGACGAGCGAACGCTTTCTGGCAAACTTCACATTTGAAGTTCCTTTGACCGGTATGTTTTAACATGTGATTCTTGAACTCGTAAAGGCTGAAAAACTCCAATAAACATTCTGGGCATTGATGCATCCGTTGGTACAAATGGTTTCTTTTGATGTGGGACCCTAAGGATGAACGGCTGCCAAAAAAATTTGCCGCAATGACATTTGTACTCAACGCTGGGGACACCGTGGGCCTCAGTTTGGTGCTTCTCTTTAGCGCCGATCCTGTTAAACTTCTGATCGCAAAATGCATTTCATTTATATGCGCGAAGAATCGCGACTGGACTCTGTCCCCTATGAAAGTTTCAGCTTTATGTATTTCGTGGCTGTGCTTCTTCAGTTCAGCAGGGTCTCGGAACTGTTCGGAGCAGTAACCGCATCCATAGCCTTTATCAGTGTAATAGCGTATTACCGTGGCGTTGGAGTTGGCTAGCAAACTCCTCACGGCCATTCGCCAACTCAGCAATTCCAAATTAGTTTATCTACACTTCATATATAATGTTCCTAACAAATTCGAATGCAATTGTATAAGCAACTGCTTTACATCCATTCAGCCTTAAAAAAAAAGTCCATGTCATTATGTACTTTACGCCACACTTTTCTAAGAAATAAAACTTTGGGATATCAACACGCTTTTTTTATTTCCTGTGCCAGCAATAAGACGACAAAAAAAAAGGAAAAATGACACCCGGTCGGGACGTCATTTCAATTTATTAGAACTTATTTATTAGTAAGTCTGTGCTTAAAATGATTTACGGAAATAATATTTGCCAAAAGAAAAATGTTTAATTCTAAAAGTTGTTTAGTTTTTGTGACTCTCCATTTGAATTTTCGTAACTTAGAAAAGTCGATCAATTGGTGGAATAATTGTTGCACATTGTTGCTTGCAATCGCCATATTGGAGTGCAAAGGTTAGATTATTTTTCATATTTTTTTTAATGCCTAATTATATGCAGTTGCATAAAATAGTGTATGCAACTGCATATAATTAGGCATTAGAATGCTCGTGTCAAACTATTACCACACTCGGCTGCGCCTCGTGTGACAAACAGACACTCACATTCTAAAGCCTCCCATTATAAGCCCGTTGCATAAACTACTATTTCGGATTCACACTTTTCATCTCCCCTGGTACATCAACTTCCTCTTCGATTTCCACTTTCACAGTTACTTCATCAAACTTTACCTTTGTACTGAATTCTTACCAGCATGAAGAAATAAAAAGTGTTGTCCATTTTCTTCTTAGTTTTTGGCCGGTTTTTATTTCACCTGATTTATTGCCAGAGATAGTTATTTTTGCCTGAATAAAAGTATTATACTTTATTTAGCGCTTCCTTCATAAGATTTTTTTAATTTTTATAAAAAGTGTGTAAGCATTTGTCCGCAATCTCACCTGATGTTAAGTGACGATGCAGACGATGCTGGAACATGCTCGTCCAGATAATGCCTATTCACTCTCGCCTTGAAAAGGCCTAGGTTATAACGTTCCGGAAACAAAAGTGATGGAGTATCTCGCTTTATTCAGCGCCTTCTATATTAAATGGTTTAATACCTAACTAGACTCATGTTGAAACAATAATAGCATGTCCAAATCTGAGTCGCGGCATCCATATAGTAGGACAGCGACAATTCATATGAGTACTCAAAGATATCTAGACACACGGCAGTGTGTCCGCCAAGTTCGAGCAAAAAAAGCGACACACCGGCCGTGGGTTATATTACACGAACCATTTCGGGCCAAGTTCGACCCACCTATAACTCAAAATCTATTTTATCTACGCTTATGAAATTTCTAGTATCTGTCGAGATCTACTTACTTATCTAAAATACAAAATTTCATTAATGTACCTATTGTAGGTCTTGAGATATTGACGTCAGAAAATCACTATTTTTACTATACACTCACTGACTGACTGACTGACTGACTGACTGACCAGGTCTAGGTTTTTGATGACTCACTCATCAAAAACCTAGACCACTTCCAATGGTCGTATTGACTTGAAATTTGGCATGGAGGTAGGTCTTTAGGTCAAGGTAAAGGAAAAAATCTGAAAATGGCCAAGTGTGAGTCGGTTTTAAAAATAATGAAGGTGTAAATTCATATCCCTAAGGAACTAAAACAAAAAATTTATCTATATCTTCCAATCGTCGTACCGACCTAAAATTCGTTACGAAGGTTTGTATTTAGTCAAAGTAAAGTATAAATGAGATATTTCCTTACCTAACTTAATCATAAGAAAAAAAGAAAATAAACCTTACAAAAATAAATGAAATCCCACCCAAAACATAAATGTGAAAGGCTGCCAAGTTCGATAATATTGGAATGCTTCGCCTATAAAAGAAGTGAGATCTAAATAAGTACCAAGTTCCATACACCGACCTCAGTTAAAAATAGTTACAGGAATGCACACTCGATTTTCCGCAGTTTGGAAAGTAGATTCTTATTTCCAAACAGCGAAAATTCAATTCAATTCAATTCTTTCAATTCTTTATTTCTGCATCACATGTTGTACAATAGATCTTAAAGTTAATATAGACACAAACATGCACCCTGCTAGGGTATCGCAATAGTAAACAAACTTAAATAAACTAGTCTTATTATAGATATATTACAGTTTAACTTAAAAAACCATTGTTTAGATATACTTAACCCAGTATCAATATAGTAATAATATAACAATAATATTTACTTATTGATTAAATCCTAAAAGTTATTAAATCTTAAATTTTAATAAAGTTTTTTTTTTAATCCTAACATAATTAACTAACTCAGACAAAACTTATCTTCTAATCATCTAGAAACTCTTGCACTGAGTAAAAGCATTTTTTCAGTAGAATATTTTTAAAAGTACTTTTAAATTTATTGGGGTTGGAAATTTGACGGATTGGTTCTGGAATTTTATTGAATATTTTTCGGCCAGTGCAAAGGGTCCATTGTGGTACATTTTCATTTTTGAGAAGGGAACTGTTAGTTTTGTTGCGGGTCGTAGGTTTTTTGGTCGGGAGTATTGCGGGAATAAGTCAATATTTCTTTTCACAAAATTACTGATTTCTAGAATATATATGCATGGAAGGGGAAGAATTCTTAAGTTTATGAAATGTTGTCTGCAGCTCTCTAATGCGTCTATATTTTGGATTATTCGTATACACTTTTTTTGAAGTCGGAATAATTTAATAGAATTTGAGCTATTGCCCCACAATATAACTCCATATTGTAACCAAGAATGAGCGTAAGCATAATATGCAGTTATTGCTGTCTGTCTGTCTGTCGTTGTCTTAAGCTCATAGAGTCCGTACGTGAAACTTGATAGTTTAGAAGCTATTTTTTTGGATGTGGCTTTCCCAGTTAATGTTATTATCTATATTAATTCCAAGTAGGGAGTAATTGTCAACGATTTCTAGGTTACTGTTGTGATAAGAATAAGATATTTCTAAGGGGGTTCTTTGGTAGGGTCCGAATTGTATAATTTTAGTTTTATCAAAGTTAATTAAAAGATTGTGTTTTTCTAACCAGGTAATTATTGTATTTAGTATTTTGTCTAATTTACTTTTAAGTTGGACGCTGTTCAAGTCAAGTGTGCATTCCTGTAACTATTTTTAACTGAGGTCTGTGTATGGAACTTGGTACTTATTTAGATCTCACTTCTTTTATAGGCGAAGCATTCCAATATTATCGAACTTGGCAGCCTTTCACATTTATGTTTTGGGTGGGATTATATACTAGGGTGGAGCGCGCTTATATGGAAAAAAAAAATTTTTTCACCTACAGTTTTCTAATAGTGCGGAAAAGTTGCACTATGCTGATAATATTAAGTACTCTGAATTTCATTTTAATATGATTGCTTGTAATGCCCCCGCATCGACATTAAAGTTTTGAAAAAAATACGAAAACTGCTTGCGTTATGAACTGTACTCTAGTGGATATAATAGGCTTGTTTGGTTGGAAAATGACATGAAATACATAATCAAGAACGAAATATATATTATAATACAAAAAACTTAATATCAACCTGACACAATATTTACAAAAAATCTGTATAAAATCTTTCTTGGACTCAAATTTAGGCATCATTCTTCTTGAAGACAACCGGACTTGTATCAGGCCTCGCCTCTCGCCTTTTCTGTACAAAGTGTTGAGGATGCCTTAGTTGTGATCTTTACAGACCGTTCAACCGCCTGTGTGATTCGGCAAATGCAGAAATTCAACATTATTTTTGCACTTTTCATCGTAAATTCGTAATGGATAAATGACTGATTTTCCTCATCCGAGAGATTTAGCAGTATGGTCGGGGTGGCGTTACTTCAATTTTTTCCAGTCAATTAAATCTGTATACAGTCGCGTTCAATTTCAGTTTTGGCACCTCAAACAACCTAGGTGGCACGACTACAGAAGCAGTGGCACGAGCGTTTAGAATTCTTTGAACTGCTGATTTTTGCACATTCTCCTGCTCATCTGTCAACATGGCTAATAAAAAATTCTTCGGGTGAACGGCATAACTGTTTCTTTGGAATATAGGATCTATTACATTTTTTTAGTGTCTTAGGTAAATATCTTGATCTAGACACCGCATCATAAAAGTGCCTGGCTGCATGTTTGCACGACGGAGCATTTTTGACTGCAAACCAAACAGGGCATAAACTTTGACAACAAACGTGGCTAAAGTGACAACACAGACGGGTACGTTTCTTTTCAATGATCTCTCACACCATTTTTTAATCAAATTGCTAGTTTTTAAGTCTACCCCAACGATCATCATCTAGCGCAAAGTTCTTTGGTCTACAAGAAACCCTTTTTCTACTGCGGGTACCTTCTTTTCTTTCGGGCACATACTCTGGTGAATATCACGGCATTTACAAGATGAAATATCAAAAAGGTTGCGACTATCAGATAAAAAACGTCTGTTTTTTCTCATCTGTAAGCCTTTTTATCGACTTAATAAGATTTTTGCACTTCATGTGATATGCCTTTAACATTTGTATGACTCTCGTATGTGAAACAGTCGGTATAGAAGTTTTTTGCCATATTTTTTCTATGATGGTCGCAACTATTTCATCAATTTCGCCAAACAAAGGTTCTTTTGGGTTCTTCATTTTAGTTTTGATATCATACCTGGTCCATTTCCACTGTTTCATGACATCTTCGTACGTGGGGAGCATGTTTTCTTTTAATGGGCCAATTTCACCGAACAAAGGACTTCTTAAAGCACTGCGAGTCTTCTGCATCTTTCAAAACACTTGTTATTATCGAATTACTTCAAAGTTCACAACAAAGTGAAAAACCGCGAAAATTTTAAGTCAATTAGTGCATCGAATATTCGTTTAAAAATTCGCGCCAATTCGTTTCCCGCGCGCAGTTACCTTTGTACTTTTTCTAGTGTTTGATGTCAAATCTTGTTAGAATCTTTTATTTTTAAGAAATTAAAGATAAAATGTAGTAAATAGAATAAAAATTCTTGGATGGAATGTAATTATTGCTATCAATAATAACTGTCTGAAATGGAGCCAAAAAGTAACTTTTTCCTTAAGTTCATTGACCTTGCGGGGCACTTAATGTACTTTGATTGAATTCTCGTAGAACTAAAGTTTTATCTAGACATCATAAAGCAACTTTTTTTCACTATTAGAAATCCAAAATCGCGAATTTAAAAAAACGCTCCACCCTATTATATACACACCAGGGTTGTTGCGGATGCAGATTTTTTCACATCCGCGGATGCGGATGCGGATGCGGATTTCTGGGGGCACACATCCGCGGATGCGGATGCGGATGCGGATGTGTAGGGTCAAGTAGGGATCGGTGACTCAGGCGGGTACATTGACTCACGCTTATATTTCGTAATAGGACAGCTATATCTATCTGTATTCTTAACATAATGGTAGCTCTTGATAACCAAACACATACAAACCAATCATCCGTCCACTCCAGTGCGGTTTGATTGTGAAAAAAATGTGCGATTGGTTTTGCGCCTCTAAAAATGCTTTTGAAGGTACCCTACATACATTTTTATCCGTTAAGATTAAAAGATTTAGGAAAATGTAACCCATCAAAAACATTCACTTGTAAAAAGAACCAAGTCTCGCCTCTCATTTCTTCTACTGTAAAAAGGTGTGAGATCATGTGATGCCAAGTCGGTTATTGATTTATTCAAGGATTACTCAGGGATTCAGCTATTGCGTAATTAGGTAGCAGACATCATCTTATACTAACCATATCGATATTTAAAAACTTTTATATTTACAATAACTAGAATGACCCGGCCATCGCACCAGACCATCGTATCTCACAAGCAAATAGTGTGCGATTGCCAAGTCATTCTAGTTATTGTAAATATAAAAGATTTTAGATATCGATATGGTTAGTATAAGATGATGTCTGCTACCTAATTACGCAATAGCTTAAGATGAAAGGTCCCTGAGGTAGTCCTTGAATAAATCAATAACCGACTTGGCATCACATGATCTCACACCTTTTTACAGTAGAAGAAATGAGAGGCGAGACTTGGTTCTTTTTACAAGTGAATGTTTTTGATGGGATCTCATTTCTTTTTGTAGGTAGTCTTCCTCTTTCTCTTTTCTGGAACTACTTCTTGAGCCTCAGTCACAGATACAGCTACTTCCTCAAAGCTCATCCGCAAAGTTAACTTTGTAATCCTATACGTTTGTATGGAAATACAAAGTTAATTATGCGGTTGCAACCGAATTTGCAGAATGTTATAGTTTTTCCTTTATTCGTACACTAAATACAAGTTGTATTCTAAGTTTGAAGCTCCTCAGTCTGCTAGAAGTACCTTAGAATTTTGATGATCGGTCAGTCAGTCAGGCAGAAAATTTAGAAACTTTGACTAACTATAACTTCTAAACTACTGGTATAAATTAGATGAAATTTGAAATGTATTGTGTCTATGCAGTGCTTGATAAGATATTTTGAAATGAAGGTTCTAAACTTATCGACAAGGGAGTTATGGGGGGGTCGAAAATGGCCTGAAGTGGTTCGAGAAAAGGATGGTACGGCCGTGCCGCTTTCAGCTCGACTTGGTGGGGGCACTGCCGTGCCCCCAGATTATTATGATCGAAAGTGGTGTTCATATACTAAGTAATAAGCTAGATTTACTAGCTCTTAGAGTAGTCTGGTAATATTTGTAGGATAATTATTTCAAAATAGCGTTGGCGTCTACACTGGCTCAAATTTGAGTGGTACACAGTGACTCTAACATTTAGTACTGGCTCATCTCTCTATTTTTAGAAACATTGACAGACAATTATAAAATATTTCTTATGGCAATAGTAATGATATGAAAAGAATACTTTAACAAATATAATTGATTAAAATGCATAGTTTCAATAAATATTATACTTGTACGAAAGGGTTGCTAAGTCCATATAAACTGTTAGAGTCACTGTGTACCACAGGGTTGAGTCAGTGTAGACAGGTACTAGTACACAGTGACCCACATTTTTTCTAGAAAAATCTGTCTGGTGACCTAAGTGTCGTGTTATTGCAAAAATTATAATGCCAAACGAAAGAGTAATAATCAATGCATCCAAGATATGAATTTCAGTTTGATACTTCAAAGTTTTCTATAAAATTTTATTGATTGAAGAAATCCGAGTCACTGTAGCCTACCTGACCCTACAAAAAACTTAAGTTTTGGGAGAAAAATTTAAAAGACAAGTCATTTCTGTCATTTTCAACAGGTTGAAAATAGGTCCTTATTTCACTCTGCGTAGGTGGAGGCATAATTCAGTTCACACAAAAGCAACACTCACTTCACATGACGTAATTGTTACCTACGTAAACAATAATTACAACGCAAAAATACAATAATTAAAGCAAAAAACTTAATAGTAAGAAGAAAACAAACAAGCACGTCAAAACTTGTCACTACACAACACAAAAACAAAAGAGAGGCGCGGGGCTTCCCCGGCGAATAACAGACACCGAAATTAAAATGATTGATTACTTATTGGTCAATTAGCACGAGCGCGCGACACGCGCCAATGGCCGGACCCGCCCCTTTCTTTCTTGTCCCGACCTGCTTCACATCCGCATTCGCATCAGATCCGCATCGATTTTTGCGGATGCGGATGCGGATGCGGATGTCTAAATTGATGCGGATGTTCCGCGTATGCGGATGCGGATGCGGATATTCGCAACATCCCTGATACACACGAAGGAGGTAGATACGCCACCGACGCACAAAACTTGTGACATGAAATTGGTTCCCTGGAAATCACTCTGTCATCGAGTATAGCTGTCTCTTTCACTCTTACGCGTTTTCTATTTGCCTTCGCGCTTAAGTCGCGGCACAAGATTCTGGTGCGCAAAGTATGAGAAAAACGTATTTTCTTGTAAGTACCTTGTAAACACGAGGAGGGCAGGCAGAAAATGACGGCATAACAACTAGAAACTTAGTAACAAAGTAATAAGAAACAGTCTACATTTCAAATAATTTATTTCTGATAAATAAATAATACAAAACTATACACAGATACAATACAGTGTACTGCAACTAGCTGATTTGAATAAGTACAATATAAATTAGACTGTCCCGATGGCGTAGTCACTATCTTCCTGATTTAATCAAATAAAAAGTGTATAATACAAGATAACAAGCCCTTCTGCTGGGCAACTGGATGAAAAGAATAACTTAATTAAGCCAAGTTACCATCACCTTATTTATTTCATTCCACCTATATTTTCTAACTTCAGTTAGGTATAATTATGCTGCCTTTACTTTAGACATAGAATTATAGGCAATGGGGCATTCCACGAAAATGTCTGCATGTGACACCCTGATTTCTAATAGGTACATATTTCCTTGTGAGTCACATGGATATTTTAAATACCGCATTTCAAAGTATAACTAACGGGCATTAGGTTCTATAACTCCTGTAACTTTGTATCTTAAGTATGGATAAAGACCAAAGTTGACTTTTTCATAGAATGCCCTAATACATAATATTATTCACACTAGTCAATAATTTCGCCATGTTTAGAACGCATGTGCCCCTTCCAACTACATTTTTGCACAAACGCTTGGCCGCAATGCTCGCATTTATATCGCCTGTCATTTAAGTGTATACGCATGTGTTCTTTCAGCGTTTTCTGTCGGCCGAATGCTTTTTGACATACGTCACATTTAAAGTCTCGACTACCGGTATGCTTCGGCATATGCTTCCTAAGCTCACTGGGGCTGAAAAACTTCATGTCACATTCCGGACATTGGTGTAGCCGTTGCAACAAGTGATGCCTCTGTATGTGCGTGCGCAAAGATGAGCGGTTGGCCAGAACTTTCTCGCAAGCGTGGCATTTGTATTCAGGTTTTTCAGCACCGTGAACAGCAGTTTGATGCTTCTCCTTGGTATAGATCATATTAAACCGTTCGTCGCAAAAACCGCATTTAAACCTGAGATCAGAAACGTGGACACATTTTTCATGCATTCTTTTCTTATTCATGTTATCGAAGTGTTTTGGACAATGTGCACATTTGAACGAACCGGTTTGATGGGTGGTTTCATGCACGCGTAACGCTCCTTTAATAATGAACCCGGCTGAGCAAATGTTACAAACGAAATTGCTATAATGGGAGTGCATATGTTCCTGGAGAGGTCTAAATGCGTGGTAAATACTTGGACATTCACAGCAACGGAACTCTTTCCTTCAAACTTGAAGGGAATATTCGCTTCTTGTCTTCTTCAAATATATTTTGATTGTGAATACTGTTAAGATGATCAACAAGCTGATTAATAGTTGGAATATCAGTGCTGCACAAGTCACATCGCAATAGCGTTATATCCAATTTTACGTAGAAATTGGACTCGTTTTTAAGCTTCATAAATCTACCAAACTCATTTTTGTGCTGAGCGCAATGTGTCTTCAGATCAGCGGGGTCAGGAAATCGATCGTTGCAAAACGCGCATACGTAACCCGCCCCTCCGTGCGAGAGAATTGTCGTAGCATTGGAATTTACAAGAATAGTTCTCACCGCCGCACGCATTTTATTCATGTAGTCTATTCTAGACGCCATACTTGACTCTTCTACTGATTTTTTCTTCCTAATAGTCGGCTGTTTCGTGGCTGGCTTCAATTTAGAAACCATTTTTGCGGGGGCACCTTTTACAGGGTGAGAAATATCTTTATCGGTTTCTTCTTTGATATCTTCATTATTGATCAGTTGCTTGATTGGTGGTAGTGGAATAGCTTCTTGTGGCTTACCTATAAAGAAAATTTTTGACCGTTACACATTTTTTTCGTCAGTAGGTAGACAACCAATCACCGGAAAATAAATTGTTACAGTATAATATAGCGCGCATTCCATATTAAAGCAAGAATAAGATTAAGATTTAAAGTTGGTTGTTATATATGGTAGAAAAATAAAATTGATCAAGTGGATGGTTAGAATGAGAGACTAAGTACTAAAGCTCATAGTAATTCTGTACCTAAAAAAATATGCAGACGATCAGACGATCTCGCCATGTTTAGAGCGCATATGCCCCCTCCAACTACATTTCTGCACGAATGCTTGTCCGCAATGCTCGCATTTAAATCGCCTGTCATTCAAATGGATACGCATGTGCTCTTTCAGAGTATGCTGACGACCGAACGCTTTCTGGCAAACTTCACATTTGAAGTTCCTTTGGCCGGTATGTTTCAACATGTGATTCTTGAACTCGTAAAGACTGAAAAACTCCATTGTACATTCTGGGCATTGATGCATCCGTTGCGACAAATGGTTCCTCTTGATGTGGGACCCTAAGGATGAACGGCTGCTAAAAACTTTGCCGCAATGACATTTGTGCTCGACGCTGGGGACTCCGTGAGCCTCAGATTGGTGCTTTTCTTTAGCGCCGATCCTGTTAAACCTCTGATCGCAAAATGCGCACTTGAATCTGAGATCGGACACGTGTACGAACTTCTCGTGCAATTTCTTTTTGTACATCGAATCTAAGACTTTTGGGCAATGCGCACATTGGAACGATCCAGATTCGTGCGTTGCACTGTGGACACTTAAAGCAGTTTTCATAATGAATCCCGCACCGCAAATATCACAGACATAATTTTTATAATGTGAATGCATGTGTTCTTGCAAAGCTTTGAATGCGCGAAACGTGCTTGCACATTCACAACAACATAATTCTTTGCTTTCAAACTTAAATGGGAAAATTCGTTTTTTAACATCATCGAAAATATCTTTATCATGGGTAGTATTTAGATGATCGACTAACTGTATGACAGTGGGAATACTTTTACTGCACAATCCACATTTCAAAGAGGTGATATCCATTTTTACGTAGAATGAGGTGATATATTTTCCTTTCATGAAAGTTGGAATGTCTTCTGTGTGGTTTTGTATGTTGTGTGCTTTTAGGTCAGCTGGATCGGGACACTGCACGTCGCAGAAACTGCAAGCATAGCCCACACCACCGTGACCGCGTAGCGCCGTGGCATTTGAACTCTCAAGAATCGCCTGCACAGCTGCTCTGAGTTTAACCAAATCCTCTCCTTTAGATTTAATTTCTTTTATTTTAGTTTTCTTCTTTGAGTTGTGCTGTTCAGCAAAACACTTGGATTTCTCTTTCACTCTAGATGATTTCTTAAGACTTTTTGTTTCTGTTTTCTTCTTTTTTGCGGGTTTATTGTATAGGATATCGAGTACTTCTTTGTCTAATTCTTCATCTTCAGTTTTGATCACATTTCTTACTGTCCCAATTGCTTCTTGTGCGTTACCTATAAAGGAAATTTTTTACTGTTACACATCAGTTTCTATAAGATACCCATAATTAAAACGTATTTTATCTTATACTAAACGTTTCGTGCCGAATTTGTAACAACTTATCTTATATATTTTAACAGGTTTAAGATTTATTAGGATATAGGCTTGTTTCGAAATAATACATCTGTAAAAAATGGTTCAGTAGTCAAACTACAAAACTTTGAACTTAACCTCAACTTTGAATAAGTAGCGTCTTTGGGTGAAGCAAGGAGAAAATTTGTTTTTTTCTCGTGGTGTCGAGGCAATGCTGCCAATCCCAAGTTTCGTATTTAACGATGTCTAATTTTCACAATGAACAACAAGAGATATCTTCGTACTTAGAGTAAAATAATGAATGTTGTAAAAACATTCGAGAAGTAAGCCGATAAAGATAGCAAACAATTTTAAAGTGATTAAACCCACATGGTGAGTTTTAGCGTATAGCCACTGAGCACCCGCCAAGCGAGTGGCCCGCACATATGGGTAGGTAGGTACAGAACGCGAGGCAGGTGCGCCTATAACAGTCAGTACAGTAAGCTCAACCCGTCTGGCGGGTTTTTAGCAGTCAATGAGTTAAGCAAGAAAAGGTGTAACTAATTTGACGGAACGTTTAGAGTTATGAACCCAAGATCTTTTTATAGGCACATGTAATTAAGAGATTCTTTTGGACATTTTTATTGAAAAAAGTCAGTGTTCCGGAAGATAATGTTGAATTCTGATAATGATGAATCTCTTTTTAGGGTTTCGTAGTCTACTAGAAACCCTTATAGTTTCGTCATGTCTGTCTGTCTGTCTGTCTGTCTGTCTGTCTGTCTGTCTGTCTGTCTGTATGCCGCGCCCTCATATCTTCGTCAGTTTTAGAGCTATCGAGATGAAATTTGGTGAGAAGATAGATCGTGTTGACCCAGATATAGAAATGTTAAGAAAAAATTATTTAAAATGTTTTTTGGACCCCCTCCCATACAAGTGAAAGGGGGGCAAAAAATTTTTTTTTCTTCTGTAATATTGAGTAGGGTATCGTTGAATAGGTCTTTTAAAATTAAGGTGAGGTTTCTTTGAAACAAATTTTCTAAAATGTTTCTGTCACGAGATATTTGCTTTTAAAAAGGGCGTTTTTGAGCCATAATTTGTTCCAGCTGTAACTTCTAAAGTATAAACGCTAAAAATTTGAAATAAATATGGAATATAGCTTACAATCTGAAGTTACAATGAAAACTATAACGGATATCGTACCCTTAAAGGTTTCAGGAAAAATTTAGTTTTTCTATTTGCGGTTGGTCATCATACTGCTGCTAACAAACCAGCAACAAATTAAGTTTGTAATGCTAAAAAACCTGATATTTAAACGTTGACTACGAAACCCTATTTGTGGGCGTGTCTGACACGCTCTTGGCCGGTTTTTGAATAGTTTTAGGCCCTCAGCAGAGCTACATTCGAGATGACCACTGTCAATCAATCTGGCATCTTTCTTGGGCATCTTTATTATTATGAAACTAGTTTTATATTTGACAGCTGTTACCTTTAATATTGGATAGAATGCATGATTTTCGAAAGCCACTAATTTTTAGCTTATCAGTTGTCACCTAAAATGTAGATCTCTTCAAGGCCTACACTGTTTTTGAACAAACAGATAGTCTAACATGCATAGTTTCTGAAATGAACAAGTTGTACGTTGTCATTTTGAATGTAGCTCTATCTGCTCGAGGCTTACAACCTTTTTAAGAAACTGGAAGTCTAGATCCGTCCATTAAGCACTTTGTTTGTTATTTTTGTTGCATGTTGTTGTTACACCACAAAATTTTAAAATATTGACATTTTGAGATTCATCACTATTAGAATTCAAAATTATGTTCCGGAACACTGACATTTTCAATAAAAATGTGCTTCCAAATGTGAATTTGTTTAGTATTTTTCGACAAAAAACTCCACGACACTAATCAAATTTTTAATGAAAAATAATATTTCTAAAACGTAGAACAAGTGGGACTTAAAATGTGCTCACTTGTTCCACCGTAGAACTAGTGGGAATAATAATTCCCACCTGTTCTACCGTAGAACTACTCAGTAGGACAGGTGGGAACAAAGGCAAGCGTCACTATGTCGCACGTCTCAAGTCAGCGACGAACACTTGTTTGACAGATGCCATCCCACTCGTCACGGCGTACGTCTCATTCATCTGTAGAGCTTCCCCCATTAGGATATTTACGGAAAGTAGAATGTAAAAAACAGGTATAAGTATCAATAACCATTTATTTACTAAACCATGATATCAACCTATTAAGTAAAACAAGCGCTATAAATAACATTACCTAGTCCTTAATTACTATCCAACTGATCTTTTCCCTAAATAAGTACCGAAATTACATAGCGGCTAGTAGGTAGGTACATTTTATTTTTAAAATTTTCTTCCTTCTGCGATTTTGCGAAAGGGACATAGTGAAAAAGAGCTATTTTGTGAATGTGAATTTGAAATGTGGGAAAGAGATGTTTTGCGATAAGAAGACATTTTGCGTCTGAAGGCATTCTTCTGCTCCATCTTCATCCGAGTACCTACTCTCTAAGTGAAGAAATTACTTGTTTCTAAAACGGGGTGCCACATTATGTACACTTGAATACAACACGTTAATTAGCTTCAAGATCAGCATCAAGAAATTTGGTGGTAGCAATTGAGGCTTTTATCGCTATATTCGGAGATCAGTGGGACGTTACAACATTGTTCTAGTTTAAAATCCCGACCGCTGCCATGTATTTTTCAATCAATTCAAGTATGGCAGTTATTTAGATCAGTAATTATCAGCGGGCATGTGCGCAGTTTTAAAGTGTCTCAACAAGGATTTCTTCCGAGGATACGCTCGATTACACACGTCGCATATGTACGGCTTGATGCCCGTATGCTTGACATTGTGCTCATTTAGTTCTAGACTCGTAAAGAACGCCGCATCACATAGTGTGCACTTGTACTTTCTATCCATCAAGTGGTGCACCCTTATGTGGTATCTCAGCTTCTTTTGACAATTGAATACTCTCTCGCATGCCTGGCATTTGGCGTTGGCTCCGACGCCGTGCACTTCTTTAAGATGCAACTCCTTCTGGAAGTAGGACTTGAATCTTTTCTCGCATATACGGCAAACGTTCAAACCGTCGGCATGAGTGTGCCTAAACCTCTCGTGGTTGGTTCTCTTCAGGCGAGTTGGAAACACTTCTGGACAAAAACGGCATTCAAATGTTCCGGCTATATGTGTGTTGCCGTGTTCGACGGCCATGGTCTTAGTGACGAAACCAGCATCACAAACATCGCAGATAAAATTTCTGTAATGTGTGTTCATGTGATTGAAAAGAGTTTTCAGTTTGTTGAAGACATTAAAACAAATGAAACAAGACAACAGCTCCTTTTCTGCACCCGGTTGAAACTTAAAAGGTACCAATCTGTGGTTAATATCTGTATGGATGACTTTGTCGTGGATATCTCTCAAGTGTTCCATGAGGGGCTCAATATTTTCAAAACCTTCGTCACACAGACTGCACTGTAGGCCAGTTATGTCTAGTTTGACGTGTAAATTGTTGAGATGTGTTCTTCTGAGAAATGTGGCGTTCTTTATATCCTCGCCACAATGCTGTTGTATATTGTGTACTTTGAGGTCAGCTGGTTCGGAGAACATGTCGTCACAGAAGCAGCAAAGGTAGAAACCGTCACTTTGTGTTCTGATGGCTGTCGCATTGCTAAACGCCAGAACCTGCCGTATGTTGTTATAGTGTTTCTCACGTTCAACTCGCATCTTCACTTTTTCTGACATCTGTTCGTCTAGTACTTCCTGTTTTACGGAGAGTTTTCCTTTGCGTTTTGACATACCTTCATTGCTGAGTTTACCTATAAAGAAAAGATTCGTGTTATTCCTTTTTCTGTGTAGGTATAACATTTTGTAGTGGCTAAGTGATTGCACACTACGTTCCGGTAAGTATTTTAGATAGTTTTAATAATTGTGTGTTGCTTTGGACACAGTAGGTATGATGCGGTTCTCTTAGGAGTCTAAACTTGACTAAGATAATATTTTGAAATCATTACAAAGATAGCATAACACATCAAAATCAAATCTTTCATTTTTATAGAGTGCATAATATAAATCAATCGTTCCTAATCGATAAAATCTCACAGAAGCAACACGACTTCAAAATGGGGTTCTGCTTCAGAACAAGTTCTATACCAAATCATTAAGTCGAAGGTATAAGATTCCTTCAACTTTATTATTAAACAATTTAATTCCTTCAACTAAGGCAGAGATTTCATGTTCTCAGTGTGCTTCGAAATCATGTTTCTGCAGAGAGACATCAATAAAAGTTGCCATATCATATCCACACATCGTGCATACGAATCTTTTGTCCGTCAAATAGTCAACCTCTTTATCGCTAGCGCACCATTTAGTGTCCTTCACACTTTTTTTTTCACACCATACGAGCTAATCGAGCAATTTTCTATGGTAGTTATTTTTTACCTATAATGATTGTTCGGTACCACTCTGTATCGGTAACACCTGTTCATAATGTGTGCAATTGCAATTTAATGAAAGATCCGGCTTTATTAGTTAAGTTCTTTTATTGTAATAAATCGGCAACAATATTCTACTCGAAGTTATTTTATAATCAGCAAAATACATAAGAATATCAAGAACAGATATACTAAAACTAATCTAACAACCAACAAGTATTACGACTATATTCCTAAGTCTTAATAACAAATTAAATATTTTTGGGATTGAACTTTTCATGAATTGTATTGCATTAAGTTTCTAGTTCCTAGACTTCTAATATTTCACTTCACAACAATGTAGGTTCAAACGAGATTTGATAACATTAGCATATTAATGTAAATATCAGATTTATGAAGACAAAGCGAGTAATATTGAGTGAAATAGCTCTAAAACCCCTTGAAACAATCAGATTGCTATATAATGCCTGGAACGCATATGTGCCTTCAGGCTGTTTTTCTGCACGCAAGAATGGCCGCATATCTCACATTTAAACTGTCGATCGTCGGTGTGTATTTTCATATGCGTTTCAAGATTATGTTTAGTGGTAGTGCTTTTTCCGCACAAATTGCATTGAAATCTTTTCACGCCAGTATGGACCCATTGGTGTGAAACAAGCTTATTGGTAGATGAAAAAACTTTTGTGCAGCCGGGTTCCCTGCATTTGTACTGTCTTTTCTCCATTAAATGTACCGTTTTTACGTGAACTTTCAACGCCCATTGGCAACCAAACGATTTTTCACAAGCTTGGCACCGAAATCTTGAGACTATTCCGTGAAATTTTTCCATATGTGTATCTTGGCTGTAGCGTGAGATAGACTCATTGCATATCTTACATTTAACTCGATTTGTGCTTCGTTTATGCACAGATTTTACATTACTATTTCCATTTCCAATAGTGGAGCTGACACTTTGCTTGTGTTTCTGAATGTGATACTGAATTTGAGACTTCCAGGCCAAGTCAGCATGGCATACTTCGCAAGTATAGTTTTTATAATGGACCATAGCATGTACCGCTAAGTTACGAAAAGTAAGGTAAACTTCTGAACACTTATCACAATGATAAAAGTTATCTTGACTAGATTTAAAAGTAATAATGAACTTGAGAGCTTCACTGTAAACCTTTGTACAGTGTACAGTGTTTAAATGTTGAAGATATGACTCCAACGAGTCAAATTGTCTTCTACATGTTTTACATTTTAAGTTAGTTATATCCAGTCGAACGCCACACATGGACTTTTCAGAAAACTTTTCTTTTCTGGCATCGGGATGTTCATTGGCGTGACTTTTAAGATCGGGAAGATTTTCGAATCTTCTTTTACAGAAGACACACTTGACGCCATCGTGGAGGGTAACTCCCACGGGTGTCGCATTGGAGCGCAGAAGGATCTCTTTGAGGGTATGCTTCATCTTGTCTAAGTGACTCTGGTCTTCAGTGAACGACTGTTCTTCCGTCTCATTCTCTGACCGATCACTCGGTATATCAACCTCGCCTCCCACACCTACGAAGAAAGCATTTTTAAGTTAGCTCATCTTCCAGTTATTTGTGGGAAAATCCTTCCTCTAAGGTTTAGATTAGTTCAGAAATTCGGATCGGTATAATAATCTAGAGTCTTAGTTTATACCGATACTTCGATATTAAAACTTGTTTAACGATATGACCAATCAAAACATTTTTGGTACCTATGTAGGTTACGGAAAATCATATTGTATTATTTGCTGACCATAGTTGTGTTGTGTAACAGGAAACTAATTTAGTAACGTGAAAAACACAATAATTTATTTACCAGAAACAAACAGTTTTTTTTTTTAAGTATTCGTGATACGCACTTATCTAATAGGTAAAACAAAACCAAATTGAACGACAACACAAGCAAACGACAACATTTTTGACTTGAATGATAAGTCAATAATACGTTTCTACGTTATGTGAACTAGAGACTAGCCAGGATCAGGTAGTAGGGCTTTTTGTTTTGGGTCACGATCACGAGAAACAAACCTACCATGCTAGTTTAAATAGAAAACACTATTTTAAGTATTTTATGTAAGTTTTGTACTTCCAGAATTTTTCATATACAATGTACCTACAATCAAGGTATACGCCATTGAGCGGTACTGGAATGACTTTAATCACAGACAACACATTAATAGGTTCTATCTAGACTCTATGTAGGTATAGCTCTGCCTTATACACTACATAAAGCATAAAATGAAATTTACATGCTAATATTATGCCTGGACCACATATGCGACTTTAGAGTGATCTTCTGTACGCACGCATGGCCGCATATCTCACATCTATACTGTCGATCATCCGTGTGTATTTTCATATGCGTTTCGAGATTACTTTTAGTTGTAGTGGCTTTTCCGCACAAGTCACACTTGAATCTCTTAACACCGGTGTGAATCCACATGTGGTTTTTATACTTGCAGGAGGTTCTAAAGGTCTTGTTGCATCCGGGTACTTCACATGGATAACTCTTTCTTTGCAACAAATGATACTCTTGCACATGAACCTTCAAGCTACATTTATTTGAAAATGTTTTGTCGCAAGCGTTACACTTGACTCTGAATAGATTGGTACTGTGCTCAACTCTTTTATGCTTTCTTAATTCGGATCCCAGCAATGATATGCCGCAAACATTGCATTTGTGTAAAATTTTGTTGTGCGTTTTCTCTTCGTGGCTGCTTTTGTGATAGTGACTTTCGAAAACTTTCGGACAATAGCTACAAACTATTTTCGTTTTTTGTTTAGGATCAGTGTTATGAACTAATCGCATATGAGTCAGAAGGCTGTCTTTTTTAGCATATCCCATATCGCAGATGTCACAATTGAAATTGTTGTAATGTTTGTTCATATGTGCGAGCATGTTTAAAAATGATGCAGATATTTCGGAACAATCGACGCAATGAAAATTACCGTGAACGTCACCTTTGAACGGAATAATGAACTGAACTTGGTTTAGGTAAGTTTTAATGCTGTGAATGTAGTCCAAATGACTGAGGAGTTCACTTACAGAGTCTACACTCGTTTGACAAATTTTGCACAATAACGATGTTATGTCTAGTTTGACGAGTTTGTGCTTGCTTTGAGATATTTTTTTACTTTTGATTTTATCGTCATGTTCGCTTATAATGTGTTGTTTGAGTTCATGCGCTTTTAGGAATTTACTTTTGCAGTAAGAACACGACAAGCCACCCCGGTAAGATCCGATTACAGTGGCGTTGGAACAAAGTAGTATCTCTCTTAGATTTATAGTGTGCTTAAGCCATTCTATTTTGATTTCCTTCTCAAGGCCCTCGTCTTCTTTCGGTGCGCCCGCGTCGTTTTCCGGGGAATCACTATCGATATCTACCTCGTCTTGTGCACCTACGAAGAAAACATTCTGAATTAACGACGGACCTTGAAAATGTAGTCTCTCACTTACATTATGTACATTTAAGTCTAATTCTTTTCATTGTTCGCTGTATACTTCTAATTTACTAACAAAGCGAAATTTCTGATCAGCTGTTTTTACCAACAGAGAAATCATTTTACTCTGGTACAAAATAACTACGACGCGAACTTTTGTTTGATACCTACTCTTTTATAAATTTATTGTGATGCGAACTTTTGACAAATCTTAGGTTTTACCAAATTTCAAAACGACGAACACGATATGATACGATCGAAATAAAGTAATATCAACTAAAAAAAGCACATTTATTGTTTTATTCAGTCAATAATACACAAGTTATGCATTACATAGGAGGAAAAGTATTTCTACTTTCTTTGCTTTTTCGTGGCATTAAAAAGAAAAACAATACTGTATTACATTCATTAGGTACCATGTGCACTGGAATTGTTATAATTAGGATATAATTATATTATAACCTTACAATTTACATACGTATAGTTAATTAAGTAGACTATAAATTGTAAAATTACTTGAAACCTAACTACAATACTGTACAAACAACATTTACTTGTAAAAAGAACCAAGTCTCGCCTCTCAGTTTATCTACTGTAGTTGTCCATTCAAGTCGGTTATTGATTTATTCAAGGATTTTTCATCTTATTGCGTAATTAGTAACAGACATCATCTTAGAGTAACTATATCGATATTTAAAACTTTTATATTTACAATAAGAAGCCATCGCACTAGACCATCGTATCTCACAAGCAAATAGTTTGCGATTGCCAAGTCATTCTAGTTATTGTAAATATAAAAGTTTTTAAATATCGATATAGTTACTGTAAGATGATGTCTGTTACCTAATTACGCAATAGCTTAAGATGAAAGTTCCCTGAAGTAGTCCTTGAATAAATCAATAACCGACTTGGCATCACATGGATCTCACAACTTTACAGTAGATAAACTGAGAGGCGAGACTTGGTTCTTTTAAAGTAAATGTTTTTGTGGATCTCATTTCTTTTGTAGATAGTCTTCCTCTCTTATCTGGAACTACTCTTGAACCTCAGCTACAGATTTCTCAAAGCTCATCCGCAAAGTTAACTTTGTAATCCTATACATTTGTATGGAAATACAAAGTTAGTTATGCGGTTGCAACTGAATTTGCAGAATGTTATAGTTTTCCTATATTCATACACTAAATACAAGGTGTATTCTAAATTTCAAGCTCCTCGGTCTACTAGAAGTACCTTAGAATTTTGATGATCGGTCAGTCAGTCAGTCAGGCAGAAAATTAAGAAACTTTAACTAACTATAACTTCTAAACTACTGGTCCAAATTAAATGAAATTTGAAATGTATCGTGTCTACGCAGTGCTTGATAAGATATTTTAAAATGAGGGTTCTAAACTTATCGACAAGGGAGTTATGGGGGGGTCAAAAATGGCCTGAACTGGTTCGAGAAAAGGATGGTACGGCCGTGCCGCTTTCAGCTCGACTTGGTGGGGGCACTGCCGTGCCCCCAGATTTTTGTAAAGACATCCAAAAAAGAAGTTAAAGATCAGAAAAAAGAACAAGCCATTTTAATAACATTTTAGTAAATTACGAAGACATCATAAAATTCAGAAGAGATCACTAACTAAAATACTGTCGTGGCTTTGTTTAGTTATCCTCGCCATGCACCGAAAGCATATGCCTCTTCCAGTCACGCTTCTGGACATAGCTCTGGTTGCAATGGTCACATTTAAACCTACGATCATTCTCATGGATCCTCATGTGCTGGCGTAAAGTTTTCTTCCTAGCAAACGTCTTCGAACAAATGTCGCATTTAAATTCCCTGACACCAGTGTGTTTCACGGCGTGCTGGTCCAATTCCCGTTTATTAAAGAAGGACATATTGCACAATTCGCACGCATGAGATTTCTCCATCATGTGAACTCTTCTTACGTGCGAGTCCATAAGAAATTTCCCTTCAAATTGTTTGCCGCACACGTGACAATTGAATGTTTTTGGCACGAAACCGTGTTTTTCCGTCAAATGCATAACCTTTCGCCTATGGGATGTGAATTTTTCTGAGCAATAACCGCATTTGTATCGCCTTTCCAATTTGTGATCGTTACGTTCGTGAAGTTTTTTCTTTTGTAATGTGTCGAATTTTTGAGAGCAACGATTGCATCTATGACGGCCGATTTGGTGAGTGCGTTTGTGGTTATTGAAAGACATTTGATTAAGAAAGCCATCGCCACATATCTCACAAACATAGTTTTTGAAGTGTTGATTCATGTGCTGGAGGAGTAATTTGAAGTTCGTAAATGATTTGCAGCAGATATGGCACTGAAGTGTTTCGCCATGGAATTTGAATGTGACTACTTGGTTCTGAACATCATCGTAGACTACTGTATCATGTGCGTCTTTTAAATGTTGTAATAATATTTCTAATGACTCTGTAGTTTCCTTGCATACGATGCAATAGAGGGCAGTAATATCTAATTTCAGGAGCAATTTGGATGATCGAACTTTTTTTACAACTTGAGTGTGATCGGTATGTTCTATGCTGTGGCGTTTTAGATCTGCCGGGTCAGGATACGTAGCATCACAGAAGCAACACGCGTACCCAGTATCTAGACGAGTTCTTATGGGTGTTGCATTAGAATAAGTGAGTATTGCATTAATATTGGCGGTTTGCTTATCCATTAATGTTATCATTTTAGCTTTTGTTAGCTTGAATGGAAGACCTTTACCCTCGCTAAGTCTTTTGGGTAAATCTTTTGTTGTTTGGCATCGTTTCTTGCATTCAGTAGGATTTCGAGTTCCTATCGGTACTTTACATGCCTCACTTCTGTTCCGTGGAATATTCACGATATTCTTGATGGAAACGTGCCAGTCGTCGCTGTCACTTTCCATTTTCACTGTCACGCGTTGTTCACCTACGAACAAAACCACGTGTTATTTTAGATTTATCTAAATAGTTTATCATAGGCAACGTAATGTTCTCATCATACTACTGTTTACAATGTTATCAAATAAAATAACTGTTTTATAATCGTGCTCTGCTCAGTTCTCGGTCCAGGTTTGTCTTGTTTAAAATTTCATTTCTTATATATTATTTTTATTAATGTTTTAAAGCATTTCTGAAAAAAAGAAAATTTGATTGCTTGTACATGTTTGTTGAGTTTGTACCTAAGTATATCGAGATATCCTATAAGTATGTCTTGGCAAGGTATGTTTGCATGGTGTATGTTGTCGAATAATTGGATGTTCAAATAAATAAAACAACTCATTTAATTAATAGCCGTTTATTAAATAAAAATCCTAAATAAAGAACATTGTTTACAATATAACACAAACACTTATTACTAAGATGCTATTCTTAACAAAACATAAGTTCTACTTATACTTAAGTAAAACTAACGATTTAGTAATGAATCGTAAAGAAAGTCGATACCTGATTTATATTTAGACCTGATTTTAAAATAAAAGAGCTAGACTAAGCGATAACTGCCCAGAAAAAATCCAAGGAGCTTTCTCTGTGACCTATCGTAATAAATAATTAAAAAATGAACTGTACATGTACATTACATGCCAAAGAGCCTGCCATACGTGGTGAGTAAGCTATGTGGTAAACTAAATAGGAAGACCCTTTACCTGCAAAGCAATACAGGAATTTAGTCCACGAAAAGTTCACCGTGCTTAGAACTTAGATGTCCTTTTAGGCTGCACTTTTGCACAAACTTCAATCCACAAAAAATGCATTCAAAACGGCGATCATTCAAGTGTATCCGCATATGTTCAATCAACGCTTTCTTTCTTCCGTAACGCTTCTTACAGATATCGCACTCGAAATTTCTAGACCCAGTGTGTGTAACCATGTGTTCTTCAAGCTCTTTAAGGTCGAAAAATCTCATGTAACAAAGTTCGCATTGACGATTGCGCTCCAACAAATGGTTCCTTCTGACATGTGCATTGTGGGCGCCGGATGTCTTAAATGTTTTTTCACATATCTGGCATTGTAGCTCGAGCATCTTAACTCCATGAGCTTCCGATAAATGTATAGATCTAGATTTATAACTTTCGAATATTTCATCGCAGAAGGAGCAATGATGACTTCGTTTAGTATGAACATATTTCATGTGGTTTTTCAAGCGATGCTCGGTGGGAAACGATTTGGGACACAGAGAACACTGAATATTGAATTCAGACATTGCTTGTTGATGTGTTTCCAAATGAGCCTTATATGTTCCTAAATTAATAAATCCAGCCGAGCAACCACATACATAATTTCTGTAATGCGTATGCATGTGCATCTGTAGTCTTTTGAAAGAGCGAAACTCCTCATAGCAAATAGCACAAGTCAGTTTATCATCTGGCAATTTGAAAGGCATTATCTGATTACCAATGTCCAAATAAATTTTTCTGTCGTGGACATATTTTAAATGTTTTAAAAGGTCATCTAATTGTTCGATGCTGTTACCGCACAGCTTGCATTCCAAAGACGTAATGTCAAGTTTAGCTAAAAAATCGTTTTTGGATACTTTTTGCAAATACGTGGCGCGAACGTCATCGTCATGCGATTCCAGATTGTGCTGCCTAAGATCTTGTGGGTTAGAATATTTTCCCGAACAAAAGCTACAATTATAACTAAGGCCTCCAGATCTTATTGGCGTTGCATTGGAGCACAGAAGAACCTCTTTAATGTTGCAGCGATGTTTTCCATAATCAGTGTTTTCCTCTTCATCTGAATCGTTTTTCGGGACAGTCCACTCTATGAGAGGACGATTTATTTTTTCCCCGGTTCTAGTTGATAAAGTTATGTTGAAGGTTTTACAATCTTTTTTGCCAACTCTCTTTCGTTTTTCCTTTACCTTTGGTTCGTCTACTTGATCGTCGGATTCGTCCTGAAGACTGGTTTTAGTGTTTACTTTGGATCTTGTGCTAACACGTGTAGACGACTTACGTTGGATGCACTCATCCTGTGTACCTATAAAGAAAATTCACATTATTTAACGACTTTGTGGTTTTGCACTAAAATGTGCTGTGATTTTTCATAAGGTGTAGCACACCTTCGTAGGTAAATTTTTCAAGAATCTTAAACCACATCAACGTCCCAGCTATGTACAAAGTACACTAGTTGAGCCAGAATTTTTGGGTATGTTTCGTAAGTCGTGGATCATCAAAATACGAATTTTTAGATACGTGTAGTATTTATTACTTTCAGATTGTTTAGGGGTGAAAGCTTTTTCAACCCAGTTCTGAGTATAAGTATTCAATCACCAGTTGCAGTTTTTAATGGGAAGTAAGCAATGTGGGGCATTATGGCTGTGACTTATTTGAAATTCTAAATATTATTTCTTCCTCTTGTTTTAGTCGCAAATGCCATTTCAAACTGCAGTTTTGCACAAACTTCATCGCGCAATGTCTACACTTAAAACGACGATCATTCTAATGTGTCCTCATGTGTGCAACCAATGTTTTCTTCTTCGCGTAGCGTTTCTCACAAAGCGAACACTCGAACTTTTTCACGCCTGTATGCTTTGTCATGTGGTTGTCGACTTCTGCTTTAGAGAAAAATTTCATGTCACAATATTCACAAGCATGCGACCGCTCTAGCAGATGATATCGTCTGATGTGCACACTCAAATATGCTGCAGTAGTAAATGATTTGCCGCATAAGTTACATTTTGGCTGTCGTATCTTGACTCCATGTTTTGCCACCATATGCGTTAATCGCGATTGGTAATTACCAAAAGTTTCGTCGCAGTAGCTACATGCAATGGATTTGTCATGTACAATTTTAACGTGGTAATTCAAGCGTCTCAAGGTAAGGAATGTTTTAGGACACGAGGAGCATTTAAATTCATCATCAGATACTGCATCTTTATGAACCCTCATGTGAGCGGTAAGTTTCCCTTTGTTGATGAACGCGGCTGAACAAAACTCGCATTCAAAATTTGTATAATGCGTATACATGTGCTCTAGAAGTGTTTTGAATGCCGGACATTCCATGGGACAAATAGCACATTTCAGTTTTTCGTCTGGTAAATTGAATGGAATGATGTGATTCGGGATGTCCATATGAATGCTTCTGCTGTGAACATTTTTCAAGTGACTCAAAAGATCTTCCAGGCTGTTAATACTTTTGTCACACAATTTGCATACCAAAGAGGTGACGTCTAGTTTTACTAAATAATTGAAGGTGTCAGCAGTTTTCTTAAAAAGGCTACGTTCTTCATCATCATGTTCTACTAGACTGTGCTCTTTTAGCTCTAGTGGGTTATCGTAATGATTTTCACAGAAGCAACAGTGATAGCTGTTACCTCCTTTTCTAATAGGCGTTGCATTAGAGCAGAGTAAAACTTCTCGAATGTTATCCCGATGCTTGTCTAAGTCTTGCGCTGATTTCCCTTTCTTCCATTTTATTTGAGGACGATCTCGAGCTCCGTCAAAAGTAATACGTATTTTTTCTTTTGGTTGCACGAGTTTAATGCTCTTTCTCTCAATACTATCCGTAATGGGGGTTTTCTCAAGACTTTTTGTAATCTTCCTTATAACAACGATGCCTGTGTTTACTTTGCGCGTATTGCAGCTTTGTACGGTTGGAAGAAACTTACTTTCCACGGGCCCTCTCTTTGCAGTTTGGAGAATACCTATAAAGAAAATTAGTGTTACTTAATTCTTCCTTGCATACGTTTTGGAATGCTAAGAGTAATATTATATGCGGTTAAAATAATTTAGTTAAGAGTTAAGGTCGTATGTGTCAGTTTATCATCAGACGATTTAAATCCAGTCATAAGTATTCTATCTCCTGCAGTCGTGAATGTGGAAAGCATTGTGGGGGTAGCGTATTTGGAAACCTACTGTTTATTGGCTTTCTTCCCCATGTTTGGATCGCAAATGCCCTTTCAAGCTGCAGTTCTGCACGAACTTCATTCCGCAATGTGTACACTCAAAACGACGGTCGTTCTGGTGAATTCTCATGTGTTCAATCAACGTTTTCTTCCTCCCGTACCGTTTGTTACAAAACGAACACTCGAAGTTTTTCACGCCGGTATGGGTTACCATATGCTGGTCCGCTTCTTTTCTCGTGAAAAACTTCATGTCACAATATTGACAAGGGTGAGGCCGCTGTAGCAGATGATGTCGTCTGATGTGAATACTCAAATTCCCTGCAGTATTAAAGGATCTGTCGCAAGCGTCACATTTTCGCTGCCGTAACTTGACATCATGTTTTGTCACCATATGCGTCAACCGCAATTGATAGGTATCAAAGGACTCGTCGCAATATTTACATGCCACTTTCGGTTTGGAATGTACTATTTTAACATGGGTATTTAGGCGTATCTGGGACGGAAATGTTTTAGGACATGCTGAGCATTTAAATACTTCATTAGATTCAGCTTCTTTATGAGTCTTCATATGAGCGGTAAGTTTTCCTTTATTGATGAACGCGGCCGAACAAGACACACATTCGAAATTTCTGTAATGCGTATACATATGCTCTTGTAGTGTCTTGAATGCTGGATACTCTGTGGGACACATGGCACATTTCAGTTTCTCGTCTGGTAAATTGAATGGAATTATGTGATTGGGGATGTCTATATGAATGGTTCTGCTGTGAATATTTTTCAAGTGACTCAAAAGATCTTCCAGGCTGTCTATGCTTTTGCTACATAATTTGCATACCAAGGAGGTGATGTCTAGTTTTACTAAATAATTGAAGGTTTCAGCAGTTTGCATAAATAGGCTTCGTTCTTTATCATCATGAGATGCCAGGTTGTGTTCCTTTAGCTCTTGGGGGCTGTTGTATTGATTTTTACAGAAGCAACAGTAATAGCTGATATCTCCTTTCCTGATAGGCGTTGCATTAGAGCAGAGTAAAACTTCTCGAATATTTTCCCGATGCTTGTGTAACCCTTTCGTTGGTTTCCATTTTATTTGAGGACGATCTCGAGCTCCGTCAAATGTGATACGTATTTTTTCTTTCGGTTGTTTATTGTTGGTTTTACATACGAGTTTTATAGTTTTTCTCTCAAGACTATCCATAATAGTTTTTTTCCCTAGAGTATCCGTAGTCTTCTTTATCCTAATGACGCCTGTGTTTACTTTTAGTGATTTGCAGCTTTGTATGGTGGGAAGAGACTTACTTTCCACGGGCTGGCTCTTTGGAGTTATTTGGTGAATACCTATAAAGAAAATTCGAGTTAATGCTTCCTTTCATATGCTTTGGAATCCTAAGTATAATATGTAGAATGCCATATGCTATGTGCCGATTAAGTCATATAATAACATAAGGATAATGTTGGTTTGAGCTAAGATTTTATCTTACGTGTAGTGTACAGGAATAATATAAAATAGTACTTGCCTACTTAAATAAACTTACAATTAAGCCCATACTGTGTATTTTTTGATAAGTGCGTTCAAATTCTTGAGTATGAACATAATTTCAAAAATATTAAGTCAATTGCAGGCCATGCTTATTCTGCATGTGCCCTTTCAAACTACATTTTTGAACAAACTTCATTTCACACACTTCGCACTGGAAACGGCGGTCGTTCATGTGTATACGAATGTGCTCTCTCAATATGTTCTTCCTGCCGAAGCGCTTATCGCAGAATTCACATTGGAACTCCTTCTTCCCGGTATGCGTGAGCATGTGGTTATCAAGTTCTCTTCTCGTGTGACACTTGTGGTCGCACAGTTCGCACGCATGATTCCGCATCATCAGATGGTTCCTTTTAACATGAGACGTCAGTGAAGAAGTAGTATCAAAGGTTCTGTCACACGCGTGACATTTCCTATCAGCGACACGCACTCCGTGAACTTCCGTAAAATGTGTGAGGCGGGCTTTATAAGTATCGAAGGCCTCACTACAGTAGGTGCACGTGATTTTACGTTTAGAATGAACATCCTTGTTGTGGGTCTTCAAACGCAAGTTTGTTGTGAAAGCTTTGGGACAGAGCGAACATTTGAATGCTCGTTCTGACATCATGTCTTTATGCGCTCTTACGTGAACCGCTAGCTTTGATGGTGTAATAAAACCAGCGGGACACATATCGCACATATAATTACTGTAATGAGTATTCATATGTTCTTGAAGTTTTTTGAATGTGTGGTATTCGATTTGGCAGACAGCGCATTTTAGATTCTCATCGTCTAATTTAAATGGAATGATACGATTTTTGATGTCTAAATGAATCTTTCTTTTGTGCTTATCAATTAAATGTGTAAACAAATCTTCTATTACGTTTATGCTAAGGTTACACAGTTTGCATTTAAGATTGGTTATGTCAACTTTAACTAGAAAGCTGTTCGCTAAAGCGTTCATAGTTAAAATGCATAGATCGGAATCATCGTGAGTGTCGAGGTTGTGCTGTTTAAGCTCCTGTGGAGTGGCGAACTGCTGCGGGCAGAAACAGCACACGTAGCTGAGACCTCCACTTTTGATTGGCGTTGCATTGGAACATTTTAATACTTGATAAACGTTGTCACGAATCTTTTCGATATTTGTTGCATTGCATCTCACAATTCTGACAGGATTTCTTTTGTCCCTGACATCCTTGTTTAAAGTGAAAGAATTCTTAATTTTAGGGACAGTATTTACAGTTTCGAGTTCTTTCCATACTATGTTAATACGGCCAGGCGCTTTTGATGTTTGCCTAATACGATCTTTTGTTTTATCCATCATTATCGCTGGCATAAGTGTACTACTGCTGGCAACTTTGATTTGTGGCCTGTTGACTTGTTCGTTCTGAAGTCTGGTGATGATTACTCTGCAAGAGCCATCAGAGTTTGGTATACTTATCGTGTCACCCTCACTGGGAGCAAAGGAGTTACGTGCCACAGGCTCTGTAGTGTTTTGGGGTTTACCTATAAAGAAAATTCAAGTTACTTAATGCTTCCTTTTATATGCTCTAAAATGGATACTTTAAAACGAGTAATATGCTATGTGCTGATTTAGTTGTAATGTAAGGTTTGGTTAGTATTAAAAATCTTATAATTAGTGTATGTCATTAAAAAACTGTTTACAATTAGAATGCAGACGTTTAATTATGAATTAATCATATATTTTTACTTCTAAGCTAAAATTAAGCACTTACTGTAAACAAACAAGGGTAGTTCAAATTATTCAAAACTGAATATATACTCTTAAACGGTTCAACAGAAATTTCATTTCGATTGTACAATGTGATGCGTTAGCCGCATGTGTTCCCTTAATTTACATTTCATAATGAATTTACTTCCACATAGTTTACAGCGGAAGGGGCGGTCGTCCATATGTCGACGAATGTGGTTACGAATTTCAGACTTCCTGCGGTAGCGCTTGGGACATAAATCACATTCGAATGCCTTTATTCCGGAATGAAAGACCGTGTGGCTCTCAAGTTCTAGTTTCGTAAGAAACCTTTTGCCGCATTGTTCGCAAACGAAGTTTCGCTCCTTTAAATGGTGTCTTCTAACATGATGCAATAGATTGCGAGGTGTGTCGAAAGTTCTGTCACACTCGTTACATTTCCTTACTGACTTCCGTACTCCGTGTACCTTCTCCAAGTGTTTGAAGCGGGTGTTGCGATCTTGGAAGACCTCGCTGCAGTATGTGCACGTGAACTTGCGTCCAGAATGAACGGCCCAGTTGTGGACATTCAAACGCGGGGCTGTTGTGAAAGCTTTGGGACAAAGTGGGCATTTAAATTTTCGCTCAGACATCATCTCTTTGTGCGCTCTCACGTGAGGCGCTAGACTTGCCGTGTGATAAAACCAGCGGGACACTGAGGGCACTTATAATTACTGTAATGAGTATGCATGTGTTGTACAAGTTTGAAGAAATTGTGATGTTCAATTTGGCAGACAGCGCATTTCAGTTTCTCATCGTCGAATTTAAACGGAATGATACGATTGGTGAACTCTGAATGAATTTTTCTTTTGTGCTCATCAATTAAATGTTTAAACAAATCTTCTATAACGTCGATGCTAAGGTCACACAGTTTGCATTTTAGATTGGTTACGTCAACTTTAAGTAGAAAGCTGTGTTTGCTGTTTGTACTGGGGATAGTTAAATTGGATGGATCGGTATCGCTGTGGGTGTCGAGGGTGTGCTGTTTCAGATCCCGTGGGTCGGCGTACCGTTGCGGGCAGAAGCCGCAGAGGTAGCTGACATTTCCACTCCTGATTGGCGTTGCATTAGAACATTGCAATACTTCACTAATGATGTCGCGAATCTTGTTAATCTTTATAGTTGTGGATTTGAAACTAATTTCGCGACGCACTTGCCGTTTGACAGGATTAGGCTTCTCAGATGCTTGACGTTTTGCAGGAACGTTTTCAGGTTCAGGTTTTTCAGATTTTACGGTGTAAGAATTTAGAATTTTGGGTCCTTTCCATACTATTTTAATACTGCTTGTAGCTTTAGATGTTCGGTTAATGGGATCCTCTGTTTTATCCTGTCTGGAAGCTAAAGACTTACATGCCACAGGCTCTCGGCATGTAGCGTTTTGGGGTTTACCTATAAAGAAAAACAACCGTTAATCTACTTCGATTTTATTAGTTTCAATATTCTTAGGAATTTTGGCTTAAGCAGTAAAATGTGAATAGTTCAGCTGGGTGAGGCTCATGACGCACAGTCAAAATAGCTCTGTTTAAATTGGGTAAAGAATGAATAAGTTCGGTGTTTATTTGGATTTATATATTTATTTTATTTTTATCGTAATCATAATTATACGCATTATTACAGATAAAGATTACTCAATCAGATCAGAGTGAATCCTTTGCACGTGAGCCTTTAATACGGAATGATCTACAAAAATCTTGGTGCAAAACAAACACTGCAGGTCGCCGTGTGTCTTGACATGTTCTCTCAGGTCCGATTCGTCTACGAACACTGCTAAGCAGACTTCGCAAACGCAACTATCTTGAGTACACATCTCAGCCGACTTATGTTCGCGCATCTGTTTTAGAGTGTTAAATCCTTTCCCGCATGCGGCGCATAAGTATCTTCTTTCGCCCAAATGGTACTGCCTCATGTGCATCCTCAAGGCGCGAGGCGCTACAAACATTCTATCACATATCTGACATGACAGTTCCATGCTCTTTCCGTGAGCTTTATGCATGTGCCGCAGCTTCATGTTGAACTCCATGAATCGTTCGTCACAGTCTGGACACTTGTATCTTTTGCTGTTGAAGTGTACGGTCTTCATGTGCTGGTTCGCTCGCTGTTTGCTCGAGAACTCTTTGTCGCAAAAAGCACAAGGAGTAGGGGATACTTTGTGCCTGAGTTTGTGCCGAGAGAGCAATTCGCGGGTAACATATCCAGTATCGCACACATCACAAATAAAATTCCTGAAGTGCTGGTTCATGTGCTCCCGTAGGTGTCGGAAAACGGCGAATTCAACGTCACAAATCGCGCAACGTAGTTCAGGCGTATCAAACCTGAAAGGCAGGTATATATCCTCAACATCTGGTTCGACATTCATATCATGTCTGTTTTTAAAATGTGTAAGTAGTTCGGTTATATTTTTCACACCGAAGGCACACACAGTACATTGTAAGTCAGTGATGTCTAGTTTCCAAACAATTTTGACAAACTCCTTCATTCTTGATTGTATGAATTTCTCGTCCCTATGCTCTGTGACGAAATGTATTTTAAGTTCTCTGGATGTTTGTAAAGTGACTGGGCAGTAATGGCATTGTATGCCGACCATCATGTCTTTGTTTCTGATAGGATTAGCATTTGAATGCATGAGTATGTGAAGCAGATTATTCTTATGCGCCCTTACGGTTTTCATGGCGGCGCTGCGAGCCTTCCTCAAAACGGTCTTGGTCTCTTTCTTCGACATCTTTCTGCCGGTTTTACCTAGAAATAAAATTTTATCATTGTTATCTTCGCTTCTCCTGTGTATTTACGTGTAACTTAATTTCCAGCTTGAATGAATTATTTTTTATTATTTCCTTCCTCATAGGTACACCTTATAATGGGACCACCATAATTTTTACTTTTTGAGTCGGTTTTGAGGGAATTGCGTAGAAAAGAAACTCGATTGTTTTGAATAAATCCAGTTATAATGATATTGTAAATACATCACGTTACACTTGAGACCAATAGTAAGTTCCTAAACTAATAAATACGATTTAAAACAATGTTCGAAATAAATAGGCGGTTTATAATACCAAAGGTATACGAATATAGCATCCGCAATGCACTAAGTAATTAATTCAATCACTCCTTCTAAAATCTGTATTTCGCTTGTGTGCAGCGAACACAAATTTCTTAAAAGGACTTGGCCTCCATATTTCCATTGTCCCGTGGTTGTTCTACACTACTGCCCCATGGCGTAGTGGATAGTACCCTTGCTTGCCACGTCGAGGGTCGTGGGTTTGATCCCCACCGACACCAACAACAAGGTTTTCAAATACTTGTGTTAAGTCTGAGTATTTTCTATGCATTCAATTAAAAGTATTGATGAAATCAGCTATCTTGTTCCCATAGTACAAGCTTTGCTTAGTTTAGGGCTAGATGGCGCTGTGTGAAATGTCCAAGATATTTATTTATTCTCTAGGTGGACGCTGCGCATCTGTAAAACTAGATTCGACTTGAGGTTGAAGCTAGAGAGTGATTCACTTAGCCAATTCCTGTACAATCATGTTGCTCTTTGAGATCCCGTGGTTCTTCTTCATGTGTTTCCTCTTCGAGTTCTGCGTGGCGTACGCCTTGCCGCACACTTCACATTTGAACTTCCTCTCGTTCGTATGCGTCGCCATGTAATGTCCCAACATATGCCTTTTGATGAAGAAGCCCATGGAACACACGGAGCATTCGTACGGTCTCTCTTTTAGGTGGACGCTGCGCATATGTAAAACTAGATTGGACTTTAAATTGAAGCGTTTATCGCACATGTCGCATTTGATGCCCTCGACGTTGTGTACTTGGGACATATGGCGCGTCTTCTGGTAGTAGTTCTTGAACCTGGCTTTGCATATCTGGCAGACGCTGTCGCCGGCTATGCCTTTGTGCTCTGTATTTACGTGTGCTTTCTTCTTCGACTCGGCGGCGAAGACCAGCCCGCATATTTTGCACGGGTAGCTGGATTTCTTCTTACCGTGTGTCGTCTCGTGTCGGTTCAGTCGGAAGCTATTGACGAATCCCGCGCCACATATCGTGCAAATGAAGTTTCTATAATGGACATTCATATGTTGCATTAGTAGTTTCATATTGTGGAACGGTTCGTTACAGAGACAGCATTTTATTTGCTGGTTATTGGTGAGTTTGAACGGTTGGAAATAGTCGGTGACGTCTAAATAGAATTTCTTGTCGTGCACCGTGACTAGATGTTCCATTAAAACCTTTATGGTTTCCATGGGTGTTTCGCATAGTAAGCATTTGAGATCGACTACGTCTAGGAAGGCTACGAAGCTGGCCATGCCTGAGCCAGCTTTGTAAGTGGGTTTCTCTTTGTCGTGATCGTTGTGTGTATGGCTGCGGAGCACGTTTGGATCGGGGTACGTTTTGAAGCAGTACGCACAGATGTATCCGGCATCGTTCCGGTCTTTAAAGGGTGGCGTTTGAGAACTTTAGTAGAGTGGTAAGATTATGCCACTGTTTCTTCATTTCCGGTATATGTTTCTCTTTATAAGCTAACTTATCTACAGGCGGTGCGGCGGTTTCCTCCTTTATCCGTTTTTGTTTGCGTGTGCCCGCTTCGCCTATAAAAGAAAAACAATCTCTTGATAGGGCGTTCGGTCTTCAATTATTTTCTAAGCAGTCTAAGCACCATACACACAACTTCTAAAGAAACTAAATGAGAAAGAAAACTCGTAACTAAGTGGCGCCATTCTAATTAAGATTGTGTCAGAATATGTCAATGTCTTTTGTATCGACGCCTTCAGGTTCAGTTGACCTGAGGCCACCTGCAAATAGCTCGGTTTCCTATTAATTAACTCAATAGCATGACTGCCACATGTTAAGAGGTTTAGTAAAGAATTATTGTTTTGAATGTTTAATATAGGAAATTCAATAGAATTCAGGTTTTTATCCGTTCGTTGGACGACCCGGTCCGGACTCGAAAAGATGAAGTAGAATATTAATCGAATACATTTCAAACTATAATATGTATGTAGTGTATTGGTTTAACTCTGTATGTAATGCACGTTCATTAACAGTATAAAATAAGGTTCCCAGGTTAATTAGTTATAATTATGAGCAAGAATAACTAACTTTTGTGCTTATAACTACAATCACTTTTAAATTAAATTTTTTGCTTGTTTTTAATTTATTTTCAACTACATTCAAATTTTCTGGCTTGCATTTATGTCTAAATTTACTTTTGCATATAATAAAACCTATGATTTAACTAACAGATATATTGTATTCAAAGCTCACAGTGATCAAAGGTTTCCCGCGACACAGGTTCGGCTAGTGCGGGGACCCGGTAATATTAGTGTATTTTGGTAAATAAAGTATACTGTACTAGCAGCCCGCCCAGCGGTTTCACCCGCTGCTACTTACCTGTTTTCCCGTAGAAATTGGATCTTTGCCCGTAGTAAAAAGTCCATTACTCCGATCCAGCAGAGGTAAATGTGCGAGCAGAAGCGGCCCGTCATGCTGAGTAACTTTTACTTTGAAGCCATTGCCGTATCTCTTATTGTTTATATGGGATGCTGGTGGTCTACATCAGATACTTCAGACCCTCGTGACCATGTGCCAGCAGAAGCGGCCCGTCATGCTGAATAACTTTTACTTTGAGGCTTTTACCGTATCTCTTATAGTTTATATGGGATGCTGGTGGTCTACATCAGGTACTCCAGACCCTCGTGACCATTTGCCAGCAGAAGCGGCCCGTCATGCTGAATAACTTTTACTTTGAAGCCATTATCGTATCTCTTATAGTTTATATGGGATGCTGGTGGTCTACATCGGGTACTCCAGATCTTCGATGACCATGTGCCAGCAGAAGCGGCCTGCCATGCTGAGTAACTTTTACTTAAAAACTATTACCGTATCTCTTATAGGTTAGATGGGATGCTGATGATGTTCATCAGGTACTCCAGATCCTCGATGACCATGTGCCAGCAGAAGCGGCCCGTCATGATGCACAACTTTTTCTATGAAGCCATGGCCGTATCTCTTATAGTTTAGATGGGATGCTGGTGGTCTTCATCAGGTACTCAGATCCTCGATGACCATGTGCCAGCAGAAGCGGCCCGTCATGGTGGACAACTTCTTCTATGAAGCCATGACCGTATCTTTTATAGTTTAGATGGGATGCTGGTGGTCTTCATCAGGTACTTGTACTCCAGATCCTCGAAGGCTGACAAAAGTAGTCCATGTCCATCTTTACTATGCTAGTAATATCAGTACCAAATTTCGCGAAGATCGGTAAAGCGGTTTGGCTTATTTGGGTAATATCCGCTGTATTTCCCGCTTTTCCTGCTGCTAACCGTTTTCCCGTAGAAATGAGGAATTTTCCCGTGGTAAAAAGTAGCCTATGTTACTCAGGAATGTTGTAGCTTTCTAATGGTGAAAGAATTTTCGAAATCGGTCCAGTAGTTTCGGAGTTTATCGATTACATACATACAAAAAAACAAACAAACAAACAAAAAAACAAACAAAGTTTTCCTCTTTATTATATTAGTGTAGATTTGTATTTTTGGAAAACTTCCAAAATTTCACCGCAGGCAGGATTTGAACCTGCGACCTTCGCGGCATCAGTACTGCCGACGCCCTAACCAACTGGGCTACCGCGGTTCCAATCGAGCCCACGAAATTAAGGAAGTGTATCTTGTCCACTATCGCGTGGATGGGCTCCATCTACCGGGATAGTTTTGCAACTAATTCCCAGCGACTAATTCATTCTTTACAGATTGAATGTAGTCAAAGCGATGAAAACCCGCGATAAATTGAATACCAAATTTTAAAACACTTCTCGTGTTAGTGTGTGTTAGTCGTGTATTTGTATTTTGTAATTTAAGTCGAAATTGTATCTAATAGGTACAAAATTAAACGCCAAACTATTCAAATACATTTTTTTATTTAAACACACATCTCTCTATTCCAAACGCAATAATATTTTTATACTAAGTACTAAATATTACTAAACAAATTACAATAACATAAAATTAGGAAATACGCTCGAATTTTGAGTATGTACTATGGAACGCTTTTGTAAAAGATTATGAAGAAAAAAAATATTTCGACGATTTGCCAAAAATAATTACATTAATCATGTAGATTTATAATTGATCAATCACCAAATAATTAGGTTTAGTAATGTTACAAGCTTCACATATTCTCTATTTAGTTAGGCTAAAGAAAATAAGATATAATAATAAGGGCTCAGAGTTTTTTATAACGTTAAGTTAGCAATCCGCATCTAAAATACAAAATTTATAGAAATGTATTTTTCAAGGCATTGACGGAAAGTCAGAACGTAAACCTACTGATACGTAGACGGTAAGGACTATCCGCTATCAATGTCGTGACTAGCCTAAGCGAGAGGCCAGAGTTACGCTGGTCGCAATACTTGGATACTACGACCAGTACAACTTGCCCTCCCGCTTAGGCTGGTCATTAACTATGAAAGCGGATATTATACATTAATTCTTGAAAATAAACCCAATACACGTAACTTTCATTTTGTCTTTTTCTGGACACAACGTGAAAAAAAAACGTAAATGACATTTTGATTGCGTAGTAGCAATTATTGTTACAAGAATTACAGTATAATCACTAAAATTGTTGATAGATAGCAGTGGCGAAGAGTGAAATTCTTGCGAAATTAGGCCGGAGCGGAGCAACAAAATGTACCTACTAAATGAAAGTAGATTGATCAGAAAGTATGGATTTGTAGATTTCTGATGGGAAGCCGATAGGAATCGTCATGTATAGACCCATCGCCACTGATAGATAGTTAAACCGAACACTACGCATAAAATAATAGTCTAATATCTAATTCCTAAATTTTATATACAACAGATTGATCATTTGTCATAACCAATTACGTTGTGATGGTATAATATTAACTAAATAATTTTTCATCAATCATGACATGATTTTTTTAAACGATAAAGTACCTAAAACAAGTATTTACAAATTAAAATTATAACGATGGCCATTTTAAACGGTATTTTTACTCTATTCTTAATTTCGTCACGAATTTTTAAATGTCTTAGTTACGACTATGACGTTTTTGAACAGTGACTATCTATGCATTTTATTTTGTTTAGACCGCGTTCACACAGGCGACTTTGTTGCTAGGAGACACACGGTATCTAGGTTCGTTTCTACGTGTTTGAAAGGGACTTCCGATTAGCCAAAGTTGCCTAAGTGTGCACGTCTGGTTAGGAATAAACGCTACATACTTGTACAGTCTAATAAGTTACTAACTAGAGCAGTACAAATTGGAACTTTTTACAAGGTATAAATTCTCTCGACTATTGCTTTATGTTTCGAAAAGTAAAGATGGTTTGAAAAATTCGTTACAATTTGAATTTATTCTTTATGTGAAGAATAAACTTTGCTCGAATTGATACAAAAAGATTTCTTGTAGATGGCGCTAATGTCAAATATTGAATCAAAAGAAGCCAACCAATATCACCGATAGAGTTAAAGCCCTATGCAAATACGAGCGAATCTGCTGCGGTACACGGTATTTTAATTGTAAGTCGCGCAGATAACGATTGTACTTATGTAGCCTTAAGGTGCAGAATGTCCATTTTGCAAAATGTCCAGTGGTGAAAAAATTACCAGTTTGCATAATGTCCAGTTTGCAAAATGTCCAGTTTGCAAAATGTCCAGTTTGCAAAATGTCCAGTTGCAAAATGTCTAGTTTCAAGATGATCTAATTTGAAAAATGGCCAGTTTGTAAAAGTACAATTAGAGAACTTAGGGTGAGTTCAGACCATGAAACCAAACAACTTTCCCAAAACACATGGGTCAGTGACCCAGTATTTCATATAAATTGGACTTACTGCGAACTGGACATTTTGCAAACTGGACATATTTTCACCACTGGACATTTTGCAAAATGGACATTATGCACCTAAAGGTTATGTAGTAGGTTGTCAACAATTTTGTTACCAATTCGGGATTTGTTCTTTATCTGCGCGACTTGTATAAATAGTCAAGCGATTGAGTTTAGTCTACTTACGTACCGCGGTTGTCCCGCTCATTGCGTAGGGCTTCAAACATACGATACATCTAAGTTGTAATAGAGTCGGTTTGGTACGCAGAAAGTAATGTGAAATTTTGATTTCGAAATACAGGGTATAAGGGACGGTGTGCCGAAAACTTTGCAGGCCTGATCACACCATGAAACTGAACAACTTTTACTATAGAGCCAATGGTGGAAAAAGAGAAAAAATTTCTGACTTTATGGATTGGGAATACAAAGTCAGTCAGTTGATCGCGAATTTTGTACGGGAGATCGGAATTTTTTCTCGTTTCCTACCATTGGCTCCATAGTAAAAGTTGTTCAGTTTCATGGTTTGATCACGCCTGCAAAGTTTTCGGTACACCGTCCCTTACATACCGTATACTAGTATTGAATGACTTTGCAAACGGGTATGGCACCTAAACAAAATTAGTAAGATGGCGGCGCGTGCTGCTGTTGAATCTGCTGTTGCTGATGCTGCTGCAATTGCTGATGATGGATGACGGCTTGTTGATGTTGCTGCGGATGTTGCTGCTGCGGATGTTGCTGCTGCGGATGTTGCTGCTGTGGATGCTGTTGCTGTGGATGTTGTTGCTGTTGATGTAGTATTTGTGGATTCTGCGGCAGCGGAGACGGGTTCGAGTTGCTCTTTCTGCTCTCCTCGGCGATCTGTTTCAGCGTCATATCCCTATTGTCGATCAGGTGTTTCACGTCGTCAAACTCTTTGAAAATGTCCAAGTCGTCTTGATGGAGACGCACGTGACTTTTCAAGCTGCATTTTTGCATGAAGGTCTTTTTGCAGATCTCGCACTGGTACCTCTTGTCCTCGTCGTGAACCTTCATATGCTCTTTTAAGTTTCGGAATCTGGCGAATGTCTTGCCGCACACCTCGCAAGAACACACTTCGCCGCCCTCGTGCCTCGAAATGTGATCGGTGAGACCGCGTTTAGAGAAGAATTTCGCGTTACACTGATCGCAGAGATAGCTCTTTTGTTGTAAGTGGTGATGTTTGATATGCCTGTTGAGTTCGAACTTCTTCTTGTACGTCTTGTTGCAAGCGTTGCAAGGGTATATGACTGGGGTTTCGTTGTGCATTTTGACCATGTGCTCGCTTCTGTCGTAGTAGGAGACGAAGATTTCCGGGCAGTGCGGACATTTGTTCCGCAACCAACCGCCAGTGTGGACACCCTTTTCGTGGTTGCGTTTCTTTGTCAGCGAAGTGTAGGATTTCTCGCAGTAATCGCAAGGGAAGTGGCCCTGGAAGTGAGTTTTACCGTGCTTTCTGAGGGCCGCAATCGTAATGTACCCAGCGCCGCATTTTTTGCAGCAGTAGTTCCTGTAGTGGCTACTCATGTGGTGGTAGAGATTCTTGAAAGAAATGTGCACTAGGGAGCAAATGACGCAAGTGTAATTCGTGCCGTTTTCCAAGCGGAACGGAAGAATTATGTCTTTTATATTCTTATGAATGACTTTCTTGTGAGTTTCGATGAGATGATCTTTGAGATCGTTTAGATCCTTCATAGTCGTATGGCAGACGTTGCACCTAAGATCAGTGATATCGACTTTGATGGGGTTGTAGCTGAGTTTGTAATCGATCATGGTGTTGAGTTTGTCTTTCTCCGATTGCTGCGCCGTGTGTGCTCGTAGGTCGTCGATGTTTTTGAAGTACTTGGCGCAGTAGAGGCACGAGAAGCCTTTCTGTGTCTTATCCTAAAGGGGCTGGCGTTACTGTACTGCAGTATGGCGGTAAGGTTCACCCTGTGCTCTACGCGTTCGGGCGTGGCGCTATCGTCGCCTTTTTTCTTTTTCCTTCGTTTGGTGCCCTCCGTTCCTATAACAAGAAACGTTCATCTCATTATCTTTGTTTTGGTTCTTCTCTTATCTATTTCTATTATCTTCTTATTAGCTAGCTTCTTTCGCTGGTTTGGTATTTCGCTTTGTTTTATGCAAATGTCCATTCCATTTTTTATAGCGTTTTTCCAAGGAGTTTCTGAATAAAAATCCAGTTTTGAGTCATTGGTTAGGGCCATTAATAAAAGCTGTTAGAAGCATAAAGACAAAGTTTCAGAGGCAAATAAATGATGTGTAATAAAGTGATGGTAGAAGACAATCAACAATGCCATGAGGCGTATTTTTCAATCAGTAGAAATCAGATTTGGCAGTCTGATGCATAATCAGACTGCCATGAGTTGTCCAACCAATCGTATACACTTTCAAAGTCATAAATACTATTGATTAAACAACTCGACGGGAGACTGGCGAAACCCCAATCAAATATCTACTGATCCAAAAAAACATAATTTCAAGGAATCATAGAAAGTAGCCGGTGCAAGTATCTAGCTAAATTTGTGGTGAAACGTGTTCTGTACCTAATGGAAAATTAGCTCTATCATAATTGAAATAAAGCCAATACTGGCTCTCTTCGTGTGTGACACTGAGTCGTCTAACGCCCGAATGAACCTCAATGTCAGAGTTTTAAAACCGCCACTAAAGGTAGCAACCCGCTTGACATGGTTCTGTAACGGCCACAGTCTAAGTAATATTGTAATCAGAGATTGTATTACATAAATGATTCCGACTTAAGCGGTTAAGGGTATAAACGTCATACCGTAATGTCAGGTTTTCATAAGGTTTCAGTACCTTTTTTCACTAGCGCAACTTTAACAGACAGCTAGTTTTTACAGTACCTAAAACACTATTATAAGGGTTTTGCAAATACACCTCTCGCGTTACTGCAACGTCGCTCAAATACAACGCAATGTATTTTGAATATCGAAACTATACCAGTTAAATAAAGGTAGAAGCAGTAGCACTATTTTTTACCGATACCTAAAGTTAATAATCATAAACTTTTTTCCGTCTACCTTTAAAAGGTATACCGGTACCGTTATTATACCGGTAGCTTAACCCTGTATACTAATCGAAAAAGTTCCCTGATTATAATATGGACATGTGCATACGGCTCCGATGTTCGGGCAACGAGGCGAATATCAATCTTATTCAAGTTGCGATAAAGCTTATTTTAAATCTGCTAGTGATCCCGGCTCGTATCAAATGGAGCTAGATTTATGCCTAAATGGTTAAGTGCGAGTTCGATGAACGTTGTAGTGTAGAACAAATAATCCAGTCTCTTTATATCGGTCCCCAAGAGGAATAAATTGAATAAGTTGATAAATAAGAGGAATAAGTTGTATTTTTTTATATTAGAGATAATTATTTGCGCATATAATCTAAGAAGCGTATTGTGGGGTTATGCCGCACGTAAAATACCCAAGATATTTGAACGGCAAGTTTTAAGAAAAAGGTTATTATAATTGAGTTGGATGGCCTACGAGATAAGCGTGTTTTAGTTTCAAAGAAAATGTGTTTTCACGAACATAGTTACAATTTTATTCTGATCATAAGAAGACTTTGATTTTAGTTAACTACTAAAATTATACTGGTTGGTTAACCGTACAACAACAAACTACATAAAATGTCCAAAAGACTTACCTTCTACGATAGAAAAGACAAATCTTCGTATTTCAACTATACATATCGTGAAATACGTTCAAATATGTCTATTATTTTCTCCTTGAATATAAAAATCTCCGTCACCAAGGCGAACTTACGATAAAGCACTTGAATTTTCGAGTCTTTACAATTTGGAAAATACTAAATTACCTACATAATAATTTTGTCATTGTTTATGCCAGGTCTGTAGCTAACTATTTAAAGCGTTTAGCCAAGTATGTATGTAATTGCACTTAGAATGTACAAAAGATTATTAAATTCGATTATTAATTCTCTATTAATAAAACTCTTTACAATAAACGGACTGTACAAGAGCTGTTCGCATATTTTTGAAACGGTAGAATAGAAATCAGATTTCAAGAGTAAAATTGTTTCTATTAATAGAAACGACGCAGCTTAAAGTTTGTGGTTAAAAAACCAACACAGTAACATAGATAATTTGGTCAAAGAGTTCAACTTCGAGTTGCAAAGGCAACTTGGTCAAATTGTAAAATTCAGAATAATACATAAAGCACTTCAATAAAACTTTAAAACACATGCATAATAAAAATTAGGTAGTGCAAAGTTACTCGGCATACAAATGAAAACGCTCAGTTTTCGATATTTAATATTAAAATAATCCAAGCATCCATAACGACACTACACGAAACCCTAACATGAGACTTACCTTACTTATTTAAGACAGACAGGTAATTGAACCCTGTACCTTTTTCTTCAACATAACTTCCAAATCTCGTCGCAACATATTTTGATATTCTATACTATAACCGCGTCATGCTCTCTTTTAGACGACAAAATTCGTAGCGTAAAAATACTTGATTAAAAAGTCGTAAAAGAATGTTTATGCATACATACAGAAATATTTTACGGAGGGGTAGACAGAGACTATGTTCTTCCCCTTGCTACGATAAGGACACACCTCTTTCACTTCATCAACTTTCATCACATCCTGAATTTAGACAATAACCTTTACTGCAACTTTTTTGAGATAAATTACTAAACCAATAAAAAAGTATACGGTAGAAACCGTTAAGGTATAGAAGGTAAAACATACATACCTAAACTAGTTTAAAAATTTGCATTACATTTAACCTCGCACACTGGTGGACACGTAGCTCGCATAAGCCCACAGCTGGACATAGACCGTCATACTGACAGCAAAAAACACCTAACCCACTGCTGGTCATAAATCAGATTAGAGGCCTACAAGTTAGCCAAGCATGCTAATATTGAGCCGCGGTAGCCCAGTTGGTAGAGGCGTCGTCGGCAATGCAAATACCGAAAGTCGCAGGTTCAGTCAAATTCTGCCAACGTAAAAATTTGCAAGTTTTCCAAAATAGTTTGCAGCCTAAAAAAGGATTACAGACCACTGGTAGACATGGACCTTCACCCTGGTCAGGGAATGTTTAATACTATCCGGACTAGGCTAGGAGTTAGCGAGCGCAGTGTAGTATTTACATGAAACACTGCTGACTAGTTATGGCCCTATTTCGAAACCCGCGAGACGAAATAGTAGAATTTAAGCCGTGACAGAGGCCTATTAGTAGTAGTAGTTGGCGATTTAAAAACTCTTAACACCGGGATTCATCGAGGCGTTCGTCGCCTCTGTGTCCCACTCAACAGAATAGCGTGCCAAAATTTTAACTCTTCATACATACATATATCACGCCTAGAGGTATATCCCCTGCGGGGTAGGCAGAGCTTAAACGACTGTGAATGACCATACTGCTGTCACCGTAATACACATCAACTCTTAAATCCCTTAGCCGCTACTTAACCCGCCGAGAAAGTGTGGCAGGGTATGTCATACCCAGACTGCTACTTATCTGCGTATATTTTTGTAAACTACTGCAATTTTTTCTTGTCCCTCCATGTAGCTGCAGTTAAAGATGTGGGGAAAAGGATATTTTCTCCAATTTGCTCGGAAATGGCTTCATTACTTTAAAAAAAGAATACGTCAATGGGCTCATTTATGTAGTCAAGGCGCAGAGGACTGTAATAGAAATTGCCGGACTAGGCCGGTAATAAAAGGGTTCTTAAACTTCACACTTTCGTGTTTAAGTGTTTTATGGAACACAATTTGTTTGAAGTTTGAAGGCTGAATGTGAATTTCCCGCGCATTCTTTATGAAACGGAACGTAACCAAAACCAGCGCATGCGCTTTGCGAACTTTAGAAGTTACGAAGTGTCAATTTTGTCACGATTAAATATTTATTATTTATGTTTCCTTGCAAATTGGAGAAAAGCACTATACGAACCTCGGCCGGTATAACAATTTCTGGTCTCGTTTACTTTAGAAGGCCTCGACTTCGTCTCGGCCTTCCAATGCCACTCGACCAGAAATTGCTATATACTCGGCCTGTTACGTAATGTACTATTACGCGGTCGTATTGTAACACAAACCAGAGTCGGAAATAATCACGTATAAAGTGCTATCGGGTACGTAATACCCTGCCACATAGTTGGCGTATACATTTTTTGACAAAATTATGCTTTAATGTTTATTTATTTCGATTATTTTGTGTATTATTTTATAAAGTTAATATTAAATTTGAGTTATTCTCAACTATAAATAAGACTAAGAACTATTTTTGACGAAGTTTCGCAAGAATCTTCAGTAGGTTCAAGCCCTGAGAATGAAATCGACCATACGTTTTGTATGCAAAAATTGACTATATTGGACTCAAATTATTAAGGTGTTATCATTTTTGCAACCTTGAGAGTTATATATTTTTGATAACGTGTTTTATTATATTTTTGTGTTTTATGAAGTTTTTTAAAAATTTCTTTCATTTTATAATATTTTGAGGCTAGTAAAAGATGTGCTTATTTTTTTACCTTGAAATTACCTTGTTTCATTTCTTTAATGTTTATTTCTTCATGAAATAGTGCTATAATACCTAACTTTTATTTTTTACATTTTTAATATACGCTACTTGCATAGACTATCAATAACAAATATTAAGACCAATTAGAAAAATAAATATAGGCAATAAAAAATCTGGGTATGTCATACCCTGCCACATCGCCCGTGTAACTTTTCCTCGCTACAACCTGCGCGGGTTAATACACCCACGGGAAAGATATGGGGTGATGCTATTCTTAGTCGGCACGACACGGCACTTTTTCTTTGGATTCCAGGGTTTATCGAGTCGTTCGTCAAGTCGAAGAAAGTTACTAGATATCTACACACATAGAGGTAATTTAAAAAAATAGTGTTGTCAAGATGCTTGGTGAAAATGCTCTAGAGTAATTTTGCAATACCGTCTTAAATCTAAACATACATCTAAATAAGATTAATTGGAAGGTATCAGGAAAGCTTACATTTAAGTTGATTTGTCTTTGACTATAGTTTCCTACTTAAATATTAATTCAGTTCGTTAAATGAAAAATAATGTTCTGTTTGTATAGAAAATCTAAATCTAGCGTTATATACCTAAGCTTATTTATTCTGGCGCTTGAGTAAGTCCTTTTAAAAACAGAGGTATAAAAGCTGTAATAGGTCCTATTTGAAGTTGAATGAAGACCCATTTTATGGCAAATGAAGTCTTACTTGAAGGAAAATTAAAACTTATTAGAAAGCGAATGAAGTCACATTCTAATTTCGAAGAACAAAGTTCTATTTGCAGGCAACTGAAGTATTATATGAAGGCGAGTAAAGTCACATTTGATGGAGGGTAAAGTCCCATTTAAAGGCGAAAGATGTCACATTTGAAGGTGAATTAAGTCACATTTAGTGGTGAATGAAGTCACATTTGAAGGTGAATGAAGTCACATTTGAAGGTGAATGAAGTCACATTTGAAGGTGAATGAAGTCACATATTTAGAGACGAATGAAGTCACATTTGAAGGCGAACGAAGTTCTATTTGCAGGCAACTGAAGTCTTATATGAAGGCGAGTTTAGTCACATTTGATGGAGGAAAAAGTCCTACTTGAAGGTGAATGAAGTCACATTTGTAGGTGAATAAAGTCCCATTTGAAGGAGAATGAAGTTATATTTGAAGGTGAATGGAGTCCCATATGAAGGTGGATTAAGTCCCATTTGAAGGTGAATGGAGTCCCATTTGAAAAGTCAAATTTGAAAATGAACGATGTCCCATTTGAAGGCAAATGAATTCCCATTTGAAGGTGAATGAAGTCCCATTTATTTGAAGGTGAATGAAGTCCCATTTGAAGGTGAATGAAGTCCCATTTGAAGGTGAATGAAGTCCCATTTGAAGGTGAATGAAGTCCCATTTGATGGTGAATGAAGTCCCATTTGAAGGTGAATGAATTCGCATTTGAAGGTGAATGAAGTCCCATTTGAAGGAGAATGATGATCTATTTGAAGATGAATGAAGTCGCATTTGAAGGCGAAAGAAGTCACATTTGAAGGAGAATGAAGTTGCAAGAAAACGTTGTCTGATATGAAGGCGAATGAAGTCATTTTAAAGGTGATTGAAGTCCCATTTGAAGGTCGATAAAGTCTCATTTGAAGGAGAATGATGCTCTATTTGAAGGCGAATGAAGTCTCATTTGAAGGAGAATGAAGTCCGATTTGAAGGAGAATGAAGTTCTATTTGCAGGCAAATGAAGTCTTATATGAAGGCGAATGAAGTCATTTTGAAGGTAAATGAAGTCTCATTTGAAGGTGAATGAAGTCCCATTTGAAGGTGAATGAAGTCTCATTTGAAAGTGAATGAAGTCCCATGAAGAAGGTGAATGAAGTTCTATTTGCAGGCAAATGATGTCTAATATGAAGGAGAATGATGACACATTTAAAGGCGAATGAAAGCCTACTCGATGGTGAACAAAGACACATTTGAAGGTAAATATAGTTTTATATGAAGGTGAATGTAGGTCCATTGGAAGGTGAACGAAATACCAATAGAAGGTGAATAAAGAACCATTTGAAGGTGAATGAAATCCCATTTGAAGATGAGTGTATATATGAATAAGTCCTTCTTGAACAGCGGAACAGCGTCCGTCTGGCCGAAGACCGGTTGGGCGCCCCCGGTACCGCTGGTGTGATGTGGTGGAAGCGGATCTTCGCGAGCTTCTGGCGAGCGATTGGCGGGAGACCACTCAAGACCGAGACAAGTGGCGAAATCTCGTATCGGAGGCCAAGACTCACTTTGGGTCCTCGAGCCGGCGTAGTAAGTAGTAAGTAAGTAGTGAACAGCGGAAATGAATAGAATCAGGACCTAGTTCAAAAATCACTGATATGTTCAGAAGAGCAAAGTTTCACTTTTAACAGGGGTTTCCAAGGGCCAATGATGAGAAATCCTACTTTAGGCGCTAACTACACGGGCGAGACGAAGACAAGACATGAGACGAAGACGCTGGAAACCGTTGCCATATAAAATGTATGAAATAGAAGAGATAGAAGAGACGACGGCTACGCACGTGAAACGCGCTACGCATCGATGACGGCTGACGAACACTTGTCTGACAGGTGTCATCTTACGTGTAACGTCACACGTCTCATCTGTGAAGGTAGCCCCGTTTAGAAGAGCTTGAGGTCGCTATATTTTAATCACCCACGCTAGATATTTTGATAATTTATTTATGTAGCTTTTCCAATACCTTCCAAAGTGATTCACGGACTGTGTATAAACGAGGGCTTATTTCAACTCCAAATATTAAGGTGACTATAATATTTGTTTAGTATTTGTAATTTTATTTACATACGCTGTTTTTTTTTTCGAATGTTCCGTATTATTGGTTTAATCCCACTTCTGATACCAGGTAAATAAATTTTTCATATCAAGGAATATCTAATATCCAAGTTTACTTACCTACATGGGAATAATCTTCTTATTGAATAAAACACACTTCACTTCGCGAAAGTAAGTAAATTCGGTCAAAATTATGAATAGTTCACCTTAACACTGGTACATTCAAATTAATTTAAATAAATCATCAAGATTTTTAATTTTATGAGTGATAACCTAACCTAGCTATGCGTCACTATAAATAGTGATATAACTAACTATAATATGCATAAATTGTGTATTGAAATACCGAACCTGTAAAAAAAGTCTACCTTCGTACAGTAAAATCGCTTCGTACCTGCTACGTCAGTACAAATATCGTCGCGAAACCAACAATCGTGTTTTGTAAGAAAGATATTTATTATTTTATTTGTATTTTTTTGGCAAGCTATCTGATTTAATCATCACTATAATCTGTAAGAAGACTCGCTGCAGTCGGGGTCATAGACAGTGGTATAATAAATACTACCCTAGCCTTTATAAATAATTAATTATGTCATAGCAACAGTGCTAATACAGGGTTAAATTTTACTAGTGACCGATAGTGAATACTTAGAACCCGCTGGTAATAAGGAACAACTTTCCCCAAGGAACAAAGGTCGAAATAAGACAAAACTTGCCTCTAATACTAGCTGAAATCAGCTGATCGCCTGTTTCGTATAGTAGGTCCAACTTTTTTTCATATTTTGACCTACGTGCCTTAGGGAAAGTTGTTCCTTATCACTAGCCTTTTCCGAGTTTTCGCTATCGGTCACTAGCAAAAATTCACCTCAGTTTAATTAATTTATAAAAGGTCGGGGTATTATTTATTACACCACGTTTTATGATCACGATCGCAGCCACCTTACAGACTATAGTATCGTTTTTTTGTCAAAGTGTTTATTATTATTTTGTTTTGTTTTTAAAACGTCCCTAAGCCTCGTTGTACACACAGCCGCGACCACTCGATACAAAAACTTAGCACTTACGTTTGGAGCTCTCGCCATCCTCCTTTTTGAGTTTCTTGGCGCGCGACGTTGACGCCTTGGCGGCTTTGCCGCGCTTTTTCGGCTTCTCTTCCACTTCCGTTTTGACTGGGACTTCGTATTCTGCAAGCAAAAGTTATGTTAGACGATATCTTGTAGGGACTACCTGTCATACAAGGTCTTGGCATCCCAAATCGAGTAACCTGCACAGACCAAACATTCATTGAAATATTAGTAGTGATTCTTTCTGGCATGATTGATAACATTGAACGCACCCACACACTTATTGAACTCATGGTATAATAAGATACTCCGCCTGGTATTTCTTTCCGAGACTCGTGAACCACGTGACCAACACAAGACTACGTCATCATGCTTGTGGGTTACCAGAATTACCCACTCTTATGATGTTTTTTGTAAATCATTTATGATACTGTTAACTAATAAATACAATTGAAGTGTTGTTGTAAAGTTCAAGTTAATACACACGTAAATCTAAATTATAAAATTATTAAGAAATATTTTAACCCATTGTTCTGAGATTCAATTTACCCCATAACGTATTTTATTGAAATAAAGTGGCAATACTAAGTGACGTTGTCTTGTGTTTCTCTGGGAAGGAAAGACCATGTTTTATTAGACTATGATTGAACTTAGTAAATGTACCTAGTAAAGTATAGCTCTATAGCACATATCATCCAAGGTCTGAGGAAAGCACCATACCCACCATTAAGTGTACCTATACTTACATCTCGTCTCACCAAATTTTTTAAATTTGGAAAATACGAACTTCTGTATCTGCACAACATTGTATAAATATGTACGTACATACATGATGTAAAGAAAATGAAAATATTCCAGCAATGTGGGACACCGAGTCCAACGACCTGATGAACCATGGTGTCCGTTTTTCAACCGCCTACTACAAGTAGCAGGTCACTGACATGGTTGGGTAACACCCACCGTCTAAGTAACCATCTCGCTTTCGGCTAATCAGGCAGTTCAGTCTGCAATGACTTAACCAGACTGGGAACAAATTCACTAAGATAAATATCAACACGTGAACTGACCCACCGGGTATCGAACTCGGAACCTCGGCGCAGTCGCACTACCATTGCGCCACAAAGAGACAAGAACTCAAAAAGGAAAATAATTAAGGCGTAAGGCTGCCCCCACATTGGGCGTTGGTCGAGCGTACGCGTTTCCTGAGCGTACTGCCGACGTCGGCGCGGCGCGGACGTCGCGTCAGCGCACCGTCTGCGGGGCGCGGGCTTCGCGTTGTCGCCGCGCGGGCGCTGCGTGAACGCCGCGCAGACGCCGCGCTTACGGCGCGTTCCACGGGCGTTCGGCCACCCGTGCCCCCTGCACACATTTCCACACTGTCCGCCTTGTGACTGACTGAGATGCTAGCGGGCGCTCGACCAACGCCCTGTGGGGGCAGCCTAAGATGTGTGTGTGTGTGTGTGTGTGTTTTGTGTGTGTGTGTGCGCGTGCGTGTGTGTGTGTGTGTTTGACTGACCTGTCCCCGAGTAGTCATCATCCAGAGTGCTGTCAAGTACGTTGTCATTGTCCGAATCCTCTTCGTGTTGCGGTGACAGCTCCACTTTGACAATCTCATCTGCGGGAAAAATAAAATTACTGACCTATCTGTTGGTATTTCTTTATCTTTAACCCGACCATAACAGTCACAATAGGTCCACAGCTGGACATGGGCCTCCCCCTATCGGGGATTATTGCCATACTCACCACTAGAGATGGGCGGTGGGTATATACCCAATCTACCCATTTGGGTATATACCTGGGTAATTGGGTATTTACCGGGTAAATACCCATATGTACCCAAATGGGTGGGTAGATTGAAAAGTAATATTTTTTTCGTAATTCTCATTATTTTTGATTTTAACCATGACGGTTCGTTAGATAATATGAATACTATGATTGATAATATATAGAGGGCCTTGTACGAGCAGAAGGAGTTAAGTTATAGGGAGAAAAGAGTAAATTTGTATTTTTTCATATTTTGACCTATGTTTCTTAGGAAAAGTTGTTCAATTTCATGGGCTGGTTTATCCTTTCAAATATTTGCAGTTATTTTTTTTACAACTTTTACGCGTGAACTTGACGGTTTGCCTAAAACTTTGCGAGCATGCTCGGACCATGAAACTGATCAACTTTTTCTATGGAGGCCATGTTGGCAAACGAGAAAAGTTTTTCGACTTCCCATACATTTTTATCTACCCACCTATTTGGGTACATACGGGTATTTACCGGGTACGTACGGGTATTTACCGGGTAGTTGGGTAAATACCCGGGTACGTGCCCATCTCTACTCACCACGCTTGGAAGGCCGATTGGCGAGCGAAATGCAAGATGTTACATTGACAGGGAACGCTGCTGCCCATTCCCTGGATGAGTATCCCTAAGTCGCATTTTACGACGCCCACGGGTAGTATTGGGGTAATGCTATTCTAAGCCAGCATCACACGGCATCTTTAACCCAAAAGGGTATTACAAGCCGAAAGGAGGTCAAGGTACTCATGAAACTGAACATCCAAATTGACTCAATGGCTGGTACTTTTTGTATGCGTGACCCATTTTTTTTTTCATATTTCGACCCATGTTCCACGGGGAAAGTTGTTCAGTTTTTACCTTGACCTACTTTCGGCTTGTCCCTTATCCTTCCGTCCCTATACCCTTTCGGTTACTCCCTGTATAGCAAATGCTGAGTAAGATAGGTACATAATTTTAAAATTTGTGCCTTTAGGCTGAATGCTTGATGAGATCACAAATACATTTTCTATTCTATTAAGAGTTAAAGCAACATTGGTTTACGGCTGGTATAAAATCTTTGGTAAAATTTCCACCACAGGCAGGATTTGAACCTGCGATTTTGGGCATCTCTACTGTGTACAACTCTACCAACTGGGTTACCACGGCTCAATCTCAGCCTACGAAGTAGTGCAAGTATAACTTAGCCACTAACATATACCTAACATTGCAAGTGTTTTAAAATTTGGTACTTGATTTACTTACTACACACAAGTCTTCTGAATGACTCTCAAACTTTTGTCAGACATGGTGTAGCCATTTTTTCAGGCGTTTACGCTCTGCCTACCGCAGAAAGGATCATCCTGCCCTTATCCCAATCACGTGGGGTCGGCGCAACACGTTTCGTTGAACACGAAATCGTGTTGCAAAAGGATTTGGCTGAATTTTACGACCGGCCGCCTACCAAACGTCAAGGAGGGTCCTTGGGAATGCTTTTGTGGTGGATGAACCGCCACCATACGGTTGGACCTGCCTGTTTGGGTCGGGTTTATCCCTCGGTCGCCTCTTACGACCCCCACGGTAAGAGAGGGGGTGGTGCTATTCTACTCTGCCGGCACCACACGGCAAGGGATATAGGCATGATATGCATTGTGTGTGATTTACTTACTTTTGAACAGCTTGTCCTGTATCCGCTGCTTGAATTGCTCCTCAGTGTGGAGAACCTGACAAAAGATAACTTATTAATATTTTATTATTCAACTAGCTAACCTGTAAGCGGTTTCGGTGCGATAAAGTCATTTTCCTGGCATGTTTTATAAATATGAACCTTCGTTTTGAATTATCTATTACAAAAAACCGCATCAAAATCCGTTATGTAGTTAACGAATTCCACGACAGACAAACAGGCAGAGAAACGCAAAATGCGACGTCAACTTTGTACAAAATTTTCTGATATCTGATTACTGATGAATATTCCATGGAATACATAATGGAAGGTGACTTTAATCTACTTTATGAGACTGGAAAACTTTCTCAATAGCCCTGTTTACAAAAAAAATACAATGCAGGTTTAGTTTAGTATGCTGCAGTTTGTATCTCCTGGCTTGTCATAACTAAATATTTGCTCCTGCCTATACTTTATTTCGATTTTGGATGAGATAGCAGACAAATGAAAAGAAGCCTTAATGGCAAACTAGGTCAAAGATTTATTTAATACATAGAGCAGTCCTATTATAAAAATGAGTATTTATCATAGACAAATGAAACCTTTTTCGCGCAGCGCTACTAGACACGCCTTTTGTCAAAATTTCATACAAGACAAGCGTGTCATTTTTGAGCGAGTTTGCCATTTGAGGTGATAGCTCATTTAACCGTTCCGTACGCGTCATATTTTGAAATTTTGTATGAAATTCTATGCCACTTACGGTGCTGTGCGTACGGTTCGGAACAGAGTGCATTCACCCTTCTTCTTCTTCTTTTCGTGTGGGACACCGCGTCGTTCAACGACCCGATGAACCCTGGTGTCAGAGTTTTTCAACCGCCTTCTGCAAGTAGCAGGCCTCTGACATGGTTGTGTAACGACCGCCATCATAGACAGCAACCGGGACCGACGGCTTAACGTGCCCATCCGAAGCACGGAACCATCTTACTTGCGGACAATCAGGTGGTTCAGCCTGCAATGTCCTAACCAGACTGGGAACAAATTCACAAAGTGATAAATATCAACTTTGTGAGTGACCCCACCGGGAATTGAACCCGGAACCTTTGCGTGGCAGGCAGGCATACTAAAGTGTTGCCACAACCGTCTTTTCAAAATAGATACACATATCCGTCGCCAAAACCTACATTTGGAGTGTATGAGACTGAATAAAAAACCGGCCAAGAGCGTGTCAGACACGCCCACAAATAGGGTTTCGTAGTCAACGTTTAAATATCAGGTTTTTCAGCGTTACAAACTTAATTTTGTTGCTGGTTTGTTAGCAGCAGTATGATGACCAACCGCAAATAGAAAAACTCAATTTTTTCTGAAACCTTTAAGTGTACAATATCCGTTATAGTTTTCATTGTAACTTCAGATTGTAAGCTATATTCCATATTTATTTCAAATTTTTAGCGTCTATACTTTAGAAGTTACAGCTGGAACAAATTATGGGTCAAAAACGCCCTTTTTAAATGCAAATATCTCGTGACACAAACATTTTAGTGACTTTGATTCAAAGAAACCTCACCTTAGTTTAAAAAGACCTATTCAACGATACCCTACTCAATATTACAGAAGAAAAAAAAAATTTTAGCCCCCCTTTCACTTGTATGGGAGGGGGTCCAAAAAACATTTAAAATATTTTTTTCTTAACATTTCTATATTTGGGTCAACACGATCTATCTTCTCACCAAATTTCATGTCGATAGCTCTAAAACTGACGAAGATATGAGGGCGCGGCATACAGACAGACAGACAGACAGACAGACAGACAGACAGACAGACAGACAGACAGACAGACATGACGAAACTATAAGGGTTTCTAGTAGACTACGAAACCCTAAAAAATGGAATGAAAATGGCTCCTTCATCCCCGTGGTCCACCTCCTGGTCCACCTGGTCCGCCTGGGGCACGTTATTTTTTCCCTGTGGTCCATGACAGGTGTCAGCTGTCACACTAAAAAGTGGTTTATATCGGAAACTATGCATGCTTGACTATTAGTTTCTTTGGGAAAGTTGTAGGCCTGAACGAGATCTACATGACAGGTATCAGCATACTAAAAAGTCGTTTAAATCAGAAACTATGCGTGCTAGACTATTAGTGTGCCAATCCGCCTGCCAAGCGTAGTGAGTATGGCAAATACCCCCCTAATAAGGGAAGGCCTATGTCTAGCAGTGGACTGTTGCGGCTGTTATAGTACAGCATGTTTTATTGTATCATAAGTATTAGAGTAAGGGCGATTTACAAACAAAATGGTATAATTACAAATAACACGTGGGAGTCAAAAAAGGACGTCAAGTTCAAGAAATATAAGCTGGTGGCAACACTGGGTTTGCCATTCCGTAAACTGAATTGACACGCTATATTGCTCAAAGGGCGGCTCTATCGGGGGCCCCGAATGACATTTTGGTTCTCTGTGGTATTTATAATGTGTAGCACACTGGCAGTGCGGCACATTTATATGGGGTGAAATTTTACTAGTGACCGATAGCGAAAACTTAGAACCGGCTGGTGATAAGGAACAACTTTCCCCAAGGAACATAGGTCGCAATACGAAAAAAAAATTTGGACCAAAATGGAAAGTTGTTCCTTATCACCAGCCGATTCTAAGTTTTTGCTATCGGTCACTAGTAAAATTTCACCGAATATGTATTGTCTCTCATGCTAAATCATGAACAATTCTATTTTTTTATTTTGTGACTGATATGGACAAGCCGAACAAAAACTATGTTGTATGATTCAATAAATGTTGCTACATCTAAAAAAGTGACAAATATTGATGTAAAATATTATTGTCTGAAAAATGTAAATGTAAGGTGTCGATACCTTACATTTTGTATTGTTCATGTCATGAGTGAGCAGGAGTGACTGTAGGTACATTACAAAGTATTCATACCTGCTTCTTGAAGTTGGAAGCGTTCCGTAGCTGCGTGATGCACACTTCGCAGATACCACCTTCCACTTCGCCGCTCACGTCCGCACATAGCTGTGGAAAACATAGTTTGTTTAGCATAGGGTTGCCAGGTCCTTATACGCAAAAGCCCAATATACTGAAACGACGTTGGCGGTGGCAATTAGTACTCTACGAGCTGATTGTGAATGCACATTTTATTAACATTAATCTATAGCTTATATACTAACTAACCTAACTAAAAGTGTGACGCAAATCCTGTAGGAAATTGAGATATGATCGATCACAGTCCCCTACGTGAAAATTAAAAGAAAACCAACTAGGCAGGCCGCCGCCGCTCGTCGATACTCGTGCGTTCGCCGCGCCGCGCGCGATTTGGTCCTGGTCGAATTTTGAAATTGAAAAATACTACCTAAATCCTAACAGGCCGGATGCCGCTTATTTTGGCCGGACAGGCATTCAAGAATCCATGTTCTATGTCCTGCTATATCCTAACACCTGGCAACTGTAGTTTAGCATGAGGAGCATCATCATCTTCCTGCTCTTATCCCAAATCAGTATGAATATAAATATCCTTGGACAAGACACACAGAATGCTACCCCAAACATAACAGAGCTTGTACTATGGGAACTAGACAACTGATATACCTAACACTAATATACTTTTTTTGTGACATATTATAGGTACTTATATTAGAAAACACCCAGATTGAACACAAATATTTGGAAATAGATCAATCAATCAATAGTCTTTATTTTGAACAAAATAAAAGTTAACATTTCATTGTAAAAGTAATTCATACATTCTCAAATCAATTAATTTTAATAATCTAATTTATATTGATATTAGATAGATTATAATACATGCATTCTTAAATAATTGAATTTTTAACATTACATTATCAATATATTAACATTTCATTTCTAATAAATTATACAATACAAATTCATTTGGAAATAAACTTGACAAATATTTGTGTTCAGTGGCAATCGAACCCACGGCCCTTGGCATAGAAGGCAGGGGTACTATCCGCTACCCCATTGGGACAGTCAAAACATTCCAATAATTCGACACCAGGGTTATTTGGGTTATTGAATGACTCATTGTCCCACTCCAAAGGGGCATTCCACTAAAAAGTCAACTTCTGTTCGTAAGTGACGTGTATGGAAGCTCCCACTTATGCTTAAGATACAAAGTTACAGTAGTTGTAGAATCTAATGCCCTTTAGTTACTTTTAATACCATATTTAAAATATCCATGTGTCCCCTTAGGATCGAGATAGCGTGCTGTCGAGATAGGGTTACGTCGATTTCCCGCTATACACTCCTGCTTTGCTTCAATAATTTTGAGAATTACGCAAGTACGAGTTTCATTTCACCCGAGCGAAGCCAGGCTTTCCTCTAGTTTATTCAAAAAGTGTGGTTACCTACGTCATGACGCTTGGCCTAAAAACATGTGACCCGCTGCTACTTACCTGCTCGTTTTCCTGCGGGAATCGGGTCTTTGCTCGTAGTAAAAAAGTCAATAATAATGTATCAGCAGAAGCGGCCGATTAGGCTGAAAATCTTTTGTTGCGAAGCCACTTTCGTATCTTTTACATCAGGTACTCCAGACCTTCAATATACTCCTTCAGCAGAAGCCGCCCGTTATGCTGAACAACTTTTGCTATGTAGCTATTTTCGTGCCTTTATAGTTTAGGTGGGCTCTTTTTATGGTCTACATCAGGCACTTCAGATCCTCGATATTTATATAAAAGCAGAAGCAGTCCATTCAAAAAGATCGGTTAGTAGACGGGTTAGCTGCAAAACAGTTTTATAAAGGCCAGCTCTGTGATTTCCTGGCCGTTTTCCTGCAGGAGCGACATATTTTCCGTGGCAAAAAGTGGCTTTTGTTACTAAGGGATGTTGTAGCTTACTAATATCGAAAGAATTTTTGAAATCGGTGTAGTAGTTTCGAAGTTTCATAATGTACTAAAATTTTAGGCGACAGCTTGAAAGTCTGTCACTATCATCATGACACAAGATTTCGTAAAGCAAACCTTTAGATTGGTCTGTCTACGCCGCGAGTGATATAGACGTGATGTGTGTAAAAAAAATTATAACCACGTAACATTTTTCTGTCCGACAGTCCATTTTCAAATGGTAACATAGCGGAACTAGTAGCATAGCGGAACTAACCCCATGTGTCTCACACGGAAGTATTAGAAATCAGAGTGTCACATGCAGACATTTTCGTGGAATGCCCCCAAAAGACGAAAAACCCAATAGACTCCCTATAGGTGGCACATGTAAAGCAGTGGACTTAGCTCTTGGTGGAATGGTTGAAAATGATGCCTTGTTATTTTCATCAATACATAATTTGTTCAGTGAATATCATGTTGAGTTGGTAAATATTTTTCTGAGTGGTGTTAGCTTGGGTGACCATTACAAGGACAGACACACTAATGTAAAAATCTGGAGATAGGTACCTACTTCATTTTTCAAACAACTATAATAAACTCCATACTCTTCTTCATCATCTGGCTGCTCTTATCCTAATCCAGTTGTGGTTGGCGCAATATGTTTTGTTAGAACATAAAATCATGTAGCAAAAGGATTTGTATATGTTTTATGACTGGGTGCCTGCCTGAAGTCTAGTCTTTGGAATGCTATTGTAGGTGATATCACCACCACCATAGAGTTCACCATAGTCGACAGATACTTAGTTGAGGTCAAAAACTGTATGTCCCCCTTTGGGTTGGCATTAGTAATTCGCATCCCGAATTCGGGGTTGATGAGGGTTGTTATTTATAGGGGTTGGTCAGCTCTTTCAAACGACACCCCCCTCACCCCGCGGAGACGCGTAGTTTTTTTTAAATACGTATTTAAAGTTACGTGTGACGGAGCATTTTTGGTAGGACTTTTGAATACCTACCATAAATAATTAAAAAAAATATATGGCGGGGAGGGGAAGCTCTTCCCGGGGGGCCCCCCCCTGCGGCGACCCCCCATTTGGGGGGTCCGACCCCCCCTCCCACAAATGACCTGTAAGTCACTATTTGCAGGGGTTTTATAAAAGAACCAGTATCAATATCGCCTCAGTAATAGGTCCGTTAGGCACAACCAAACCTAACCTGGCGTTCAACGCCAGGTTAGGTTAGGTTAGGTTAGAACGGTGACCACAACGCACGAGCCGAGCGAGCGGAGCGAGCGTGCCCCGGCAGGGGCCGGCGAAGTGCCAGAACCGACACAGGTCATCGACCAAAATGGGGGGTGGGGACCCCCCGGGTGGGGGTCGAGACCCCCCATGGGGGGTCCTGCCCCTCCCCCCCTATACATTCTTTTATAAAACCCCTGCAAACAATGACTTACAGGTCATTTGTGAGAGGGGGGGGTAGGACCCCCCAAATGGGGGGTCTCCGCAGGGGGGGACCGCCCGGGGAGGGTCCCCCGACTCCCCCCTCACCCCCCACCACCCAAAAAAACCCTTAAATCAGGATGCGAATTTCTAATGCAATCCCTCGCCTTTTACGAAACACCCTGAGTGGACTAGGGATGGCTGTATTCTTAACTGCTAACTTCTTAACTGGCTCAACATTCCTGATTCTTCTTCAATGTAATAGACCCAAAACAAGCAGCCACCTTTACCCTGTCTTAATCCCAATTTGAAGTCTGTGCAACATGTTTGCAACCAGCCGCTTGCCTAGCACCCATCTTCTTTTATCACGAAAGCTATTGTAGGTGGATACACCAAAACCATGCAGTTGATCGGCAGATTTTCAGCCAAGGTCAAAATCTCCACTCTGTGTAATTTACTTCTTAGAATAGTAAAATAATGAGATGCTAGCTATATATAGGTATCAAAACATATTAAATCTGAATGCTGTTGGTTTCCCTAATAAAAAAAAATATTATTTAATTGATTTCTAGCACTAACGCACCTAGTTATTGGAAGCCAAAGGCATACCTACCTATCTACCTAACATAATACCTAACCTAGATGTCTACCTACGTACCTATGCGTGTTGGCGCATTTCTGTAAAAAATCTTAACTCCCATAATCAATAGAACTTGGGCAGTTAGTAGGTATGTGTAGGTATCTACATAGATAGAGCTGTTCACACAAGATAAAGGAAGAAAGACTTGTTCAAAATTGCTAAAACTTAGCGTCGCCTAGACTAGGTACAAGTACAAACTACGATAACATGACATCAATGCTTGCAAGCGTAGCATCCACCGGCTCAGAAACAAAGAAAATGGAGCCGTCCATTGCGCGTCGCTTGGGGTAGAGAAAATGGCGGCCGTACTTCTTGTGCAATGTACTTTGTACTAACTCTACCTATTTTTCATACAATTTTACATATAATTTTAACCTAGATCAGTCTAAATTAAACAAGAAATGTGGTTGATATAAGTAGAAAATAGAGTATACTTACAGATATGTCCAGGCATTCTCGTAACATGTCTGCGTAAATCTCTTCCTCGCCCATCCATTGGTACGAAGTTTTCACATCCTTGAAAGTCCCTTCGGATGCACAACACCGGCACATACCATTGTTCTTTTGTGTCTCCATAATGGATAAATTACACTAACTTATTATAAACATTGAAATACACTAATTTCTAGAGAGAAATGGGAAATTAAAAACGCAGCAGCGACGCTTCACAACCGGTGATCCGCCATTTTCTGATTTGAGAAGGTGTGTTGCAAAGTCGGGGTGAATAATTTCGCCACTAATTGGGGCGAATAATGGGCGCTTTATTACCCCAGATTGCACAAAAATCTTTTTCAAATTCAGTTATTTTCAAAAATATCAAAATTTTAGAAACAAATTGTGCACTGATAGCAGTGCAGATTGAGACTGAATCGTGAATTGAATTAAATAATCTCCTTTTAAATCTTTGATAGGCAACTAAAGGTCCAGAAACCGAATATTTTTTTAGAAGGAAGTCACAAACATGCCCAAAATTTATGAATTCTTTTATACTGCCTTTGGTTGCCGTTAAAATACAGGGTACAGTCAATCAAGCCCCTTCTCACTTCACTCGCTTATTTCCACCGAAAAATCAGCAAGGTTTTGTTGGCTTTGCAACATTAATCAGTGCTGCCAACATGCAGATAATAATTGGGCGTTTGGGGTGTAGTTGCACTAGTGCGATTTCAAAATTTAGCGATTACGAAACTTCATACAGCGCCATCTTGTATCCAGTAGGAAAAACTTTTGACATAGCGCAGGGATAAAATTGCTAGGTGTAAAACAGAAAAAAAAAACAACAGATAAATTGGCGGAAATCTTGAAAAAAAGCTTTTATATTTTTTTATTATAGGAACAAATTATTTATAAAGGATAAATAACGCTAAGTAATTACACAATAGCCTAACCTAAAAGTTCATGCCTGTTCGTGCCTGGTCCGAAAGTACCTACCCACGCCCTCTGCATTGCCGCGCTGAATGGTTAAGGAAATCTGTTGGACCAGGTACGAGCTGGCTGGCATGAGGGTCGCGGCCACAGGCCCTCAGGCGCTGGCCTATCTCTCCCGAAGTCTCTACCGCGAATGGCATAAAGTCGTAGAACTGGCGCAAATCCACGTACTTTTCAGCTTTCTGCCTTGCTAGAAACTCGGCCGCCAGCCCAGCGGTATACCTACTGAAATCCAGGGTCTAAAAAAAACTGTGGTTCCGAGTCGCTGCTAGTCAGCCAGTCTACATACAAGATGTTCAAAGGGTTTTTAGAACTTAGCCCCATAATGAAAATTATTCAGTACGATAGCCTACACGACGACGTCTCTAGGAATGGCACCGTGGCACCCAGGGTAGGTAGAGTTGCTCGAAGTCGTAGGTTTTAAATGAGTCCGAAATAAGCAAAATTAACACTACAATTTTGTTTCTTAACAATCATTTAATTAATTAAGTACTTATCAATACTTATAGCTAGGACACTTAAATGTTTAGAGTTGCTCTAAATTATTTGCGAACGCCGAAAACTTTCTTTCATTATCCTGATCGGGGACGTAGCGTTTGGCCAAATTGAGCACGTTCAAAATCTCCACTTTGGCGAAATGTTTCTGGTCATCGTCAAGTTTCCGAAGCATCGGTAGCAACATGTCCGTGAAACAGACATCTTCATCGTACGGCGCGTTACCAGTGCCACGCTTAGCAGGAGAGTTCAAAGGGTCTGCGAAGGTTTTGCGTTGTGCTACTGCTGCCGAAGCGAAGACTTTCGTATCCTGGTCGTTGCTCTCTTCATCAGTCCAACCTGGTGCAGGCGCGCTTCTACGCTTTCTCCCATCTGGCGGGTTGGACGCTAAAAATGATAGCGCAGCGAAATGGACGTACGGCCTCTTCTTCTTAGGACCCAATCGTTTTTGAAGAGCCAGTTCTTTCTTGAACGAGTCGCTCAGGTTTCGCCATTTCTTCAGCAGTTGGGTACCTGTAAATGAGAAATAACGTGTTGAACAGTCGTTGCATGAAAAAATGACTTTGATTTCGCATGGAAGGAAAAGCCTGCTAAGTGTCTACCTAATATTTCGACTGAAACTGAAAGTGCGCCTGCGGGCATTTACATCTAGGTATACCTATATGCCGGCTTAGAATAGTATCATCCCATTTCTTTCGACTAAGGGACTCAAAAGTTTCATGTGTAGGTACCTACCTATTGCAATTTTAGATGACAATTTTACACGAAAATTACTAAAACCAACTAACTAGGTACCTAGGTACCTACTTATTTGTCTGTAAAGATAACGACTGTATTTTTTACGGCCGTTCACGCTCTGCCTACCCCGCAGGAGATCATGCAATGTATGTTACCATATTCGTATAATAATGTTCATTACCTAATTTTACCTAATTGTTAAGTAGCCTGTACATATTTGATCGATCGAAAAACATTTTGACCAAGATACCTATTCGATAAGGCTGAAAAAGATGTTTCTAGACTAGGTATATACGCAATGTCATCCGTTCCATTTCGCCACAACAAACGCAACCATGGTTTTAAATAACCATTTTAACTGCATGAATCCACTATCAACAAAAAATATCATTTCTATCACACACTCACACACCTCACGCAAAAGAACACGATTTCGACAAAACAAACCGCACTGCTGCTATGATTACGCTCTACAACGATTAAACGACGTAACAAACTCTGTTATTTGCCAAACAGAACGCGACTGTATTCTCCTCAAACTGCACTTTTATTTACTTATGGAAGGCACAAGACGCTCGCAGCTCGCTCGCACCGATTCTCAGTTTCGTGTGGGAGCTTCGTGGTAGAGCACGCGCCACGGCACATAGGTACGAAAAGGGTCCGCAAAGTCGCTGTCTCGACAAAGAATATTACTTATTTGATTACACGAATCAACACTCTATGTCACTTGTTGTAATGTCCATTATTGTGCGATAACTTTTCCGTTGTTTTTTCGCAGGATTACATTTGCGGCATTGACTTTTGACTAATACACAAGAAAACCGCCCCGCAGATTCAGTCCACAACAAAACAAAGCAAAAGAATCTTACCAATTTGTTTTTTCTTGTTGTCCGACAGGCTGTGCCAGTCGTCAATGACGTTCTCGCACACCTCGTCCCACTTTTTGTACTTGACGATGCGGTCCTTGTAGTCTCTGTGCGATTTGTCCCATATTTGCGGTCGGTTCTGGACCTCCACTATCAGCGTGTCGATGTCGATTTCAATATCATTGCTGCTGTTGGCGTTTTCGCTGTCGGACGCTGACGACATGCTCCCGGCGCGGCGGTGTTGCGACTGACTGACGGCCGTGTCGGGTTGCGGTGCGGGGCGGGTCGCACCGGACGCGTAATGGCGCCGGCGGAGAGACGCCGTTGCGGTTTTTGTTTCCGGTGCGGTCCGCAGTGCGCAGCTGCGGGCTGTCATGTCCCGTCACTCACTTGTTTTGTTATGTTGTCTGTCAGATACAGACAGGTTTTGTGTACCTATGTAGGTATGGTATTATTGCAGCCAGCCAGCTACATAATATATAATATATATTCGACGTGCGGGCGTCAAGAAAGTTATTATTTAATAAATAATTTTGAAGTAGATTGGATACAGGATATTAGCCTTATTTCGACAACCGCCATGGTAGTGTGACTGCACAGCGAACAAATAGGTAGCTTCTCTTGCGCTTGTGACTGCCTGCGATGCAGAAGATTCTGGGTTCGATTCCCGGTGACCCACTTCAAAGTATTAAGTTAGTATTTAAAGTAAGGTTGTTATCACTTTGTGAATATATTGGTTAGGACCGTTAGGTCATTGCAGGCTGAACCACTTGGCCGAAAACAAGATGGTTCCGTGCTTCGGCGGGCACGTTAAGCTGTCAAGAATTCAAACTTGGTTCCATAATAGAAAAATGTTCGAAACGATGGCCTACACATCGTCTCCAATTTGTATTTCCACCGGGACACAGAGTAGGTATAATAAAACATGATTATGGTTATAAAAATTTATTTCGGCAAGTATTTATTTAATTTACTTATAAATAAACAATAACAAATAGTATTGTGCAGGTATTATTTAATATATTATTATGATAGTACCTGTTAACATGCTTATCAAATTAATGATCAATCACATAAAATAAAGGGCGTTAATTTAACTTTAATGGGTTTCCTATTTCACACCGATCTAAAGTCTCTGCACATTAAGTCTCATTCAAAAAGTAAAATTAACATTTCGCTAAATGTCCATTCCGCGCGAGTGACGTTTAAATATCGAACCCACGACCTCGACAATCCGTGCCGCTGCTCAACGACTGGGCAATAGCGTCTTCGAAACAGCGCCACGGCAGCCATCAGCCAAGGTCCCGGGTTCAAATTCCGCGCGTGTGAAAATTTGGCTTCCGACTAAGCTTCCGACATTTTGGAGTAAAATTTAACAGTTGAGTTTAACTGAATAATTTTTAGAACATAATTTTAGAACACTGAAAAATATTTGGAACTACGTTTTTATTTTTATTTTGAGTGTACCGGGTCGTTCACAGTGCGTCCCACCCATTCTATAATTTCAAATCGTCCCATTCGCAACACGTCTCTATCGTAACTAGTCCTATTAGAAATTGTTCAGTTTTATGGGCTATGTTAATGGGACGAGTTGTGAATAGGAGGAGTAGCGAATAAGACGAGTTGTTGCGAATGGAACAAGCTGCGAATAAGACGAGTTGCGAATGGGACGACCTGCTAACAATTTGGAGCACCAGCGGTCTGTCGTTTCATCTATGTTTACATCACATATTCTTAACTAGTAGGTATGTACCTACCTATATAAGGTTACTTTTAACCCTTAAACGGGTTGTGTCCATATAGCGACCACATAGGAATTAATTTATTTTTTTGACAAATCTAGGGCATTTATGGACCACAATATGGCTTTAGACCACAATATCTATGGACTTGGTAAATTTCTAAACGAAAAAAAAGTGGGGGGTTTCCTACAAAAAATTTTGACAGTTCGATTGTCAAACTCGAACTTCGCTTCAGGACACACTTTTTCATGGTTTTTGTCGGAATAATATTAAATTATGTCGGAACTAAATCGGGTCAGTGCTATTTATTATAAATTTCTGATAGAATACATGTTTATTTAGGTGTGTAATTGTGAAGTTGAGCGTCGCATTTAGTTTTCCGTGAAATAATTACATCAAAAGTATGTGGTCAACATATGACCTCTGTTCGTTAAAATTTACTGAATGTGGACCGTATGCGGCCACTGCTCGTCTTGGGAAACAAGTATGTTTTAAGGGTAAGATCTCACTTACGGTCATAGTCGTATCTATAAACTAGTGATTAAATCACTTGCTGGACCCATCAACGACATACAGGGTGTCAGGAATGGGGCAGGGCCAAACTTGGGAAATATTTTTCACTTTCATTTTCTGAACAGTCATGCAATGTTTTTGTGGGGTACTAACAAGTAAATGGGAAATTATAAAGAATTGGTACTATTGATAATAATTGTTATTGTTATTGTTTAATAATTGTTATTATTTTCTTACTTCTTAGCAAACATGTTGTGGTGTAGTCTGACCCTTAACTGACATATAAATCACTTGACGAGCAGTGGCCACATGTTGACACATATTGCTTTTTTTAATGGGCAGTGGTCACATAGCGACCACATGCCTTTTTTTCAAAAAATACAAAAGATAAAAAGAATCCTGAAACTAGTTTTTTTATAACCCTCTTATCTACCATAATCAGTATTCAAAATAGTCAAAATCGCCAGGCCCGTTTAAGGGTTAATTAAGTATAAATATTTGGAGGGCGTGTTCTACTCAAAACTGAACAAACGATGTGGACCTTTAATACAAATGTGTTGAAAAAGTTCGTGACTTAGTATGGAAGTCGCATTGTTTTTCTTATTTCGATGTATAATGTCTCTAACAAAAACTGTTCAGTTTTGCCAGTAGAACACTCCTTTATAATATTTGATTAAAAGTAACCTTACATTTTCAATACAACAAATATTGTACTAGATAAAAGAAATATTCTGATAGATAAAAGTATACAAAAATTGCTGAAAAAAACACCAGGCTAGAAAACCGAATAGCTTCTTCCAAAAATCGTAAGTAAAAATATCAAATACGCAACAAACCGGAGTTAGTACCTATTGGCGGTCGTTTTTTATAAATTGCATTCTTTGGAGAAAGTTGTTCAGTTTTTTGGGATATTTTCAGCATTTTTTTTTACATTTTTACATTATTATATAAATTAGTTAAAGATATTTTACATCACCATAGTATGGAACCTGCCACGTCCGTTTGCATTCAGTAGAACTTAAGACCAAATATTTTAGAAGACGGAGCATCGCAAAATTTACAATGTGTTACAGAATTATCATAAATCGATTAAAAAATCACATCACAAGTCTAGGTTAGTGATACACAGCCTGGCGAACAAATGTCGATTTGTCATTGCTGGTTGACTTGAGTTTCTTGTACCTAATGATGACACCCAAGTATCAGCCAGCAATGTACACGGAATTGCGCTGCGCCGCGTTGCGGCAATTTCATTTGAACTTTGAGGTGTATAAAATGAATGCTGAGAGGCCACAATTAAAAAATATTGTATTTTAATGTTTTTACTTTGTAATTTTTAGCAACGATACTACGGCTCTAATTGTTTTGACAACGACCCACTTCACACCCTTTTGGCTCTATTTGTTGTTCTGTAACATTTTGTATGAATGATTGTTGAATGCCAAATTTTCTATGTCTTGATGCTCGTCTCCAAGCGACGATTAATTTAAATTTATTTGTTCACTGTAGATGCAGAAGGGCAATATGCGAAAACCTATCATTTTTATAACTTTCGCTTTCTGTAACTACCTACAGTCAACAATCAAAATAGTTACGGGACTAATTCGACGATACCTACAAATATTTTCAAATGCAGAGAGAGCCACTAATTCTAGAGGAATATCATTGTCGTGTTTTGGAGGAAAACCATTGAATTTGACATGTTTTTTAGAGAATCGTAATGAACAATTTTTCTTTTTGAGACAACTGCTGACAAACGACAAAAAGAATTTGACCTACCATACGAAGTCAGGCCGAAAATACCCAAAATGATTTTTTCTTTTTTCTTCATTGGTCCCATAATGAAAGTTATCAAGTACGATGCCCTAAACAACGTGCTAATATATTTCCTTTGAAACACGTTGTTTAAGTAGCAAAGATTTACTGTCATGTTTAGTTTGGTGACGTGACACAGCTACGTCTTCTATAACATTTAGTCTATTAAAAAACAACTTAAATTCCACAACCTATTATGCAGTATCCACAGAAATCAAATTGAACGGCACAGAATTATCAGGCGTTGGGCTTTGCATTTCTTTCGACGTCGCATTCTCGAATTCAGCTAAAGTGATACCGTGGTTAGACAACATGTGACTTTTTAGACTACATTTTTGTACGAACGCTAAGCCACAAACGCCACATTTGAAACGCCTGTCGTTGTTGTGTATACGCATATGCTCTCGTAAGGTTTTTTTCCTCGCATACGCTTTATGGCATACCGTACATTTGAAGACTCTCTCTCCGGTATGGCGAATCATGTGCTCATCTAGCGATTGCTTAATGAAAAACCCTTGACCGCATTCGGGGCAAATGTGATTCCGTTCCATGAGGTGAACCTTTTTTATGTGCGACGTGAGTTTGGATTTCAATATGAAATTCTTTTCGCATATGTTGCATTTGTATGTGGCGGCAACTGTGTTATGTTCGGCGTACATATGCCTGTTTCTCTGATAGTAACTATTGAAAGTTTTGTTGCAATTTGGACAGTTGGTCGTGTACCTAGCATTGGTATTGTGCGTGTATTTTTCGTGACACATCAGTCTGACCTTGGTAGTGAATGTTTTTTCGCAAAACGCGCACTGAAATTCGCCGGTCTCGTGAATCCTTTGATGGTTTTTTAATCTGTGTTTATTTATGAAACCCATATCGCAAATTTCGCAGATATAATTTCTGTAATGGCCGTTCATATGTTGAAGTAACGTTTTGAACGTTTCATAAGTCGAATAGCACAACGCGCAATTTAAAATTTCACCATCAGTTAATTTAAATTCTAAAATATAATCATGAACGTCCGTATGGAACTTTATATCATGTTTTTGAGTCAAATGTTTTTTTAAAGTCTTTATAACGTCGACGTTTTCTTCGCAAAGACTGCATTTTAAGTCTGTTATATCCATTTTTATGGAGACGTTGTTTTTGTCGCGAACTTTTTCGATGAACTCTGCATTTTTATGCGTATCGTGTATATGGTTTCTCAAAGTGTTAATATCTGGGAGGACGTCTTTGCAGTACGCGCATATGATGCCGTACAATGTTTTGTTAGAGAAGGGGGTGCAGTTGGAGTATTTGAGTATGTTTTCAATGTTCTGCTTGTGCTTCTTGTTTTCGCTGAGGTTGACGAATTTCAGACTCGCCCGGTAGGACGCGGGGCACAGCTTCAGCGTGGTGAGTTTCTTGTGTTTGCGATCTGTAAACAAAATAAATTATTTGTTGTATTGGAATTTTTAATGCACTCACAGCGCTATTATGCTCATAAATTAAATAATGAGAAAATTGAAAAATTCACTAGCGACCGCCGGGACTTGAACCGTAGCTCAGTCGGTAAAGCGGTGGAACGTTTATCCACAGTCCCGGGTTCAAGTCCCGGCGGTCGCTAGTGAATTTTTCAATTTTCTCATTATTTTATTTATGAAATTATTTGTTGTTGTTATTATTTGGTATCTGGTAGGTATGTCGGGAGTAACGAAGCCGAAAGGAGGTCAAGGCACTCATGAAACTGAACATCTTTCCCCATGGAAAATCCCGAGACCTCCCTCAGCTGATTGGCGTTATTGTATGGGAGGTCCGCATATATATATTTTTTATGTCGGCCCATGTTCTATGGGAAAAGTTGTTCAGTTTCATGAGTACCTTGACCTCCTTTCGGATTGTTATATACTCTTTTTCTTACTCCCTGTATACAGGGTCTTAATTTAAATGCGTGCCATAGCTTCAGGGTAGGTTTAGTATCGATAAAGGATGCCATAAAAAATGTTGAAAAAATTCCAGTCACAAAAAAAATATTTTTGCTTGGCTGACATTTGATCCATATACCTATATCTCAGCCGAAATTCGTTCAATCTCAAAATTGTTAAGGCGAAAGTACTTGTATGGGCACTCTCTAACTAAACAACAAGAGTGTAAAAAAAATATGACGAAACCCGTTTTTTTTTTACTGACTTTTTTCAATATTTTTTACGGCATCCTTAACCCGCCGAGAGTGTGGCAGGGTATGTCATACCCAGACTGTTACTTATCTGCCTATATTTTTGTAAACTACTGCAATTTTTCCTTGTCGCTCCATGTAGCTGCAGTTAAAGATGTGTGGAAAAGGATACTTACGTGATTGTATTGTAAGTTTGTAACACAAACCAGGATTGAAGATAATCACGTATAAAGTGCTGTTGGGTATGTAATACCCTGCCACATAGTTGGCGTATACATTTTTTGGCAAAATATTGCTTTGATGTTTGTTTATTTCGATTAATTTGTGTATTCTTTTTTATAGTTTTGGTTGAATTTGAGTTATTCTCAACTATAAATTAAACTAAGATCTATTTTTGGCGAATTTTTGCAAGAATCTTCAGTAGACTCAAGCTCTGAGAATGAAATAGACCATACATTTTGTATGCAAAAAATGCACTATATTGGACTCAGATTATTAAGGTGTTATCATTTTTCCAACCTTGAGAATTATATATTTTTGATAACTTGTTTTATTATATTTTTGAGTTTTAAAAAGGTTTTGAAGAATTCATTTCATTTTATAATATTTTGAGGCTAGTACAAGATGTGCTTATTTTTTTACCTTAAAATTACCATGTGTCATTTCTTTAATGTTTATTTTATGAAGAAATAGTGATATATTACCTAAATTATATTCATAATAATGTTAACATACAACACTTGCATAAAATGTAAATAAAAAATATTACGGCTATTTAGAAAAATAAATATAGGCAATAAAAAATCTGGGTATGTCATACCCTGCCACATCGCCCGTGTTACGTTTCCTCGCCACAACCTGCGCGGGTTCGATACTTAACCTACGTTGAAGCTATGGCACGCATTTAAATTAACACCCTGTATACGGGGTGTAAGGGACAGGTCTCCGAATACTGATAGGGTGCATTTAGACCACGAAATTGAACAACTTGCCATAGAAATAAATTTGAGGAAACAAAAATAATTTTTTGACTTCCCATACAAAATCACGATTAACTGATTGCATTTACTATGGAAAGTCAAAAATTTTTTTACGTTTCCTGTTTTTTTTTTATAAACAATGGGCAAGCATTTGTCCGCAATCTCACCTGATGTTAAGTGACGATGCAGACGATGATAGAACAAGCTCGCCCAGATGGGAAGTTGATCAGTTTCATGGTCTGAATGCACGCTGTCCTTTACACGCTGTATAAGGTAACTGGTATGACCTCTAAAGGCATAAGGGGTATTATTGATGTGCAGCTGATACTACAAACCATACCTAAAAGTCACAACAATTCAAAAATGGGTGAAGCTACGTTATTTTATTGAACCTGATTTAATTACAACGATTTGTCGCTCCCGAAACCACCCACATCCGAAATTTCATGAAAATACTCACAATTATCTTTTTTACTTGCAATTTTTTTACCTGTTGGCAGGATTTGAACCTGCGACCTTCGGCATCAGTACTGCCGGCAGTAGCACAGTTGAAAGTGGCGTCGGCAGTAAATTTTGCACGTTTTCCAAAAATTGTATACGCACAAATCTTAATTTTTTGACTTACTGCGGTTTTAGTTGGCACGGCAGTATTGTGGCTGTTATGGTAACTTACCGGTTCCTTTGTCTGTCAAAACGAGTCGTTTCTTCTTCTTGTCACCCTTCGCGCGTTTGACGGTCACCCCGACGCCATTCAGTCCCAACATCTCAGCCAGCTTGATGTCATCCTCGTCTTGGAATTGGTCGTCGTAATCCAAAAACTCTTCCTTCATTTCTGTAAGAATGGGAAGAAAGAAATGTTGGAAAAAATGTATTAGGTAAATGTTTCTTCCCATACAAATAAGTCAAGAAAAAAAAATCTGTAATATTGAGTAGGGTATCACTGAATAGGTATCTTAAAACTAAGGGGACATTTCTTTGAAACAAAGTCACTAAAATATTTCTGTCTCGAGATGTCTTTTCAAGGGGGCGATAACTCCTAAAGTATAAACGCTTTGATGTCAGTCTCATCCTAGAATTGGTTGTCGTAATCTGACAACTTCTCTTTCATTTCTGTAAGTACATCATGGACGTACTATTCAAACAGGACCGATTTCTTCAGAAGACAGTTATTTAGGAAAAGTAACTGTATAATCACTAGCATAAAGTCTATTTTTCCTTAAGCCGTCCACAGAGGTTAATCCGAGCCGACAGAGATAGCATGCAGAGAGGCACTGTGTCTCGTTCTTACATGTTGCCAGTGTAGAAAAATATGACTAGGGTGACCATAATATCAGCAAATATAGGCATCAACCAGACCATGAAACAGAACAACCTTCCGCTTGTCTCCATTTGTTGACAGGGGTGGCCTAAAATATGTTTCTAGATTTGCTTTTGAAGTCATTAATGTAGTGAACAGTTATTTATATCGGAATTGGCAAATAAGACATTCCAAAACACAAGCAAAAATAGAATTTTGTCGTACATACATACATATCACCTTCATCTTCCTACCCTTATCCCAATTTACTTGGGGTCGGCGCAACACGTTTCGTTGAACACAAAATCGTGTTGCAAAACGATTTGGCTGAATTTTACGACCGGCCGCCTACCAGACGTCAACCCTCCTTGGGAATGCTTTTGTGGTGAATTAACCACCACCATACGGTTGGCCTTGGCTGTTTGGGTAGGGTTTATCCCTCGGTCGCCTCTTACGAACCCCACGGGAAGAGAGGGGGTGGTGCTTTTCTACTCTGCTTGCACCACACGGCACCATACATACATATATCACACATATATCCCTTGCGGGGTAGGCAGAGCGCAAATGGCCGTAAAAAGCACCCCTTACACTACATTTGAAAAAAGTTTGAGAGTTTTGTGTAAGAATTGTAAGACTACAAATAGGGGGATTAACCGCCACCAGGGCCAACCGTATGGTGGCGGTAAATCCACCACAAAAGCATTCCCACGGAGGGTTGACGTGGTAGGCGGCCGGTCGTAAAATTCAGCCAAAATCCTTTTGCAACACGGTTTTGTGTTCAACGAAACGTGTTGCGCCGACCCCAAGTAATTGGGATAAGGGCAAGAAGATGATGATGAAAGGGGAGGAGGACTCAAAATTGAGAAACATTTTTTTAACAGTTCTGAGTCCGTGTCTTAAGCTAGTTATTCATTGGGGACAAAAGCCCAGAAACTTGTGTCAGAATGAAAGTATCAAAGTTTCCAATAAGACGCTTTTTCGTTGGGAGCTTTGTTTAAAAGGCGTCTTCATTCGGAACATTTATTGGGAAACTTTTGTATTTATGCAATGTTTCGGAACTTGTCCCAGAAATGTCCCCAATGAATAAGTACCCGCCTTTAAAACCTTCATACATTTTTGACTCTTTTGAGTACCTACCTACCTACTAAATAGATTGAGATGTAAGCATAATTTCTTACATACTAGCTACCCGTCAGCGGTTTCACCCGCTGCAACCTATTAATGCGCGGGAAAAAAGCATTACTCGCCAAGAGATGTCGCTGTTAGTTTACGGCGAAAACATTTAAAACGCGAATCGGCTCAGTCACGCCACCTTTGCAAAAATATTGGAATATGCGTGATCCCATAGGAATAAGACATTTTCCCGTAGTAAAAAGTAGCCTATGTGTTATTCTAGATACTCTTCTATATTTGAGCAAAATTTCATGTCGATCTAATCAGCTGTTTTAGCGTGATGTCGTAACAAACACACACACAAACATCCGCCTTTATAATATTAGTAGGATACTTTACTTACCCATAAATACAATGTCATCTGGCTCTTCTTTTACTTTGGCAAGAGCTTCATCTGAAAAAGAAATACAGTAACTTAATTGACGAAAATTGGTACCTAGCCTATGTCCTTTCTATACAGGGTTATTGTTTAGTCAGTGCGCAAGCTTGTGTGCGTTACGCCAGCCAGAAACTGTCGAAAAAATATTTTTTTTTCTCAGCCAATAATTAGTTCTCCTGCTTCTTCAATTGTTCTGCTGATTTTTAAATTTGTATCTCTTAGTGCTAGTTTCATCAATGCAATGTTAGTTAATTTGAAGCTCGTTAAATAAATAAAGGTCAAACCGCACTAACGCACCGCGCGGAACTGCAGCGAAGCTGCGCGTTACAACTTTACCAATATTGTTACATGGATCTAAAATCACACTACAATATCGCTGCAGAGGATTCGCGTGGTGTGGCGCAACATATTTACTTGCGGAAAATATATTTTAGTTGATAATAATCGGTAGAGGAGCTGCGCGGCGCGAATTTGGTTCTAATAGAAAATATGTTTTGATGTCCTGGGAGAAATATGTTACGTATCACATGCAAAAGGCCGAGCCTCTCCGCTGCCACGCCGCTATAGTAAGGCTGGCGTGCATACAACGTTTTAACTGTGACTGTCGCCATCTCCACGCTGTTAAATGAACGATACGCGCTTAAGGGCGACGGTGTCACGACTTTTCCCTTTAAAGCAGCCGCAGTCGGATGAGCCACCTTGTCTTCGTGATGCAGCCCACCCATTTACGAAAGTACGTGACATCTTCCGCAGCCACGCCCTCCAAACCCAAGTTGCCGCTAGCTAATGAGCACAATTTGGGCCTCCCTCCTAATGGGGTATCACCTAAACTGGTAAGATCTCGCAACGGCGTGATGTTTCGCCTGCAAGACACCTGGACAGGTGCATGGCTAACTACAGCAATTCAACCCCTACCATATAAAGCTCAGTCTTGAAGGTGAGTCGTCGTCGGCCTCTATGCGGCCGTTGCGAAGATCTCCACGTCAAATTGCCGTAGTCATAGATATACATTTCTAGGAGATATTTGTGCCTGTACGCTTACTGTGCCCTCAAAATTACATTTTAAGCCCCCATCAGAAGCCCCAAAATTGGGGTATCACGTCCTTGTATGTCATTTTATATTTCCAAGTTATCGATTCCCAAGAGGTATCAAAAGTTGAAATCATACAAGCATGGGACAGCCTAGTGTTGGGGCCTCAGGGCAACCCGGCCCCCACCAGCGGGTCTCTACTCTAGAGCCTTGCGCAACGAGAGCAGGCTACACTTTACTACCAGACTAGGCTTGAGCAACCGCAGCTTTCGTCAGCGAGAGGATGTTCGTCCGCACGAACCCACGATTCGCCTAGCAGTGACACATCGTCGATTTCTCCCCGTCTCGCTATAGACGCCCTCTGAAGGGCCTAAAAGTGCGTTTACAAGGGTCACGCCACCGATTTCCTTGTCCCTGATGTATATTTCAGGCTCAAGGATTAGCTCAGCGACGTCTTCAAGCGGCCCCACCTGGCAAAATACCTACGTGTCAGCTTCGGCAGGATCTTAGCGTAGAATACTGGATTCGGCTTTTTAGCAAAGACCGAACAGGGGTTTTGGGTCTACTATCGCTACCTGCCAGCGCCAGTTAATTAAACAACTTGCATTGCGTTCGCCAATCCGCCTGCCAATCATGGTGAGTATGGCAGTACCCCGATAAGGGAGGTCCATGTCCAGCAGTGGATTGTTGGGAATGATAAGTTTGAAAGATAGCGTGAACTATTGATTAGATAAAACTCTGCAAAACGCGCGACACAATAAGGTCGAAAGTATGTCAATGCCAAAGTTTAGTTACTTCTCATTGGTTGTCGTTGCATCAACATCGTCGTACTCCCAGGTAGTACTGCAATCTGAAATAAGCTTTGAGTTTTCCTCCCCGTGTTGGTCCGGCACGAAACAAGTACCTACAGTCTATGTAAGCCTTTATGGTTTTCGAATGCTTCACTTTTGACAGTTTTGATTCAAAAGGTTGTCAAAGTCCTAAATCGGGCGTTAAAGCTAATGACAGCTCCGGGGACCTGTTAGATTTTAACGACCGATTAGTTGTTGTCAAAGAAATGTGACATGCGCCGCATACAAAGCTGTCAAATAAGTGACTGCCAAATTGACGCCACATTGAAAGCTGTCTAAATTGTCAATTGTCCCAAATCATAAAGGCTAACACAGACGGTACGCGAGACATCAAGTTAAATGAGCTAGTATGAAGGTGCGCGACGCAACTCCGGAGACTTTCTTGTCCGCGGTTCAAGAGACTACGCCGCGACGCAACTGTCTCCAGGGTCTATATTTGTTTCAAATTTAATGCACAAGTACGGGCACTGCAACAAAGAAGGTTTCCGTTCGGTCAGTTGGTATTTAACCAATTACGCGATAGGCATATGAGCTTCGACTATAATCAACAAGGTAAGTCGTTTGAAAGCATACAAAGGAATTTCATTACCTGCGCATTTGCTACCTCCTTGCTACGAACCTATTTAAAGACAAAATGTTAGTCTGTTTTAGGAAAAGAAAGCAGTACATTTTTGTACTTATTTGAAGACATAAATAGGTATGTGCGCAAAATCTACAGTTTTGGAAAGGTTTTCCAGTAGCTATTTCTTTCGGGTTTGAGATTGAAACTGATCTCAAGTTCTTCTTATGTCGTGTGAGAGACCCGATAAACGACCAAATGACCCGGTGTCAGAGTTTTTTGACACCGACTATTTACTAGTAGGTACTAAAATGCATCCGATATGTTTGTAACGGCCGCCGCCGGTTACCAGTTAATCGAGGCCGAGGGCTTAGCGTGCTCTCCGAAGCACGGCACCATCTTTTTATCAAACATTCAGGTGATTCAACCAGTTATGAGGTAAGAGATTTGTGAAAATTTTTAAAAAGTGATAATTACAAGGTTTTTAGGGTTCCGTACCTCAAAAGGTAAAAAACGGAACCCTTATAGGATCACTTTGTTGTCCGTCCGTCTGTCTGTCATTCTGTCAAGACCCTTTATCTCAGGAAAACGTAAAGATATCGAGTTGAATTTAAAACCGTATACTCAAATTTATGAACGCTAGTAGTTATGAAAAAATCAAGCACCTAACTTCAAGTTAAAAAAGATATAGCCGTTTATGCAGTCTTCTTCTTTTCGTGTGGGACACCGAGTCGTTCAACGACCCGATGAACCCTGGTGTCAGAGTTTTTCAACCGCCTACTGCAAGCAGCAGGCCTCTGACATGGTTGTGTAACGACCGCCATCATAAACAGCAACCGGGACCGACGGCTTAACGTGCCCATCCGAAACACGGAACCATCTTACTTGCGGACAATCAGGTGGTTCAGCCTGCAATGTCCTAACCAGACTGGGAACAAATTCACAAAGTGATAAATATCAACTTTTGTGAGTGACCCCACCGGGAATTGAACCCGGAACCTTTGCGTGGCAGGCAGGCATACTAACCACTGCGCCACATCGGTCGTTTATGCAGTGAAAACCCGTTATTCCCCGTTGGGAATTTCTCGTCCCAACGGCCCCCAAATTCAAACTTTTAGAGATTCGGGGGCCGTTGGGAAGAAAAATTCCAATGGGCCCCTCGGGGGCCGATCTGCGGGGCCGTTGGGAATAACGCGTAAAAACGCGTGTTTTTTACCCTCTCAAGGGAATCAAAACTCAGAGGGTACTTCCCGTAGACCTAGAACAATGAAATTTGGCAACTAGTTTTGTTTTTAAGTACGAATTAAAGAAAAACGCAAAAAAAATCATTTCCATAAATTTATTGTTTTTATAGAGGCCGAAAAATAAACAAAATTTAAGAAATTCGGCTAGTTGTCCAAGTGGAGTATCATATGAAATATAGGTCTATCAACCAGAATAACCTACAAATCTTGGAACGGAACCCTCGGTGGGCGAGCCCAACTCGCACTTGACCGATTTTTTTTACGAAGAATTCATAAGCATTATACATAATTTTCCCAGTATATCTCCCCTATTCTCCACTCCATAATGGACGTAGTCCTACACAACATTGTTTTTCTCCCAATGTTTTTTGTTCTCAAAACAAGCGTACAGGGACAACTATCTCCCAGAAATGTATATTTATGACTGCGGCACGTCAGCCTTACTATAGCGGCGTGGCAGCGGAGAGGCTCGGCTATTTTTGCATGTGATCCGTAACATATTTCTACAAGAACCAAATTCGCGCCGCGCCGCTCCTCTGTCAATTGTTATCACCTAAATATATACTTCGCAAGTAAATATGTAGCGCCACATCACGCCAATCCTCTGCAGCCATATTGTAGTGTGGTTTCAGGTTGATGTTAACAATACTAGTTGTAACGCGCGGCTTCGCCGCGGTTCCGCGCGGTGCGTTGGTGCGATTTGACCTTTAAAATATTTAACGGAGCTTCAAATTAACTAACATTGTATGGAGAAATCGCCCCTTAAGGTTTTTTAGTTATTTGACAAAAACAGATTCGGCTGGCGTAACGTTACCCCAGCCAGATGTTTTGATAATTAAAGGGTTTATTGAAATAATTTTTAGGTAGATAATTAGTTCTCTATTAGTACTAAATGTTGCCGCAAAAATTGAATTTGTATCGTTTATGGTTCCGAAGATATTCAGGATCCCGCTGGGGTAACGTTTACGTGTTTGCTGTATCTCCGAAACGGTTTAGCGTATATCTATATATTTTTGTACACAACTTCTATGAATTAGTTGTAATTTGTTTGCTAATAAATGAAATCAAAATAATTAACCGTTAAGATGTATTTTATTAATTTAAAAATACACTAAAATGGGTCTCTAGCTCACTAGCTCTTTCAATATGAGCTCTAAAGAGTTACTTGAAACGTCATTTTGTAGCTTATAACTGCCTTTAAATGTATATAAAGTTTCACTAAAATCCTGTAAGTATTTATTCAGTTATAATAGTTTTTAATTCAGTTCTTGCAACGATGCGCTCTGGAGATTTTTAGTCACCATTTTACCGAGCTTCTTGTGGTTTTCATAATAAAATATGATATCAACGATTAGTATTGTAGTTCAATATTCCACATGTAAAATTTCAGCGTAATATATTAAGTAATCACAGAAATAATTAAAAAAACACATTATTGAGTGCACGACCATGGCAACGCGACCAAGTATAGATGGTAACAAAAAAGCGGCCACGTAGCACATTAAGCGTACCTTTTGTATTTAATAGGATATTTTCAAACGTAAAGTACAGTGACGTGCAGAAATGAAAAAAAAAAAACAATATCATGTCAATTTGTAATTTTTTATTTAGAGGTTCTCAAGGTATCAAGTCTTATAATCTTACAAAGAAAAATCGGCCAAGTGCGAGTCAAACATTTAATTAAGGTAAGTACTTAAACATTTTTCTTATAGCAACATTCGCGCAACTATTGACTGTCGTTATAAGAGCGCTGACATAAATATTAATTATTGACTGTCGTTACAATGATGTCGTCTCACGATGCATAACTGTGCATAGTTAGGCCTGGTGCACTCTGCGGCGTAGGTATAAAGTTGCAAGTACAAGCGGCGGCCACCGCGAAGGGGCTAATCAAATGGTTGCCGCGCGCCGCTCGCTCCGCACGCGCTCCGATGACGTTCGCATTACTTCACGAGATAATCACCTGCCTGCCTCATTCGTAAATTTTGTATAATAATGCAATTTTAATATTTGTGCTTTGATTTTCACAAAACATTTTATTTATGTTTTACTTGGGTGTAGAAATGTACCCCAGTACACTTTTCGTAGGTACTTTCATCTAAATCTCGAAATTTGCATCCCTTTGCAATGAGTAGGCTAATATAAAAGTAGGCATCCAAAGCCGGCGCGAGGGAAATTGTACTTTATTATCGCGCGTAAAGGTTTATATTTGTTGAATTGCTATGGCGGAGTGCGTCTTCTGTACCTGTACTATTATGTATTCTGTGGCAGAGTGCAGAACACCAACACAAATGCAGCGCGAAGTAAGTAAGTACCGTACCGAGTCTTCCATCTCTATCTAAATTACTTCAAAACTGCAACGGGATCGTGTTTGTATTATGTAACTAAATGTTTTAAATGTCAAAGGCAAATTACTTACGGCAATATGTTTCAAATTAATATTAATGTACTTACGTTTTGGACCTAATCAGTTAATCACACCAGCTAAAATAAGAAAGGTAATGAATTTAAACAGTTTTGGAAAACATAACTTAATCCATTCAATGATAATTAATATACTATACTAAAGGCTCAAAAGTTCAATTTTGTACGCGACTGTATCGAACATGTAGCATTATTATGCTATACATTTTAAAGGGTAAGCATAATGTATTACGCGGCCGCTTTTTTGTTACCATCCATACTTGGTCGGTTTGCCGTGGTCGTGCACTCATTAATGTGTTTTTTTTTATTATCTCTGTAATTACTAAATGTATTACGCTGAAATTTTACAGGTGGAATATTGAACTACAATACTAATTGTTGATATCATATTTTATGATGAAAACCACAAGAAGCTCGGTAAAATGGTGAATAAAAATCTCCGGAGCGCATCGTTGCAAGAACTGAATTAAAAACCATTATAACTGAATAAATACTTACAGGATTTTAGTGAAACTTTATATACATTTAAAGGCAGTTATAAGCTACAAAATGACGTTTCAAGTAACTCTTTAGAGCTCATATTGAAAGAGCTAGTGAGCTAGAGACCCATTTTAGTGTATTTTTAAATTAATAAAATACATCTTAACGGTTAATTATTTTGATTTCATTTATTAGCAAACAAATTACAACTAATTCATAGCAGTTGTGTACAAAAATATATAGATATACGCTAAACCGTTTCGGAGATACAGCAAACACGTAAACGTTACCCCAGCGGGGATCCTGAATATCTTCGGAACCATAAACGATACAAATTCAATTTTTGCGGCAACATTTAGTACTAATAGAGAACTAATTATCTACCTAAAATTTATTTCAATAAACCCTTTAATCATCAAAACATCTGGCTGGGGTAACGTTACGCCAGCCGAATCTGTTTTTGTCAAATAACTAAAAAACCTTAAGAGATACAAATTTAAAAATCAGTAGAACAATTGAAGAAGCAGGAGAACTAATTATTGGCTGAGAAAAAAAAAATTTTTCGACAATTTCTGGCTGGCGTAACGCACACCGCAAGCTTTGCAGGGTGTTTCTACTCGAGATTATGATAAATTTTTACTTTGGGACCACCTGCGAATTCGCAAAAAAAAAAATTGGATGTTCCATAGAAAAATTTATACCTACTCGGCAAAAATGTATGGAACACCCAAAATATTTTTTTAGATTTCTCAAGTAGCCCCTTAGTAAAAGTTGATCAGAATAACATGTAGAAACATCCTGCAAAGTTTGCGTACTGACTAAAAAATAACCCTGTATACATATATCACGCCTATATCCCTTGCGCGGTAGGCGGGGCGTAAACGGTGGCTGTAAAAACCAGCTATTTAGAACACGTCTGACAAAAGTTTGAGAGTCATTCAGAAGACTTTTGTAGGCATACTAGAATATAACAAAACAGAAAATTACCTTAAAGAAAAGATGTCTGCCCAGTATTTGCTTTGATGATTTGATAATTAGGTATATGTATTTTATTATTCTAAAACTATTTTTACCCGACTGCCTCAGAAGGAGGGTTATGTTTTTCGAGAGTATGTATGCTTGTATGTATGTGGACAAGGAAATTCTTTTTCACGGGCTACAGCTCAAACGGATGGTTGGATTTTGACAAATGAGGTGTCGTTACATTCGTCTCAGCAGTGCGAGTGACACTGGCGAATATTTACAGCAAAAATAATACTTCAAAATTACCGCAGTCGGGTTTTTTGTTCTACTTGTGTATTCAATCTATTAGAATGTGACATTCTTGAAAATCTTTAAATTCCTAAAATGTATACAGGGAGTCTGGCAGATCAATTTTGGCATTTTGTTTTTCTGAATCATTTGAACTAATGTTAGTAAAGTACTAAGTCATCTAATTTTTAAGAGCCATAGCCAACTTAAGAGCGCATTCAATTTTTTCTAGCAAATTTGCAAATATTGGCTTTATAAACATGCGAGTTTCTCGAAAACCGTTATGTAAAATTAATATGTTACTTGTACATTTAATCAAGCATATCTTCATCTAAAAAATGTACAATGTAAATATTAACATTTTGGTTTTAAACATGTTACAAACAGCGATATATAAAGCGACAAAACCAAAATTCAGGAAAAGACCTCAAATCAAGCGTGAGTTTTAGAGTTTTGGTTCACTGTAAAAAAATATCAATTATACAAAAAAATAGAGTATTTATTTGAGAACAAAGTCTACAGAGAACATTTTACAATTTTATTCAGAAATATAGAATAATACCACGTTTTTATATACGAATTTTTGCAAAATAATGCGCCATTATAACAGCTTCTGTATGAATAAATAACAGTAGTAAAGATTTAAATATATGTTATTTAAAAAGATGTACTTAATCTAATTGCAGAAAAATAAATTTATTTTTGTTCATAATATCACTGTAAAAAATATTCAAACATTCCCATGTTTTTCGCAAAACGACGCTCCGAGCGGTCTGGCAGGGAAAATTGTATGGGCTTCGTGAAAACCTCTATAGCGGCCTTAAGATAAGCCCTTTTCAACTAAAAGCAATAAAACTTAAAAAGTTAACAACTTTTTTATTTACTTTTGGGTTGGTTCAGGTCAATCAATTGCATTAAAATATCAAGCCAAACAATAGTAATAATTGAATTTGGTTCCCGTTTTGAATTTTGTGGCAGTGTTTAATTGAAAAGTGATTGAAAATCTTCAATTAGCCATAATATCTAAAAATCTAGACGATTTAGCACTGTACTAAATTTAGTTCAAATTGTTCAGAATAACCCAATAATCCCTTAAAGCATGTACATCGATCCGCCAGACACCATGTATTATTCGAATCGAATTTGCCCATGACCAGCAGTGACATGTGGTAGATAAGGTAGGTAGGTGAAGAGCAGGCTAAAATATGCATTGTGGACCATTGAATATTGGGGGCAAGAAAATGATTTCATTTCATTCCATTTACACCTAGAGGGGGCCAAAATGAGAGGGTTGCTAAAAAGTGTGGTGTGTGACTTCAGATGCAAAAAAGAAGCCTTAAAATGGGACCTTGAATATCTCAAAAAGGGGGACACACAGGGTGGGGGTGGCATTGGGAGGCAACAACTTTTGTTGGGAACTTTCCTTGAAATATGAAAAAAAATTGGCCCTCCCATACTAAGTGACACACTTTATCAACATTTTTATTTGGGAGGTCCAAATTCTTTTTCATATTTTCGAGAAAGTACTGCTCACCAGAATGTCTAAAGTACTAGCTGAAAGAAAAGTGATACCAAACCACCAATTTGGATTTCGCCAGCAACATGCAACAATAGAGCAAGTACATAGAGTATGTGACACAATTCGAAAAGCATTTGAGGAGAAAGAATACTGCTCTTCGGCTTTCCTTGACGTACAACAAGCCTTCGATCGTGTTTGGCACAAAGGCCTACTCTACAAAATAAAATCTATGCTTCCCCACTCATTTTACCTATCCTGAAATCATATTTGGAAAAGAGGATATTCCAAGTAAAAGATGACGAATATACTTCCGGATTCCACAATATTAATGCAGGCGTACCACAAGGGTCAGTTCTAGGTCCCGTACTGTACACTATATTTACCTCAGACTTACCTAACACTGATGGTATAATGACAGCAACCTTCGCAGACGACACAGCCTTATTGGCGTGCAACAAAAATCCTGCCGAAGCATCTAAGACGCTGCAGCGTGGTCTGGATGAGGTAAACATTTGGCTTCGAAAATGGAGAATCAAGGCGAGTGCTTCCAAATCGGTCCATGTGACTTTCTCACTCCGCAAAGAGAACTGCCCAGCAGTCAAACTTGGAAGCAGCACCTTACCACACAGTGACTCTGTCAGATATCTGGGGATGCACCTTGACAGAAAATTAACATGGAAGAAACACATCAAAGCTAAACAAGAGGAACTTAACCTAAAATACAAAGGATTGTACTGGTTGTTGGGAGAAACTCAAAACTTTCTACCGACAACAAGCTGCTGATCTACTGCACAGTTCTTAAACCAATATGGACATATGGCCTGCAGTTATGGGGATCTGCATGCAACTCCAATATTCTTATAATGCAAAGATCGCAAAATAAAATTCTAAAAGCAATATCAAGTGCACCATGGTTTATAACTATCACTGAACTACACAACGAACTCAAAGTTAAAACTGTCAAAGAAGAAATAGAAACCTATGCTAAGAGATATAAAACTCGTCTTACAAATCACCCAAATGAGCTGGCAACAAAACTAACAGCTAGAAACTACACCAGTCGTCTGAAAAGGCGCAACATTATGGACCTGTCTGGACAATAGGACAGTAAAATGGAATAGGCACTCTCGCTGGGGTGTGCTCTATGCAAGCCAATTTTCCATACAAAACACCTGTTTATAGTCATTGTAGACTGATCGCAGATAATAAAATACAAAAAAAAAAAAAAAAAAATATTTCAAAGAAAAGTTTCTAACAAAAGTTGTTCAGTTTTGTGAATAGATCATGCCCTCAAGAGATTTGTAAGTACTTAATTAAATGTAACCTTATACAACCTGTTACACAACTAACCAAAAAAAAGAATATTTTTTATCATCATCAGTCGATAAAATAATCACATCACTAGTCTAGGTTAGGTGCTACACTACCCGGCGAACAAAGTCCGCTTCGGCATACATTGCTGGTTGACTTAGTTTCTTGTATTGATGTCATTTCATGTAATAGCCAGCAATGTAGACCGAACTGCGCTTCGCCGCGTCGGTAACTTCATTTGAACTTTGAGCTGTCAAAATTAGTGTTGCGATGCCACGATTAAAAATAAGTGTAAATTAATAAAAAAATGTTTTTTCATAGTTTTCAAAAGCGAAACTACGGCTCTAATTTTTTGTTAATTGACTCTTTGCAACGGACCTTTCCACACCCTTTCAGCTTTATTGGTTGTTTTGTAACACGTTGTATATTTTTACCAAAAGCATACCTTTGACAAGCTCCGTAATCTTAAATTGGAACTCCTTCTGACACCGGAGAACTTGCTGTTTGAAGTCGCACGCATCCCGCAGCCGGGTTATACACAGCTCGCATATACCACAGTCTTCTTTACCGAGCGTCAACTGGAATTACAGACAAGAAGATTGTTTTGGTAAAAGATACATATAATTAAACTCTCTGATACCTGTTAACCTTTTATGAAGCTTTTCTGTGGTAATAAAGCTCAATAATATTGTAATGTGTTGGTTTATACAGCCATGAAAAATCTTGCCTAAGACACTGAATATATTGTCTGTCACAGACATATAAGGCCAATGATGATGATGATGAATATTGAATACCAAATTTTAAAACACTTCTCGTGTTAGGTAAACAATTTTTGGAAAACTTCCAAAATTTTCCATGATGAATATTGGTGTGACACAGTATGACTCGCTTCGCTCGTAATACGAGCAGTATTATGGTGGCAATATATAACGCCTCTTGCTTTTTCAAAACTTGTTTACAAGGGAGTTTTCATATTTTATTACTTTTCATGTCGGTAATACTTATCTCCACACAGAAAAAACGCTAGACACGCGTTCAACGCGTCTCCGAGAAGTAAGACACAACCAAGAGTTGTAACAAGACCCGAAATTACGAGATTGCTTCGCTCGCAATGCATTTAGAAAATAATGGATATGGAGCATTTTAGCGCGATATCAGATTTGCGCGATAGCAGACCAGGAATATTGACTTGTAAGCCTACCCATGAACTAAAACTGTATACACTACTGTTGATAAACGCATATTTACATGGATTTCAAAGCATTCCTTCAGCATGTCCGCATAAATTTCAGTTTTGTTTACAACTGTATAAGCGGTCTTCAAATCTTTCTCTGGGGGCCGTAGCAGGCAACAGCGGCACGTTGCATCCGGAGTCATTGGGAAAAACTGGATTTCTAATTCTAATAGGAATCTTGTAAGGAAATTCACAATTCAATCCACAACCCACAGATTTTCATTTCGATTCTGACGTTTAGTTTTGTTTGACAATCTTTTTCTTTATTATAGTTCAAGGGTCGATGCCTATCTTGAGGTTTATGGCGCCAGCAATTTTCAGGAACAAATCGAAAAGAAGTCTGGCTGCTTTCAGAAAAGCTTACCCTAGGATGTGCCAACTTGGAACCAAGGATTGTGCCACTCAAAATGCCAGCAACCTATCGAATCTATGCCAGCAACCTATCGAATCTACCTACTTTATTTTGAAACGCGCGCTGTATGGCGCTAGATGTGTGCTGGTCCTAAGAAAAAAAGTTATGCTACTCGATGATAGATGGCGCTACAAGCGCGCGCTTTCAACTTGCGTTTTTGTCGCATGCTTCAAATCCACATGCAAAACGCACAAGTAGAAACAGAAACATTACGTTATGTTTTTGCAAACTGACCAATACTTGGAAGCGCACTGATGCGACTTATATGTCAGAAACTGTCGAAACTAAACGCATGTTTGTGTTTGTTTGTTTTTGTATAATTGTATTTCCTTCAGCATTTTATCAGCTATTTTCAATTAATAAATTCCCTATTTATGAAACATTACAAAAGTCAGGAAAACAGACAGTAAGTAAGTATTATTACGAAGGAATGTAAACAAATTCTCTACCTATAACCTTTACTGTTGCCGGTTTTTGCCGTGTGCTGCCGGCTTAGAATAGCCCGTTGGAGTCATGGTTGGAGTAATAAAGAGCGGTATAATAAACCATCAGCGTTTCCTGTGAATTAAACATCGCTCGCCAACTCATCTGCCAGGCGTGGTGGAGTATGCTATTTTTATTTTTTTTATTTTTTATTTATTTATGCCAATACCCCCGCAAAAGGGGGAGGCCCATGCAGTGGACTGTTGTGGCTTTTAAATAAAAGAAAGAAAGCATGTAAAATACAGTAAAAAACAGCATAATTATGAGCATTACCACATCAGGCTTCTTTTTCATAATTAAACTTTTTATGTCTAATAATTTCGGTCAGAGTATAGGTACTACCTGGCTCAATAAAGAGTGAAAAGTGTACTCTTACCAGAATAGGATTATAAATGATGGAAGGTCATGCTTTTACTTACACCAGGTAATCATGCATTCCCCCTTCCACTTATGGACCGACTTTATAATCCCATTCTTTATTGAACCAGGTAGAACTTATACTCTGACCCAGGTATTAGTAGTTTTTGGGCTAGAAATAAAAATACAACTTTTATCATTACAGTTGAGAAGGCATCAATAGAAGCTGTATGCGATCAAAGACAATAATCATTTGACCATCCATTGAAGCAGTGATCATGTCACCAACACTTAAAGATTCACAAGACTTGAATGCAAAACCGTTGGAAGTAACTGTGAAAGTTGTAAGATTTTTTACACTTTAAACTTACCTACATACACAATGAGTGAATGTCCAGGTCCTATTGAAAAGAAAATATAGATGGAGTATATCACCATTCACCATGTAGATATACAGGGTGTCCCAGTTATCGTGGTCCAAAGAAAAAATCTAGACTCCGGACATCCTTCTTCTTCTTCTTTTGTTAATACTTGAAGAAAAATATTTAACCTCCCATACAAATTGCTCTATCAGCAGTGGCGGATTTGCCATTAGGCCCAGTAGGCCCGGCCTAGGCGCCCAATATGGGGCGCCAAACGCGTCTACAAAAGTAATTAAATTCAAATGTAAAGTAATTTACTCGTAACTTATGATTCTAATACTTCTTTTCGTATTCTTAGTACGCGCCACTTTGTGCCAATGCAACCATGCTCGCGCCCCCTCAGTCCCTCACCCACAATCGTGCGCCCCCCGCTCGAAACAGCTACTAATTTTTACCGTGAAAAGTCGGGCTCGCTTCGCTCGCAACACGTTTTGCGTTGGTGTTCTACCATTCGCTCTCCCTCACTGTTGCTTCTACTTTACCAATTTGTACCGTGAAAGTCGGGCTCGCTTCGCTCGCAACACGTTTTGCGTTGGTGTTCTACCATTCGCTCTCCCTCACTGTTGCTTCTACTTTACCAATTTGTGCCGTGAAAAGTCGGGCTCGCTTCGCACGCAACACGTTTTGCGTTGGTGTTCTACCATTCGCTCTCCCTCACTGTTGCTTCTACTTTACCAATTTGTACCGTGAAAAGTCGGGCTCGCTTCGCTGGCAACAGTCGCAACGCAACGCGTTTTGCGGTGGTGTTCTGCCACTCACTCTCCCCACTGTTGCTTCTAATATACCAATTTTTACCGTGAAAAGTCGGGCTCGCTTAGCTCGGAACACGTTTTGCGTTGGTGTTCTACCATTCGCTCTCCCTCACTGTTGCTTCTACTTTACCAATTTGTACCGTGAAAAGTCGGGCTCGCTTCGCTCGCAACACGTTTTGCGTTGGTGTTCTACCATTCGCTCTCCCTCACTGTTGCTTCTACTTTACCAATTTGTGCCGTGAAAAGTCGGGCTCGCTTCGCTCGCAACACGTTTTGCGTTGGTGTTCTACCATTCGCTCTCCCTCACTGTTGCTTCTACTTTACCAATTTGTACCGTGAAAGTCGGCTCGCTTCGCTCGCAACACGTTTTGCGTTGGTGTTCTACCATTCGCTCTCCCTCACTGTTGCTTCTACTTTACTAATTTGTGCCGTGAAAAGTCGGGCTCGCTTCGCTCGCAACACGTTTTGCGTTGGTGTTTTACCATTCGCTCTCCCTCACTGTTGCTTCTACTTTACTAATTTGTGCCGTGAAAAGTCGGGCTCGCTTCGCTCGCAACACTCGCTCTCCCTTAGGTACCTACCAGTATTACAGAAAAGGCGATATTAAAAATACCCCCCCATTATTTGAAAACAAAATTAGTTGTAGGGCGGCTGAAGAAGTTTGGAGTATCTAGTCCACAAGAGGGGTGCTGAGAAAGGGCGGCCAATGGCCTGGGGCCTAGGGCGGCTTGAACTGTAAATCCGCCACTGTCTATCAGGCAGCAAAATTAATATGGGTGGCAAATTTTTTTGACTGGGTTTTTTTTAAATATTTTTACGGCATCCTTTATCGATACTAAACCTACCCTGTAGCTATGGCTTGCATTTGCATAAATACCCTATATAGCTACTCCCTTGTTTAACAATCAAAATAAATCACATATTTTGGCTGTTTGCAGGAAAAAGTGGAGCCAAGTGAAGAAAGTGACAAGTCAGAAACAAAAAAACCAGCAGCCATTTTGCAAGTGAAGTTGACTCGTCTCCCGAACTCCATATTCAAACAATTCATCAAGAATGTGTGTGGAGATTCAGATTCTGGTAATTATTTCATTACAGACTACATCCCAACCCAGCGATATCATCTGCTGCTTACCAGTTTTCAATGGGAATAAGGCATTTCACTGTGGTGCATATTTACTCAGAAATGTTGTAGCTTTCTAATGGTGAAAGCATTTTTTAAATCGGTCCAGTAGTTTCTGAGTTTACCGATTACATACACACAAAAACAATTATTAGCGTAGAGCCTGAAGCGGAAAATTCACATTGGAACTAATTTGACCAACATATTACAAGCAGATGTATTAAAAAACAAAAACCTGATTGCGGTAATTTCAAAGAAGTATAAAAATCTGCCATTTTGAATTGATGAGTTTTTAAAATAGTTAGTTCTTCTTCTTTTCGTGTGGGACACCGAGTCGTTCAACGACCCGATGAACCCTGGTGTCAGAGTTTTTCAACCGCCTACTGCAAGTAGCAGGCCTCTGACATGGTTGTGTAACGACCGCCATCATAGACAGCAACCGGGACCGACGGCTTAACGTGGCGATCCGAAGCACGGAACCATCTTACTTGCGGACAATCAGGTGGTTCAGCCTGCAATGTCCTAACCAGACTGGGAACAAATTTACAAAGTGATAAACAATATAAGTTTTTAGGTTTTCACGGTTGTTCACAACACTAAAATTATTGTTTAAAACAGGATTATTACCGTGATAATATTTTTGTTGATCCCGATATATCGAGCCAGCGTTTTTGCCTTATGTAAAGGGAGTGACCGATAAAATAGGCAGATTATTAGGAAAGTTTTCCATTAAAACTGTTTTCACTCCCTTTAACAAAATTGGAAAGCTACTACGATCGCCTAAAGATCAACTTCCTCTTCAAACTCCCGGCGTCTACAAAGTTAATTGCAGCTGTGGGAGCTCGTACATTGGTCAGACCAAAAGAACAATAGTCGACCGCATGAAGGAACATATCAGAGCTGTAAAAAACAACGATGCCCAGAAGTCAGCCATAGCGGAACACCTAAACCAAGCGGAAACTAATCACTGGATTGAACTACATAACCCGCAAGTACTGTCAACAGAACGTCACTATACAACGTGTTACAAAACAACCAATAAAGCTCAAAGGGTGTGGAAAGGTCCGTTGCAAAGAGTTAATTAACATAAAAATTAAAGCCGTAGTATCGTTTTTGAAAACTACGAAAAAAATTTTTTTTTATTTAATTACACTTATTTTTAATCGTGGAATCGCAGCACTAATTTTGACAGCTCAAAGTTCAAATGAAGTTACCGACGCGGCGAAGCGCAGTTCGGTTTACATTGCTGACTATTACATGAATGTCATCAATAAAAGAAACTAAGTCAACCAGCAATGTATGCCGAAGCGGACTTTGTTCGCCAGGTAGTGTAGCACCTGACCTAGACTAGTGATGTGATTATTTTATCGACTGATGATAATGAAAAATATTCTTTTTTTTTGGTTAGTTATGTAACAGGTTGTATACCTCGTTTAGTGCGAGAAGCCATCGAAATGACAAAATATAAAAACTTTAATCGTGAAGATGGTTTCAAGCTGTCCAGTGCGTGGAATCCAGTATTAAACGTATACAACCGCAAAAAACACTCGACTTCAAACTCGCGAAGTGATACTGTTAGTGTGGTGTGTCGTGATCATGACAAAATAGTGAGTGACAATAGTAGTGATTCGAGTAACCGTGTAGAACGCAGTCGACGAATCCGAAAGAGGGTAGACAGATATGTTTGCCCTTAGAAAGATGACATCACTCGCCAAGCCCATAGTCTATGGTCTTTCCTTCCCAGAGAAACACAAGACAACGTCACTTAGTATTGCCATTTTATTTCAATAAAATACGTTATGGGGTAAATTCAATCTCAGAAAAGTGACCTAAAATATTTCTTAATAATTTTATAATTTAGATTTACGTGTGTATTAACTTGAACTTTACAACAACACTTCAATTGTATTTATTAGTTAAGAGTATCATAAATGATTTACAAAAAACATCATAAGAGTGGGTAGTTCTGGTAACCCACAAGCATGATGACGTAGACATGTGTTGGTCACGTGGTCCACGAGTCTCGGAACGGAATACCAGGCGGAGTATCTTATTATACCATGGCCAAGCCAGTCTACTCGTGACCATGGTATAATAAGATACTCCGCTCGTGACCATGGGGCGTGCAACCGCCCCGAAATATCGGGATCAACAAAAATATTATCACGGTAATAATCCTGTTTTAAACAATAATTTTAGTAAAGTGATAAACATCAACTTTGTGAGTGACCCCACCGGGAATTGAGCCCGGAACCTTTGCGTGGCAGGCAGGCATACTAACCACTGCGCCACATCGGTTGTCACACAGTTAGTGTCCAGTGTGAAAACGAATTTCATGTCTACCCTCTACATACATACATGCTCACGAAAAACATAACCCTCCTGAGGCAGTCGGGTAAAATGCCTCACCCACCCTTTTGTGGCCGGGCGTAAGGGGATCAATTCTTTGTTGTCTGCTTATAACTCTAATACGATACATTGTACGATTTTTATAACTAGACAATGAGAGCTACTAAAATTCTCTTTTATGTTTGATCTTCTCAGTTTTTAGGCTTTTCTGTCTAGAACCACAGATTGACTTTTCCGTCTAGAACCACAGATCTCGGAAACTACTCCAACGATATTCACGATATTTCGTAGAGAGGAGTTTTAGGGGGCGATAAATCGATCTAGATTGGTCTCATTTTCCAAAAATCGTTGTTTCACCCTTTTTTGCGCGATTTTAACAACGCGATCTTTTGAAAATCCGAAGTTCCTAGGTCAACTAGGTACTGATTTCGTCGGGATCGTAAAAATCGACTAAGGGATAATCATCCAGGGAATGGGCAGCAGCGTTCCCTGTGAGTTAAACATCTGCAATCCGTCTTCCAAGCGTGGTGAGTATGCAATACCTCTCGATAGGAGGAAGCCTATGTCCAGCAGTGGACTGTTGTGGCTGTCGAGTAAGGTGAGGTAGCAAAAATTCTTTGAAACAACTGCATATATTTGGACATTTATTGATTATATTACCCCCAAATTACAAATACAAAAACAATACAATCAAATCGTCTGACTATAAAAATTCAGCCTCAGTCAAACAGGCCGCCCCGAATGGTACCAGGAGCTAATGTACCCATAACACTGGCTGCGTTTCCGCGTTGTATTGCCAGTGATATGCGCTGCACCAGGTACCATACGGCACGGGGTTCTGAACCCTGGTTTCTCAAGCGCTGTCCCAATCCATGAATGAAGTCTTTAGCTTCTGCACTCCATGACCCGCTCACCACCACCCCTAAATTGCTTAACCTACCTTTAACAAAGTTTTCCACACTAGTTAAAACTGGAGCGTACCATACAACGTATAAAGATAGTTGGGGAAACCTGGGGAAACCAAAAATATTTATTAAGTATCAGAAAACTCTCAAAATTCTTATCTTGCAATTATCTTCATCTTGTTTCAGCCAAAGACTTAATCTGTTCAGAGTTACACATAAAACAGGAGCCCAATGAACAAAACTACGTGAGGAACGATGAAGTTTATCATAACGGTATGTGACATATTTTTTTTTATTTACTTTACATATACCCCATTCTCTCTTCTATCTTCGTTCAACGACCCGATGAACCCTGGTGTCAAAGTTTTTCAACCACCTGTTGCAAATAGCAGGCATCTGACATGGTTGTGTAACGACCGCCATCATAGACAGCAACCGGGACCGACGGCTTAACGTGCTCATCCGAAGCACGGAACCATCTTACTTTTCGGACAATCAGGTGGTTCAGCCTGCAATGTCCTGACCAGACTGGGAACAAATTCACGAAGTGATAAATATTAACTTTGTTAGTGATGACTCCACCGGGAATTAAACACGGGACCTTCTTCGTGGCAGGCAGTCATACTAACCACTGCGCCACACCGGTCGTCACTTTCCCCACTTAGCCCATTCGCTTTCATAGCGCCGCAACCAGCCTAACTGAGGTCAAGATACGCTCCACGTAGTTACGTAGCAGCACCATGCGTCTGCCGCGACATACCTTGTTCCACTTCATGACCATAAGCCAGCCAGTCTTAACAGACGCCGCATCTTTATGCAAAAACCAAGCCTATCGACTCAGATCCACCTAAGGCTTACTTATTTTGGGCGTTTGTCCACCGCCGCCGTCACTGTCACGTCACAGAGAACGAGATGACGGCGCCGAAGTAACGGTACATACATTTACTTAGCCGCGTGACCATCGCACATCCGTCACGTCGCCGTCACTTCATACTAAACTCGGCTTGAATAATCTCGTTCTCGGTTTACGTGACTTACCGTCTGAACAAACGGCGGCGGTGGAAAAACGTCACCATAATTTAATTACATAACTTTATCGTTTTGTTAGGTTCGTCACTGCCGACCTCCGGACTTAATTCGAAAAAATATGGAGCATCTACAAATCAAATCGCTGAACACATCGTGGACTCACTCGAAACCAACAAAGGCAGCAACATAAAGAAATTAACAAGGAAAAGTGAAAAACCTTATAAAATACATGAACTCAAAAATCATGACGACCACACAAATAACGATTCAAGTAGGGCTAATGTAGCGCAAGATTTAAGTAAAGATCCATCCTTATTAATGGATAATAAATATAAATGTACGAAATGCACGTATTCAACACATCAAGCAATTATTTTAAAAGTCCACATGGAAGCACATTCTGCTCCAAAAAGTTTTAAATGCGCCTCGTGTCATTATATGACTGCTAATAGAGAAGACTTCACAGTTCATTCTAGAATCCATACTGGAGAAAAGCCCTATATTTGTGACATTTGTGATAAAAAATTCAACTACAGACATTCTTTAAAAAATCACATCAGAATACACACTGGTGTCAAACCTTACATTTGCGAGGTATGCGGTAAAACATTTAATCATTGTACTACTTTAAAAAATCATAACAGACAACATAGCGGCGAGAAACCTCATGCATGTAACACATGCGGAAAGAAGTTCACTAACAAAAGTTCTTTGTTTCATCATTATCGTTTTCAAGGGCACACAGCTGAGGAAAAACCTTTTGCATGTAACATTTGCAATCAAAAATGTAATACACAACATAATTTGAATCATCATATGAGAATACACATAGATAAAATACAAAACATACAATGTGACATTTGTGATAAAGTTTTTAAGCGCGTTAGTAATTTAAGAGTACATATGAGAACGCACACGGGAGAAAAGCCCTATTTTTGTGACGTGTGTAGGAAAAGTTTTATACAACATAGTAATCTCAAACGCCATGTAAGATTGCTCCACAGATGAACTTAAATATGTAGACTAGCTACAGATAAGACAGTCACTTATCCCACTACCACAGATTATTTATCCCACTACATTATTGTTCGCCTCTTGTCGCTAGTGTCGCGCATAAACCATAGATGTTAACTATAGATCACGCATAAAACATAGATGGTCACCATAGAATAGACCATAAGGAGATAGTACATCCAAGTAGGTATTATGCATAGTCTAATAAAACATGGTCTTACATTACCAGAGAAACACTGAACACAAGCCTACTTCACTAGTATTGCCACTTTATTTCAATAAAATACGTTATGGGGTAAATTCAATCTCAGAAAAATGAGCTAAAATATTTCTTAATAATTTTATAATTTAGATTTACGTGTGTATGAACTTGAACTTTGCAACAACACCTAAATTGTATTTATTAGTTAACAGTATCTGATTTACAAAAAACATCATAAGAGTGGGTAATTCTGGTAACCCACAAGCATGATGCTTTAAAGTACGTGAACTGAAGCTAGATAGCATTGTTTTGTATGAAAATAATAATTAATAAAGAATTTACGTATTTCACACAGAACTGTTTTATTTCGACAGATTTGTCATGTCAATACAAACAAGACATCAAACATAGACTTCACAAAGTACTGCATAAGGAGTTTCATATCTCAACATGTTCTCTCTTTAGTACGGTCTGTGACTTTTGGAAATGTATGGAAAGGTGACGATTTTTGTTTAAGTGCAATTTCGATATGGGGCCATGTAGAGGACCTCAATCTAAGGTTTTTGAGCCCGGTTACCAAACTCCAGCACGTGGTGGGGGGGAGGGGGGGCGTTCAAACTTTCGCGTTACCGTGCTTCAGTAAAAAAAAAATGTGGCGTTGACTTTACATATAATTTTGATTTTGGTATCAATTTCTTATAAATCGAGAATGTACCTTTCATTTTTTGTATCAAAATACCTATATTTCTTACGAGAAATATGAAAAAAATTGAAATAAATGAAAAAAATCTGCAAAGATTTGTAATTTTTTTCATTTGACAGGCTATATCTTTAAAAAAATATATGAATAAGTCATAAATAAAAAATATTATCAGTTAGTCTTATTATTAAAGTTTATGAAATCACTCACAGTTATGCCAATATTCGTAGAAAAAACTCCCAAAAAAAATAAGAACCGTGCCTACTGCAATGTGTACCCGTACGTACCTACTGCTATGTTTTACCGTATAACATTTTTCATTTTCCTGAAAAAGCGTTACAGAGTTATTATTTGTAATGAATGTCATTTATTATAATAAATAAAGTAGACTACACTAATATAATAAAGAGGAAAGTTTTGTTTTTTGTATGTATGTATGTAATCGATAAACTCCGGAACTACTGAACTAAATTAAAAAATTCTTCCACCATTAGAAAGCTACAATATTTCAGAGTAACATAAGCTACTTTACACCACGGGAAAATATCTTATTCCCACGGGAAAACGGTTAGCAGCGGGAAAACCGTTAAATTTAGCTGATATTACCCAAATTATCCAAAGCACTTGACCGATCTTCGCGAAATTCATCACTGATATTGCTAGCATATCAAAAAAGGGCATGAACTACGTTTTGTCAGAACTTGAGGATCTGGAGTACCTGATGAAGGGCACAACGAGCACTGCTATACTATATGAGATACAAAAATGGCAAGAAAGTATTTTTTTATCTAGTTATTGTTATTAACTCAAGTTATTTGTTCTTGAAAGGGAGACTTTGAATAAAGTTCATCATTGCATAGATTATCATTTATTAGGCAATACCATAAATATTGTAGGATAATAAAATCATTTTTATAACAAACTAACGGCCCGCCCAGCGGTTTCACCCGCTGCTACTTACATGTTTTCCCGTAGATATTGGATCTTTGCCCGTAGTAAATTCCATTACTCCGTTCCAGCAAAGGTGAATGTGCCAGCAGAAGCGGCCCGTCATGCTGAATAACTTTTACTTTGTAGCCATTACCGTATCTCTTATAGTTTAGATGGGATGCTGGTGGTCTTCATAAGGTACTCCAGATCCTCGAGGGCTGACAAAAAGTAGGCCATGTTCGTCTTTAATATGCTAGTAACATCAGTGACAAATTTCGCGAAAATCTGTAAAGCGTTTTAGCTAATTTGGGTAATATCTGCTGTATTTCCCGCTTTTCCTGCTGTTAGCCGTTTCCCCGTAGGAATTAGGAATTTTCCCGTGGTAAAAAGTAGCCTATACTCAGGAATGTTGTAGCTTTCTAATGGTAAAAGGTTTCAGAGTTTATCGATTACATACATACAAAAAAAACAAAGGTTTCCTCTTTATTATATAAGTGTAGACTAGCAACCCGACCAGCGGCTTCACCCGCTGCTACTTACCTGTTTTCCCGTGGAAATGTCATGTTTAAAAACCTTTTCTATGAAGCCTTGCACATATATCTTTCAGTTGTGCTAGGCTTCTGGTGTTCCATACTATATAGGGTCAGGTAGGGATCGGTGACTCGGGCGGGTACATTGACTCACGCTTATATTTCGTAATAGGCTAGCTATATCGATCTGTATTCTTAACATAATTGTAGCTCTTGACAACCAAACACATACAAACCAATCATCCGCCTACTCCAGTACGGTTTGATTGTGAAAAAAATGTGCGATTGGTTTTGCACCTCTAAAAATGTTTTTAAAGATACCCTTAATGTATTTTTATTGGTTGAGATTGAAAGATTTAGGAAAATGTAATTATTATGATCGAAAGTGGTGTTCATATACTAAATTATAAGCTAGATTTGCTAGCTCTTGGAGTAGTCTGGTAATATTTGTAGGCTAAATATTTCAAAATGGCGTCGGCGTCTACACTGGCTCAAATTTAAGTGGTACACAGTGACTCTAACATTTAGTACTGGCTCATCTCTCTATTTTTAGAAACATTGAAAGACAATTGTAAAATATTTTTTATGGCAATAGTAATGATATGAAAAGAATACTTTGACAAATATAATTGATTAAAATGCATAGTTTCAATAAATATTATACTTGCACGACAGGGTTGCCAAGTCCATATAAACTGTTAGAGTCACTGTGTACCACAGGGGTTGAGTCAGTGTAGATAGGTACTAGTACACAGTGACTCACATTTTTTTTTCTAGAAAAAAATGTCTGGTGACCTAAGTATCATGTTATTGCAAAAAATGAGAATGCGAAACGAAAGAGTAATTATCAATGCATCCTAGATATGAGTTTCAGTTTGATACTTCTAAGATTTCTATAAAATTTTATTGATTGAAGAAATCCAAGTCACTGTAGCCTACCTGACCCTACGCTAACATCATCAATATCAAAGTGCCAAAAAATAGCCATGCTTAACAAATTTTATTTTGAAGTCAATACCGTAACTCAAATAATTATGATGGAATGCTGGTGGTCTACATCAGGTACTCCAGACCTTAAATGACAATGTGCCAGCAGAAGCATCCCGTCATACTAAACAACTTTTACTTTGTATCCGTTACCAAATTCATCAGATCCTCCAGACCCTCGATGACCATGTGCCAGCAGAAGCAGCCCGACGTGCTGAACTTTCCTGTCCAGGGGGTCCGGCTAACTATACACATGTAACTAACTAACACCTTTCTTGTTTTAAATATTGACTTAGTGATTATTTCCATTTACTTGTTATTTATTGAGGCATAAAGATACATGCTGTGTGGTTAGCCTGGCCAGCCCCGAGGCAGTGCCTTTATTTTTATTTTTTTTATCCCGCCCGAGCCGCGTTTAGAGTAGGAACACAAATTGTTATAAAAAAGAGAAAATTTTACACTACAAATTTTCCCTTTTTTAATTTTGAATTAGAATGTGACTTTCTTAAAGTGAATCTTGTAATTCCTACTGAGAAATAAATGCTTTTGATTTGATTTGATTTGAACAACTTTTACTTCGAAGCCTTTACCGTATTTCTTATTGTTTGGATGAGATGCTGGTCATCTACATCAAGTACTCCAGACCCTCGATGACCATGTGCCAGCAGAAGCAGACCATCATGCTTAGCAAGGTCTGACAAAACGTAGTCCATGCCCTTTTTTGATATGCTAGCAACATCAGTGATGAATTTCTCGAAGATCGGTCAAGTGCTGTGGATAATTTGGGTAATATCAGCTAAATTTAACGGTTTTCCCGCTGCTAACCGTTTTCCCGTGGGAATAAGATATTTTTCCGTACTATAAAGTAGCCTATGTTACTCTGAAATATTGTAGCTTTCTAATGGTGAAAGTATTTTTGAATTCAGTTCAGTAGTTCCGGAGTTTATCGATTACATACGTATACAAAAAACAAATCTTTCCTCTTTATTATATAAGTAAGTGTAGATATGTCTACTTTATTTATTATAATAAATTACATTAAAAATAATAACACTGTAACGCTTTTTCAGGAAGATGAAAAATGTTATGCGGTAAACATAGCAGTAGGTCCGTACGGGTACACATTGCAGTAGGCACGGTTCTTATTTTTTTGGGAGTTTTTTCTTCGAATATTGGCATTACTGTGTATGGTTTCATAAATTTAAATAATAAGACTAACGGATAATATCTTTTATTTATGACTTATTCATATATATTTTTAAAGATATAGCCTGTCAAATGAAAAAAATTACAAATCTTTGCAGATTTTTTTCATTTATTTCAATTTTTTTCATATTTCTCGTAAGAATTATAGGTATTTTGATACAAAAAATGAAAGGTACATTCTCGATTTATAAGAAATTGATACCAAAATCAAAATTATATGTAAAGCCAACACCACATATTTTATTTACTGAAGCGCGGTAACGCGAAAGTTTGAACGCCCCCCCCTCCCCCCCACCACGTGCTGGAGTTTGGTAACCGGGCTCAAAAACCTTAGATTGAGGTCTTCTACAAGGCCTCATATCGAAATTTCACTTAAACAAAAATCGTCACCTTTCCATACATTTCCAAAAGTCACAGACCGTACTACTTTGTTAAGTCTTCTGAATAGTTAAGCCTAGTCTCTCGCAGAGCATGACCAGTCTGGGTCTGTACAGAGGCTTTGTCATCATATCCGCCAGCTGAAAGGCAGTGGGTATCTTCTCTACTTCAAGAGTCCCATCGGCAATCTTTTCTCTAACGAAGAAGTGGCGAATCCTTATGTGTTTCGTGCGTTGGTGAAACTCAAAGTGGTTCTGTGCTAACTTTATTGCTGACTCGTTGTCAACATAAAGTATTGGCGTATTGGCGAGGCTTTCGATGCTCTCGATCAGTCTCTTCAGCCAGATCACTTCTTTAGCCGTGTCACTGGCAGCGACTAGTTCTGCTTCTGTACTTGAAATCGCTGTGGAAGCTTGTCTGTGCGATTTCCACGATATCGGTCCTCCTGAATACATACAGAGCATGTCTGATGTAGAACGGCCGGTTTCTAGATCTCCGCCATGATCCGCATCACTGTAACATCGTAATGTTTTATCAGATGCTCTTTTGTATTGTATCCCAACATCTTGAGTGCCTTTTAGATATCGCATTATGCGTTTCACTTTCGAAACATCTTCATTTGTGGGATTTTCTAAATGTCTAGAGACGACACTGACGGCATAAGCTATATCGGGTCTTGTACCGATCATTAGGTACATGAGCATCCCAACATCTTCTCTATAGGGGAAATTTCCAATTTGAGAATCTTCCCTTGCAGTTGTGGCTGTACGATCATCTTTTATTATTGGTGTACCAACAGCCTTACAATTTCGCATATGGAATTTTTCCAATAGCTTTTTCGTGTAGCTCTTCTGAGTTACATTGATTGCACCGTCTTGCTTTCGTGTGATCTCCAGTCCAAGAAAGTAGTCTGCTGGCTTTGCCTTAATTTTGAATCGGTTCTTTAACTCTTTTAGGAAAAGTTCCGTTTCGCTCTGGTTATTCGAGGCTAGCAGTCCATCATCAACGTAGAGGGCTAATTCCAGTTTACTCTCCCCCTTTTTCCGTACGAAGAGACATGGATCAGCTTCACTCTCCTTGAAACCGATTTGAATTAAGAATTCTTTGATGCAATAGTTCCAGCAACGTGGAGCTTGCTTTAAGCCGTATAGGCTCCGTTTCAGCTTACATACATTCCTAGTGTTGTCACTATAGCCTTCAGACTGTTTCATAAAGATTTCCTTGTTAAGGCTTCCATATAGAAAAGCAGTGGAGACATCGAACTGTGTCAACTTCATATTTTCTCATATTATACTTAGAACAACTCTTATTGTGCTCATTCTTGCCACGGGGCTAAAAGTTTCATAGTAGTCGATGCCTTTCTTCTGGGAATATCCTTTTATGACTAGTCTAGCTTTATAGCGATCAACGCTTCCATCTGGGTTCATCTTTATTTTAAAAACCCATTTACACGGTAGGGCCTTTCTGCCTGGGGGTAAAGGCGCCATTTTCCATGTTTCGTTTTCTTTTAAGGATTTGATTTCATCATCCATAGCTATTTTCCATTTATCCTTATCTGGACTTGCAATAGCTTCCTTATAGTTCGCGGGTTCTTTTACTCCGTTGCCTATAACACTCAGCGCGTAATCATCAAACCGCTTTGGAGGTCGGAGCTGCGAACAATCTCTGAGTGTCTTGCCACTTGGTTACATTGATTCTGATAGGGCTTTTTCGCTTGTTTCATAATCGAGAACTGAGTCCTCATCATGATGCTCTTCTTCAGAAACTTGTAACTCGTTCTGATATTCAACAATTCTATCTTCGTCTTGATATGAATTTTGTGATATATCTTAAGTGTCTGCGTTTTCTGATATAACTCCTGCGTTTGATAATTCTGAGGTGTCTGTAGGAGGGCTGGACAGATTGGGTTCAAAAGTTGAAGTTACTGGCTCAGCAGTTTCAGATGTCATTGGTGTATCTGTAGCAATTTCTATTGGTATATCTATGATTGTAGATGGCTTGAGTATCTTCTCTTCAAAGATAACATCTCTTGAGTTAATCAATGAGTGTTTCTCTCGATTCCAGACTCTGTAGCCTTCATCAGCATTATATCCAATCAGAATGCCTTTTACTGCTTTCTTGTCCAATTTCTTTCTAGTTACTTTTGGAACGTGTGCGTAACAAGTGCTTCCTATTATCCTTAGGTGAGCTATTCTCGGCTTTTTATTGAACCAGAGCTCGTATGGTGTCTTGTCAACCTTGGTTGGACCAGTACGATTTAGGATATAGACCACTGTGTTTACTAATTCTGCCCATAGGCCTTTCGGTAAACCCTGCGCATGCATAATGGTTCTCATTGCTTCTACAACCGTTCTATTTTCTCTCTCACATGCATTTTGTTGTGGAGTATGCGGCATTGTAAGTCTATGAGTAATCCCATATTTTTGCAATAATCTTTTAACGTTCTCATTCACAAATTCTCCGCCGTTGTCTGTTAGTATCTCCTTGATAGTAATTCCACTCGCTTTTACTTCAGCTAGGAATAATTCTAACTTCTTATAGACTTCAGACTTTTGTTTCAGAAAATATACGTGACGAAATTTGGAATATGCATCTTTGAATAACACGAAGTATCTTAGTTTGGTAATTGAATACTCTAAAGTTCCACAAACATCTGCGAATATCAGTTCGCCTGGTTTTGTTGCTTCTTCACGAGTTCCAAACTTTAGCCTGTGTGCTTTTCCATATACACATCCTTCACATAGCTCTTTTTCTACTGTTTTGTCTATCTTCAGCTTAATACCAAGTTCTCTTTCTAAAATCTTTTTGACATGAGCTTTACTCTGATGTGCAAACCGTTCGTGATACAGCTGTAGCATGTTATCTGTGCTCAAAGCATTTATCTCTACGGGTATGGAAGGTAAGACATTTCTAAGTTGCAGTTTATAAAGACCGCCTCTTCTTTGTCTGTTTCCTATCAACATAGTATTACCTTGAACAGAAAGTTTGCATGTAGTATTTTGCGACGAAAAAGTACTGTTAGATAGTCTGTCTTGAGCTGAAAGTACAGAGAAAAGATTCTTAGTGATTCCGGGTACAAACCAAACATCATTCAAAGTTATTGGTCTCTTAAGACTTCCGACATCAGCTTCAACTTGTATGGTTCCTTTGCCAATAGCGTGTATAGCTTGACCATTTGCTGTTGTAACAGTGTGTGACTCCGTGAAATAATGGAATGTCTCGAAGAGATCTTGTCTATTTGTAACATGACTTGTAGCTCCGTTGTCTACATACCAGTTATCTTGATCTATCTCAACCGAATTGACATCTATTGCCATCATTAAGTTCATGTTCACCGCTGCATTTGGATGTACAGTCTTTGAGTTTGGTTTTGGGGGGCGTCCATCGTCAATCCATTTTGAGCATTGTTTGACTCCATGGCCGATATCGCCGCAGTATTTGCATTTATTATTTTTCTTGTTATATTTATTATTCTTCTTTTGCTTTGATGTTCCTTGAAGAGCTAGTGCTTCTTCGCAGTCTTGAGAACCTTTTGAAGTAAGCGTTCTCTCATATGAACAAAGCTGGCTCGTCAATTTGTCTACAGTCCTGTCAGTCTTCGATATCAGAAGCCAACTAGATTTGAAGGCAAAGTATCTTTCGGGTAAAGTATCCAAAATCTTACAGATGAGAAACATATCGGGTAACTCAGTCGTAGTTTCCTTAGATTTCTTCATCTCTGATGACAGCTCTTGCCAAATGTTTTTCAATTTTGACAGGTGAGTTGATACATCATCGTTTGGATCTTTCTGGTATCCGAAGAACTTCATGCATAGGTCATAGGCCCTGTCTTCTGATACTCCGTCGAACAGCCTATGTAACTCTAGCCAAACCTCCCGTGCTGTAGAAAATCGCATGACCTTGTGAAGATTTTCATCTGACAAGTTGGTCGTGATAATCAGTAGTGCTGCGCTATCTTCTTTATTAAATTTCGCTTCTACTTTCTATATTTAAAAACTTTTATGTTTACAATAACTAGAATGACCCAGCAATCGCACCAGACCATCGTATCTCACAAGCAAATAGTGTGCGATTGCCAAGTCATTCTAGTTATTGTTAATATAAAAGTTTTTAAATTCGATATGGTTACTATAAGATGATGTCTGTTACCTAATTATGCAATAGCTTAAGATGAAAGTTCCCGGAAGTAGTCTTTGAATAAATTAATAACCGACTTGGCATCACATGGATTTCACAACTTTTTACAGTAGAAGAACTGAGAGGCGAGACTTGGTTCTTTTTACAAGTGAATGTTTTTGGTAGGATATCATTTCTTTTTGTAGGTAGTCTTCCTCTTTCTCTTTTCTGGAACTACTTCTTAAGCCTCAGCTACAGATCATCAGATCCTCAAAGCCCATCCGCAAAGCTAACTTTGTAATTCTATATATTTGTATGGAAATACAAAGTTAATTATGCGGTTGCAACTGAATTTGCAGAATGTTATAGTTTTTCCTTTATTCATACACTAAATACAAGTTGTATTCTAAGTTTGAAGATCCTCAGTCTGCTAGAAGTACCTTAGAATTTTGATGATCGGTCAGTCAGTCAGTCAGTCAGGCAGAAAATTAAGAAACTTTGACTTACTATAACTTCTAAACTACTGGTATAAATTATATGAAATTTGAAATGTATTGTGCCTATGCAGTGCTTGATAGCGGCGTGAGTTAATCCCGAATTTAGTCAAAATACTTCGGATTGTCATACCGGTACCAAATTTTAGTATGTTAATAAACATGACATAAACTATAGAAAACCACCGGGAGACAAGCTGATGGAGGCTTGTCTCCCGCAGAAATGACGTCATCAAGATGGCGGCCGCCACATTTAGAAAACTGCAAATTATTTGAAAACCATAAGTTGCATTGTCATGTGCGTGGTATCAAATGTAAGCTAATTAATTGTTCTACATATGTGTCTTGAACTACGACCAGGTCCATAGCATAATTTCGTAATTAAAAGACTTTATGTAAACAAAAATCAGCAAATTATTTATTTGTGTGGCTAAAGAATCCAAAATATTATTTTTTTGCAAAAGTGACGTAGGAGAAAAGTAACGCTCAATGCAATAGCTAAAAAGTTCTAAAAGCAATTTATTGTTTGAATAAAGAGACCTTGAGTTACACTGATTTGAGTACAACGCTGTCTCTTTCCGCGCCACTACTTTTTGTTGTATATGCACGTGTATGGTGTCAAATGAAAGGTTTTTAATTGTTCTGCATTATTCTTCTGAAGCACAACCAGCTACATAGCATTGTTACAAAAATTTTAAAACTTTGAAAACTATTTTTTGTCGGGTTATAGAAACTAAAATAATACTTACATACTCCACTGACTCAGCGATCCGAAGTGGATCTTGGCCTCCGATATAACTGCACGCCACACTTCCCTGTTCTGCGCAGTTTGCTTCCAATCAGGCTTTTGGAGTGAGTGCAGGTTCTTCAGAATTTCGTCAGTCCAGCGATATCTAAATCGTCCGACAGGAACTCCGAAACAGGTTTGAGGGATTGAGGTCTGAAAATGCATTGAAAATACCTGGGAAATTTCCGAACCCGAGACACATTCTCTCTCTTCGTGGGACACCGAGTCGTTCAACGACCCGATGAGACACATTAAAGATGTGAGACTTAAGATCTTAGAGAGAAAGAAACGACACTGAAAGAGAAAATGGTGGACACAATGTAGTGATATAGATGTAGAAGGAAGGAGAAATCACAAAACCCTAGCGGAACAAGATAAAGGTGGTACGATAAAGTGCACAAAAGATGCAAGAATACATTAAGAAATGCAAAAAGACACCACCTAGAACGCAAAGTTGGAGAAATAAAGACACCAATTAGATCAAGTGAAATTCGCAAATTTTATCAGGAAATAGGATTTGTCAAGAAATGATACCAGCCCGTCGCTCATTTTCTTGAAAATGACGAAGGAACCCTTGTTTCTGACCCGGAGAAGCAGAAAAATTAATGGTACAAGTATTTAAAGCTCTGCTAAATTGCTCGCTGGTAGTTTTCGGTCTAAATCAGCGAGATATATGTGAAGCCGATGTAGAAAAACGCCTACCTGTGAGGAAGTGCGGAACGCTATTATGCATCTGAAGAACAACAAATGTCCAGGGATTGACGACATTCCGGGAGAACTGTGGAAGTATGGCAGAGGAGCACTACAGTCGCAAATAAGAATATTGTTACGCTAGGGGAAGAAAACTGCCAAAAGAGTGGAGCGCTATCACCTATGTTGTTTAACTTGATGCTCAAACACGTGGTCCAAAAAGTTAGTTGATGGAGTGGAGTTAAACGAAACGCATAAAATAATAGGTTATGCCGATGACCTCGCCCTAGTAGGTAGAAGTGCTGCAGACGTGAGGGCAATGGCCAGTACACTGGAGGAAGAAGGAAGAAAAGAAAGTCCCACGGTAACCCATGACAAGACAGAGTACCTCCACATAAGAAGATTCAAGAGCGCCAAGACTAAGAGAAACAACCTTATAGCCAATGACACCTCCTACAAAGGGGTGAACAAATTTAAGTACCTACCTTGGTTGCACGCACAGTAACTGACACAAATCAGAGGTAAGACGAAATTAACATCCGCGTCCAGAATGCCCAAAGGTACTCAACAGCCCTGCACAATATGTTGACATCGAAACTTGTAGGATAACAAGGGTTCGTATTTACAAGACCGTCATAAGACCTTAGGCCTAATAATGTACGGATGCGAAACATGGACGTTATCCTTGACGTCGGAAGAAAAGCTCTTAATATAGGAAAACACTACGGAAAATCCCAGGAACAACTTAGAATGAGCATGGAACTTTTAGAAATAGAAAAACAGGGAGATAGATGAAATAGTCTATGAGCCCAACATCATCGGGGAGAGTGAAGCCCATAGACTGCACTAGCTGGCTTGGCCACGTCGAGCAGATGGAAGGGGTCGGCCGACGGGCAAGCGTTCTGTCGGACAACCTGGATAACGCTGGACTGACGACATCTTATTTCCTGATAAAATTTGCGAATTTCACTTGATCTAATTAGTGTCTTTATTTCTCCAACTTTGCGTTCTAGGTGGTGTATTTTCGCATTTCTTATAGTATTCTTGTTTCTTGTGTGTACTTTATCGTAGCACTCTTTATTTTATTCCGCTAAGATTTTGTAATTTCTCCTTTCTTCTATATCTATATCGCATCATTGTGTCCACCATTTTCTCTTTCAGTGTCGTTTCTTTCTCCCTAAGATCTTAAGTCTCTTCTCTTTAATGTGTCTCACTCATCGGGTCGTGGAACGACTAGGTGTCCCACACGAAGAGAGAGAGAATGCGTCTGGGATTCGGAAATTTCCCAGGTTTTTTTCAATGCATTTTTAGACCTCCAAACCCTCAAATCTGTTTCGGAGTTCCTTTCGGACGACTTAGATATCGCTGGACTGACGAAATTCTGAAGGACCTGTACTCACTCCAAAAGCCTGATTGGAAGCAAACTGCGCAGAACAGGAAAGTGTGGCGTGCAGTTGTATCGGAGGCCAAGATCCACTTCGGGTCGCTAAGCCAGTGGAGTAAGTGAGTATTATTTTAGTTTGTATAACCTAGACACGGTATCTCCATACTGCTTGTACAAAAAAGTTGTTCCGTGAAATTCGCTTGAACAGCTCATAGCCTGACCAAAGCCTGACTGACACAAGACTGTCACATTGGTCTCACGGAGACCAATTTGAAGGAACAACTTTTTGCTCAGGTGGACACGGTATCTCCATACTGCTTGTACAAAAAAAGTTGTTCCGTGAAATTCGCTTGAACAGCTCATAGCCTGACCAAAGCCTGACTGACACAAGACTGCCACATTGGTCTCACGGAGACCAATTTGAAGTAACAACTTTTTGCTCAGGTGGCGTATCTACAACCTAGAACCTACATATAATATCATTGGTATAACCCGACAAAAAATAGTTTTCAAAGTTTTTAAATTTTTGTAACTATGCCATGTAGCTGGTTGTGCTTCTGAAGAATAATGCAGAACAATTAAAAACCTTTTATTTGACACCATACACGTGCATATACAACAAAAAGTAGTGGCGCGGAAAGAGACAGCGTTGTACTCAAATCAGTGTAACTTAAGGTCTCTTTATTCAAACAATAAATTGCTTTTAGAACTTTTTAGCTATTGCATTGAGCGTTACTTTTCTTCTACGTCACTTTTGTTAAAAATGAATATTTTGAATTCTATAGCAACACAAATATAATGTTTTTAATAATAATGATTTTTTTACATAAAGTCTTTTAATTACGAAATTATGCTATGTACCTGGTCGTAGTTCAAGACAAATATGTAGAACAATTAATTAGCTTTTATTTGATACCATGCACATGACAATGCAACATATGGTTTTCAAATAATTTGCGGTTTTCTAAATGTGGCGGCCGCCATCTTGATGACGTCATTTCTACGGGAGACAAGCCCCCATCAGCTTGTCTCCCGGTGGTTTTCTATAGTTTATGTCATGTTTATTAACATACTAAAATTTGGTACCGGTATGACAATCCGAAGTATTTATCGGCTAACTTACGGGACTATGATAAGATATTTTGAAATGAGGGTTATAAACTTATGGATAAGGGAGTTATGGGGGGGTCGAAAATGGCTTGAACGGGTTCGAGAAAAGGATGGTACGGCCGTGCCGCTTTCAGCTCGACTTGGTGGGGGCACTGCCGTGCCCCCAGATAGTGCTGTCCATATCTAAACATTTATCGCCATCGATTATTAGTGTTGTACGGTTATTATCGATAAAACTGCAACATTCTAATATAGGGTATAGGTACTTTATTAATTTTGATTATATATTTTATCAAATTGTGAATAAAACTTCAGAACATGGGAATAAATTGGCAGTTTATTGAAATATAACTTCACAAAATATTCGAAATATAATTATTCAAAGAACGGCTCGGGCGAGATGAAGAAATCAAAATAAAGGCACCCCGTCGGGCTGGGCAGGCATGTAACTTTATGACTACACCACCAGTACATTTATAAATAAGATCAAATTTAATGGAAAACTTACAAAATTTTCAACCGCAGGCAGAATTTGAACCTGCGACCTTTGGCATCTGTACTGCCGACTCGATCAGAACTGCGGTAGCCCAGTTGGTAGTGGCGTCGGCAGTACAGATGCCGAAGGTCGCAGGTTCAAATCCAGCCTGCCTGCAGTGGAAAAATTTGCAAGTTTTCCAAAAAAAATTATACCTAACACGAGAATTGTTTTAAAATTTGGTATTCAAGATCTAATTTAGTCAAGATATTATATAAAAGGTGTTACATGCATATGGGTGAATCTTTGAGAGGTCAAAATTTGCGGTCACACGTTAATTGTTTCAAAGTTATAAGACATACAGAGTTTAACTAATTTTCATATGAAAGAATATTTAATTGGCCATCTGGAAAGTTAAATTCCATCCACAATATATAAAATATATTTAACTAAATCTTGATTTGAAACCTGAAATCGGGGGTAAAATACGCGTTCTTCGCGTGTCACACTTAGCTGTTGCAAAATTCAAACACGTGTAGAATTTTATCTAGCTGGACATAATGGAATATTTTACCTATTAAAACAATCCTTATATAATGTAGATTTGTAATAAATTATAAATAGTACAATATTTAACTGTGTTCACCGATAAAACTGTCGTTTTATGTTGGTCACACGTTTTTGTGTTTTCTGAACGCGTGGTCTTAAACGACTCGTATGTTGCAACTAAGAGAACTATTAGCTAGGTCTTGTTTCCTCCTTCTGCCAGGAACTCTTCGTCAACTCAGGAGAGGAAACAGGTGGCTCCTTGGCACTCCCAAAATAAAATAGGAGGTTTTCAGTTTTCGGGTCATATTTTTATACTTGCGTCAGGTCCTTTTCCTGGGCATGTTTTCTAAGTGAAAGAGTTATTACAAAGAAATTATTCTTTGAACATAATGTCACATATTTCATTGAGATTTAAGATTTGTTTACAAATTTTGATCATATTTAATGGTTCACGAATAAGTCACAAAAAACATAAAATTCGGTCCTTTGACTGGCGCCATTTGACTGGCATTTTCTCCAGTCAATGGACATTTCTTACCAGTCAAAGGACACATGTTATTTAATTGATTGGTTTTGTACTCTTTGTGCATAATTTCGTGTTTTGTGGCGTGTCTACAGAGATGAATAGCACCACCCCATGTCAGCCCAGTTTCTGTGGATATTGCTGGTGCCCAATGGTCGTGGATATTAAGGGTTTCTAGGAGGTGAGCAGCACCATTTGCCGTGTTGATAGTCTGAGTCACTCATCAATTCTCATGTGTTTGGTTAGTTGCTTAGGCTGGCTGCGTTATGTCTCAGGCTGATTGAATTGTCTCTCAGGGTGAATGTGTCATCTTTTAAGCTGACATCGTCGTATCTCAGGCTGGCTGTGTCGTGTTTCAGGCTCATTGCATCGTCTTTCAGACTGACTACGCTGTGTCTCAGGTTTATTGTGTCATGTCTCAGGCTGCCTAGTGTCGTCTTGGACTGGCTGCATCATATCTAAATCTGATTACATCGCCTCTTAGGCTGACCACGTCGTATCTTTAGATTAGACTGACTGCGTCGTGTCTCAGGCTCATTGCGTCATGTCTCAGGCTGACCACGCTATGTCTCGGGCTGATTGCATCGTCTCTTAAGCTGTATGTGTCATCTTTCAAGCTGACTTCGTCGTGTCTCAGGCTGGCCGCGTCGTGTCTTTAGCTGATTGCATCGTCTCTCAGACTGACTACGTCGTGTCTCAGACAGCCTAGTAGTCACTTGGGCTGGCTTAATTTTGGTGCTCGTTGTACCTACTAATGTATGGTTTTTACCTATGTAGAGCTGCATAACTTTAGTCAAATCACCATTGTTACAGAATTACACGTGTGCTTGCTAGCAAGACGTTTCTTCATGTATAACTGACTGACTATACACTGCATTATTACGATGAAATGTCTGCATTTGATTGCTCTAGTTTTGCACAAAACCTACAGCCATTATACGCTTCATTATGTTTCAGCTGTCTCCTTCATGTCTCAGGCTGGCTAATTCTTGTCTCAGGCTAGCCTCGTTATGTTTCACTAACTGCGCTGTGACACAGGATGCCTAGTAGTCACTCAAAATGGCTGCTTCTAATCACAAGCGCACTTTATTGTGTTTCAGGCTGGCTGCATCGTTTCTCAAGCTGTTCGCATCTTACCTCAGGCTGGCCGCGTCGTGTCTCAGACTGACCGCGTCGTATCTCAGGCTGACCGTGTCATGACTCATTCAGACTGACTGCGTTGCATTACAGGTACAGGCCACTCGGGTTGGCGTCTTGTCTCAGACTGATGGCTTCGTGGCTGTGGCTGTCTGCGTGATTTCTAAGGCTGTCCACATCGTATCTCGGGCTGGCCGTGTCATGTAGCAGGCTAGCCGTGTCATATCTCAGGATGATTACATCGTCTCTCTGGCTCACTGCTTTGCCTCTCAGGCTACCTATTGGTCTCTTAGGCTGGCTGCGCCATATCTCAAGCTGGCTCGTCATGTTTCAGGTAGCCTCGTGGTGTCTCTGTTGTGTGCCTGATTGGCAGCGGCGTCTTTTATTTCAATTCTAGTTAGTTCAAAGCAAATTTTAAGAGTTTCAGCTCATTTTGTCCCTTGACTGGCGAAAAATGTCCCGTTGACTGGCACCTCAAATTTCAAAATTGAATTTTGACGAAACGTGTGGTTTGATTTAAGTAATTTTTCACTAATAACTTCGAATTAAGGTCTTAATAATTATGCAATATTAAAATAACCATAAAACGAAAATAAAAAATTCGCCAGTCAAGGGACCCGAAGAATGGTTTTCAAATATTGACCCATATGGTTAGGGCGTTTGTGCACTACAAGGAATTTTTCTCCAATTTGCTCGGAAATAGCTTCATTACTTTAAAAAAAGAATACGTCAATGGGCTCATTTATGTTGTCAAGGCGCAGAGGACTGTAATAGAAATTGCCGGACTAGGCCGGTAATAAAAGGGTTCTTAAACTTCACACTTTCGTGATTAAGTGTTTTACGGAACACAATTTGTTTGAAGTTTGAAGGCTGAATGTGAATTTCCCGCGCATTCTTTATGAAACGGAACGTAAGCAGCGCCAACGCTTTGCGAACTTTAAAAGTTACAAAGTGTCAATTTTATCACGATTTAAATATTTGTTTCCTTGCAAATTGGAGAAAAGCACTATACAATCCGCGGCCGAAATAACAATTTCTGGTCTCGTTTACTTTAGAAGGCCTCGACTTCGTCTCTTCCTTCCAATGCCACTCGACCAGAAATTGCTATATACTCGGCCTGTGACGTAATGTACTATTACCGTTCGGTATTCCGATTTTTACGGTCCGGTGCGGCACGGAAAATCCAATGAATTGGCTTATGCAAATATCGGACAGTAAAATTACGTATAATGCACAAGCTAGAATTTAGATTAATGGCGTGCCATACAGAACCGTAAAAAAAACGAAATGCTGGACAGTAACATTCCTTGTAGTGCACAAACGCCGGACCCTCTGAACAGGAAAATCCCCTAAAAAACACGGAAGTGCTTCTATTATTTATTAGGAACAAGCACCCAAATTATCTTAGTTTTAATTTATCGTGTTTTTTATGGTGTATTTAAGTTTATTTTAAGTGTATAGTAGTATTTTATTATTCAATAATATTTTATTTATTTAGAATAGTTATGTCCGCTACCTGTTTACCCTATGATACAAGAATTTTAGTTTAGGAAATAGCAACATAATTGTTTTTGTATAAGTTTACCTATTTGTAAGTATGTTTATTTTTATTAAAGAAAAGAAAAGAATCATTGGCCATACAAAATTACCCCACGTCGGGCATCGACGAGACGTACCTTAATATACCTTAATATAATAATTTTGATTATGTTTCCATGTGAGGATGGAATACGGACATATGCCATATTTTGGTAAGTACTACTAATGTTTTGAGCAGGGTGACCATTTGTGGCAGGATCCTGCCATTTGGGCAGATTTGACTCTTAAATTTTGACTGTGGCAGATTATGTTGACGGATCAGAAAAGTGGCAGGTTTTGGCAGGTTTGGGGGATTTTAAGGAAAATCCTGTAAGTGTAGTGCAAATCTTTATTTAAAACAACAAATTAAATGTTTTCAAATAAATTTGTTAATCACCAAGTACTAAAACTTAGATCTGGTTGGACTGTATTTCATAATTTTTACTTTTCATAGTAAAAATCGTGTCGGATTTTTATTTCGGGTTGAGCTTAGTTGGGTTCAGTTTGGCATATTTTGGCAGATTTAGTAAGGGAACTTGGCAGGTTTGGGGAGGGATTGTGTTTGGCAGGTTTTGGCAGATTTCAGTGTGGGTCTCTGGCAGATTCGCCATATTTGAGATGGTCACCCTGGTTTTGAGGTAGGTACCAAAGTTTCGTCGATGCCCGACATTGGGCACTTTTGTTTGAGTCTTCATCTTTACAATCTATTCAGGCCCTAAGCTTCCGTAGGTACTTTTGAAAATAAATTAAAAATAGCCTAAAAACAACTTGTCGAAAATATAATTTAAAAATATTGCAATTTTACCTGAAAATAAAATTGTTATTAAGTGTACTTACCTTGTTCTGATTTTCATTAAAAAAAGACACCAACGCTCCATACTTCCGGAGCATAGCCCTTTCTCAACCTCTTGATGCTCGTCTCGAAGCGACGATCAAGCGACATCTAGTAGTAGTTCTACCCCACGGTCCCGGGTTCAAGTCCCGGCGGTCGCTAATGAATTTTTAGGGTTTCGTAGTCTACTAGAAGCCCTTATAGTTTCGTCATGTCTGTCTGTCTGTCTGTTTGTATGCCGCGCCCTCATATCTTCGTCAGTTTTAGAGCTATCGACATGAAATTTGGTGAGAAGATAGATCGTGTTGACCCAAATGCGGTTAGCTATAGTTAATATTTTTTGCCTAAATATAGAAATGTTAAGAAAAAAATATTTTTAATGTTTTTTGGACCCCCTCCCATACAAGTGAAAGGGGGGCAAAAAAATTTTTTTCTTCTGTAATATTGAGTAGGGTATCTTTGAATAGGTCTTTTAAAACTAAGGTGAGGTTTCTTTGAAACAAAGTCACTATAATGTTTCTGTCACGAGATATTTGCTTTTAAAAAGGACGTTTTTGACCCATAATTAGTTCCAGCTGTAACTTCTAAAGTGTAAACGCTAAAAATTTGAAATAAATATGGAATATAGCTTACAATCTGAAGTTACAATGAAAACTATAACGGATATTGTACCCTTAAAGGTTTTAGAAAAAATTGAGTTTTTCTAATTGCTGCTAACAAACCAGCAACAAAATTAAGTTTGCAATGCTGAAAACGAAAACCTGATATTTAAACGTTGACTACGAAACCCTATTTGTGGGCGTGTCTGACACGCTCTTGGCCGGTTTTTTTTATATATTTCTCAATTTCAATCTTCTGTATTATAAGTTACCTGTACCTACCTTGTTCTGAGCCTAAATATTTGAGTAGCAAACCTTTGTTTCCGATTCCGGTGCGACGTTTTAGCCCCTCTCCACAGCCCTTGGCGGCTCGACCGGCGTGAATACAGCTACAGATGGAGGGGGTGAGGGCTGCGCGCGGGCCTCATCCTCCTCTCCTCATTGGCACTCAAATAATGATATGTACATAATTATGTACAGCAGCAGAAATTTACTTAGGCTCAGAACAAGGTAAGCACTTAATAACAATTTTATTTTCAGGTGCGGTAGGTAAAATTGCAATGTGATGCCGGCAAAGAATAGCATCATCCCAATTCTACCCGTGGGTGTCGTAAAAAGCGACTAAGGGATAATTATCCAGGGAATGGGCAGCAGCGTTCCCTGTGAATCAATCATCTTGCACTGCGCTCGCCAATCCGCCTGCCAAGCGTGGTGAGTATGGCAGAACCCCAATACGGGGAGGCCCATGTCCAGCAGTGGACTGTTGTGGCTGTAAAGCTAAAGGTAAAATTGCAATAGTTACCTGTACCTTGTTCTGAGCCTAATTATTTGAGTGGTGTTTGTTATCGCTGCTGTATTAAAACGCCAATGTGATATGTAAATAAATTAAATAATAAAAAGGTATTAAATTAGAAAATTAAAATAAATTATATGCATTGAATAGTGTAATCAAATCGTTTGAAAATGAGATAATTGATTTCTCATAGTTTATTATAGTTCAAGGATCGATGCCTACCTCGCGGTATATGGCGCCAGCAATTTTCAGAAACAAATTGAAAAGAAGTCTGACTGCTTTCGGAAAAGCCATGTGCCTGGATGTGCCAACTTGGAACCAAGGATTTACTCAAAATGCCAGCAACCTATCGAATCTACTATATTTTGGAGCGCGCGCCGTATAGCGCTAGATGTGTGCTGGTCCTAAAAAATAAGTTTAGCTACTCGATGACAGATGGCGCTAAAAGCGCGGAAGTGTCTATATAGCGGGGCGCCCCGCTCGATAGTCATTAAGACTATTCACCGGGGCGCCCTGCTGAATAGCGCTATGTCTATAGGTAGGCTATTGAGCGGGGCGCCCTGCTAAATAGCGCTTTGTCTGTGGTTTGGCTATTGACCGGGGCGCCGCTCCGCCGTTATTTCGACTTGTATGTAGGTATCATGGTAGATTAAGTACAGGGCAAGTGTAACCACTTTGATTTGATTTAGTAAATCTAGGTTTGTTTGACCTCGCTCGCTTATACCTACTGTCTAACTAGAAAAAAGACGCCAGTAGTTCATACTAATCCTTTCTCATCCATCCTCATTACTTCCTCACCCATCCTCGCCCATCCTCATCACTTCTCACCCATCCTCATCACTTCCTCACTCAACCTCGTCATTTCCTCACCCATCCTTATCACTTTCTCACCTATCCTCACATCATCACTTCCTCAGCCATCCTCATCATTTCCTCACCCATCCTTATCACTTCTTCACCCATCCTCGCCCATCCTCACTTGCCCATCCTCACCCAACCTCATCACTTGAAGTCATGAGATTGGGTGAGGATGAGGATGAGGGTGGGTGAGGAAGTGATGAGAATGGGTGAGGATGGGTGAGAAGTGATGAGAATGGGTGAAGTGATGAGGATGGGCGAGGATGGTGAGAAGTGATGAAGATCAACGAGGAAGTGATGAGGAGGTGAGGAAGGATGAGGATGTGAGAAGTCATGGCGATGGGTGAGAAAGTGATGAGGATGGATGAGAAAGGATTAGTATGGACTACTGGCGTCTTTTTTTCTAGTTAGACAGTAGGTATATTATGCGAGCGAGGTCAAACAAACATAGATTTACTAAATCAAATCAAAGTGGTACACTGCCCTGTACTTAACCTACCATGATACGTACAAGTCGAAATAACGGCGGAGCGGCGGCGCCCCGGTCAATAGCCAAACCACAGACAAAGCGCTGTTTAGCAGGGCGCCCCGGTGAATAGCCTAAATGACTATGGAGCGGGGCGCCCCGCTATATAGACACTTCCTAAAAGCGCGCGCTTTCAACTTGCGTTTTTGTCGCATGCTTCAACTCCACACGCAAAACGCACACGTGCAAATAGGAACATTACGTTACGTTTTTGCAAACTGTCAGAGATTTGGAAGCGCACTGATGCGACTTATATGTCCAGCGTTGCCAGAACGTAACTTTTGTTACGTTTTACGTAACTTTTCACCCTTAAGCGTAACCTTGGCGTAACCTAGCCACGTAACTAGGGCGTAACTTTTACGTCCCATTTCGTGAAAAATTATTCTTCGTAAAATTACAGAACAGACTGAAATAATATTACAGAACAGACTGAAATACAAATATAACGATAGTATCTTGCATTCAATTTTCTATTTTAGATTTACGGTTATCAGTGTCATGAACCGAAACATCGGCTATTAGTGAAAGATTCACATAACCAACAATAAAAAAATATACCGGAGTAACGGAAAGGGTGTAACAAGCCGAAAGGAGGTCAAGATACTCATCAAACTGAAAAACTTTCCCGATGGAACATTGGTAGAAAAATGGAAAAAAATTTGGACCTCCGTAGTACATCAATCAGCTGATCGGCAATTTTGTATGGGAGGCCCAATTTTTTTTTCGTATTTTGACCTATGTTCCATAGCATCTATACTAAACACGCAAAAAAAAAAATACGAAGAAAATAATTGTGGCGTAACATTTTTCTGCAAAACGTAACTTTCTCAAAGAGTGTAAGTAACTTTTGAACATACGGCGTTGGCTGGCAACACTGTATATGTCAGAAACTGTCGAAATGAAACGCATGTTACTGTTGTTTGTTTGGGGACTTTGACTTTCGGGTTGATCATTAGCACACGTGCTTTTCGGCTTTTTTCGAAATTCGGGTGCTTTAACCAACCAAAAGTGCTTCATTCTAGCTGATTTGTGTGTTGTGGTGGTGTTTTCTATATTGTAGTATTGTGTTCGTCTTTTAGGTAAGTAAATAGCATATTTGTTCTGGTCTGTTTACAAACATGAATGGGGGCGACCCCCCCGGTGACCCCGGGGGAGGTTATGACAATAATTACTATGTTGCCACGAATAATCCTTTTGAAAATCTACTGAATGTTGTCCAGCATGAAATGGAAGTTGATGAACAGGAACGTCTTGCCAAAGAACAAACGTCTAAAAGACGCAATGAAGAAGTACTCAATTCCAACGAACCCCAAAAAAAGAAAGCAGTTAACATCTCCCCCTCGATTCAATCCACATTCACGCTACCCGAATACGAGAATGACAAAAGAGTTTATGGAGAACATGACGTTGCCCCTTTTGTTGTCCATGTCAGTAAGGTGGTCTCTGAATCGATGGCTACTGGCACAACTTTACGTCCCATCAAATTCGGTCATTTTCTGTACCACAACCAAATCCCCAATGTTGTTAAAGATGGAATAAAGCGCGTTGGACGTAACAGGATTTCAGTTGAGTTCAAGTCTGCATCTGATGCAAATAACTTCCTGAAACACCCGTCTCTAGCCCCAGCTAAGTATGAAGCTATTATTCCTTCTTTTAATACGACCCGAATGGGTATAGTCAGGGATGTGCCGGTTGAGTGGACATTGGAAGAGTTAGTTCTCGCGATTGAAGTACCATCTGGGTATGGAAGAGTAATCAGAGCCCGCAGGCTAAATCGCAAATCTATTGGTGAAAATAACTTTTCTCAATTTCTCAATTCTTTATTGCTTTCATGTTGTACATAAGTTCTTATAAATACATAGTTTGACACAAACATGAACCCGGATAGGGTATCGCAATTTTTGGTGGAAACACCAGGTAGGTAATAGGTATTGTGATGGTTATAAACTAAACCTAACCATACATGACCTAATTATTAACAAGTAGGTATACCTAATTATCATTTTATAATCTAGCCTAACTAATATTTTACTTATTATTACAGGATTATTATTATTATTACATAATATTTTTATACAAGTCTTAGATACAAATACCTACAACTTTACTATTTCGAATATACCTAAGTAAGTATACAATTTCAAATAAATATCTTAGTCTTCTAGGAATTCTTGAACTGTATAAAAACATTTTTTTAACAGAATATTTTTCTGCAGTGGGAGTCATAAAGGTGAAAATAACTCACCCACTTGGATACCAACGCAAACTGTTGTTCTTACTTTTCTTGGACAGAAACTCCCTCAACAGGTTTACTGTTTCTACACTTCCTTGCCGGTTCAGACATACGTTTTACCCACAATTCAATGTAATAAGTGCTGTAGATTCGGGCATATTGCTGTCAAGTGCAGGTCGGCTGACCGCTGTTTCGTTTGTGCAGGAAATCACCCAGGCGTGACTTGTTCTAAAAACACCCCAACTTGCCTTTTCTGCAGTGGGAGTCATAAAGCTACTGACCCCAATTGCCCGGAACATCTCCGACAGAAAAACATAAAATTAGTAATGTCCCAGGAGAACATCTCCTATAACGAAGCATCCGCCAGATTCCCCCAGGTTCGAAATTCTTTTGCTGATGCATCTAGAAATCCCTCATCTGTCCATGTCAGCCAATCTCAATCCCAACGTGAATATTCTCCTTCTCAACCACGCACTTCATCCTACAAAAAAACAGTATATACTGAACGTCGGTCCCCCTCCCCCGCCTCTTCCGGTGGCTATAATAGGGCAGCACATATGACTTTGATAAACACCCCAATGTCATCTACCGCTAATGGTTGTGCTTTATCATCCGAACCTCTTGAAACTGACGCTAATTTTATTACCATTCTATTAACAACATGTATTCAATTGCTTTCAAAAACTAGTCACATCGAATTACCGAACAACATCCGCGACAAACTGTCTGAGCTTTTAAAAACTACCCACAATGCCAGTATTCCTTCAGTGGAACTGTCGCAGCGTGAAACATAAAAATGAATTATTATTTTAATTAATCAATTTAAACCATCCGTTCTTGCCGTCCAGGAGATGTGGCTTAAGCCTGGGGCTCTTTTTAGAGTCCCAGGTTTTTCATGTCTCCGGGATGACAGAATTGATGGTCGTGCTGGAGCTGCTATGCTAGTCTCCAGATCAGTTATTTTTAATCAAATTAATTTGCCTTCTCACAGTGATTTATTTAATATTGTTGCTGTGAGAGTATTTAATATTTCTTTTGTATCTATATATGTTCTGAATCCTTCTAGCTCAATTCTTACAGAATTAAACTCTATTATTTCTGCAGTCCCTACCCCGCTGATTGTTATGGGTGACTTTAACATTCATCACCCCTCATGGGGCTCATACTACAGTGATAATCTATCTTCTCCTTTCCTTGACATCTGTGATGACCTAAACCTCTGTATCATCAACGATGGATCTCCTACTCGTAGGGTTCCCCCGTCTCATGATCCCAGAAGTGCTGTAGATCTAACTCTTTGCTCTCCTTCCCTTTCTTCCCTTCTCTCCTGGTCTATTCTACCCAATACTCATGGAAGTGATCATTTCCCCATTGTAATTTCACAGCATGACTCTAGTAGTCCTAACCTTCATAACATCCCCAGGCCCTTGTCAAAATTTAACCTGTCTAAAGCCGATTGGCCTCAATTTAAAGTTGTTTTAAATTCTGAATTATCGCGAATCCCTTCTGTTTCTCCTGATAATGTTCTTTCAGTTTACGTACTTTTTAGGGACGCTCTCTTATTCTCAGCTAAGAAATCTATCCCTCTCAAGAACTCGGCATCTGATAAAATCCGATCCTTACCATGGTGGGACTCTGAGTGCACAGATGTCTGTAAACAGAGGAAAAATGCTGAAACTATTTACTCAGCTGATATGTCAGATGAGAATTGGATAGAATTTCAAAGAGTTTCTGCCAAAGCAGTTAGAACGTTGTCGGAGAAAAAGAAACTTGGGTGGAATCACTTTTGTGAATCCCTTTCCCCCCGCTCTCCTCCATCCCTGGTATGGACAAGTGTACAAAGATTTCGAGGCGCGGTTTCAGATAATGCAAATATATCTTCCAACGACCCCTCTAATTGGCTAAACAGCTTTGCTAATAAACTGGCCCCTCCATCAGCGCCCACTTTCAACGAATCTTTGACCTTTTCATCTAATGTCACATCTAATGATAAATTTGACGCACCCTTTTCTCAGGAGGAATTATCCTTAGTTTTATCCGCACTCAAAGACACTTCTCCAGGGGTTGATGGAATCCCATATGCTTTCTTGGTCAATTTATCTTCTTCAGCAAAAGAGACATTTTTACAGATTCTTAATCATATTTTTATATCTGGCATTCCTCCTGAGGAGTGGAAAACTCAAATTGTCATTCTTATTATTAAACCGGGTAAACCTTGTTCAGAGCCTTCTAGTTACCGACCTATTGCGCTATCATGTACCATGGCAAAAATCTTGGAACATCTGGTCAAGAACCGACTGGAATGGTTTGTGGAAAGTAAGGGCTTATTAGCTAAAAGTCAATTTGGGTTCCGTAAGGGCTTTAGTACCATGGATAGCTTGAGCTTATTTGTGACCGATATCCGCATAGCTTTAACTAAACGGGAATTTCTTGTTGCTCTATTTCTTGATGTTCCATCTGCATACGATAATGTAATTCTTTCCATACTCAGGCAAAAACTGCAACAGCTGAGTGTCCCAGTAAGGATTGTAAATTTTGTCTCAAATCTTTTCTCTGCAAGATCAGTCCAAATTAAGTATCAGAATCAGCTCTTCCTCCCAGAACGGTCTGGAAGGGCCTTCCTCAAGGTTCAGTTCTCAGCCCCTTGTTATACAGCATTTATACTTCTGATCTCGATCTTTCAGTGAATAGTTTTTGTGACATTTTGCAGTACGCGGATGACCTGGTTTTGTATGTTGCTTCAAAGGATATTGATGACGCTTCTTCTCGGCTTAATTCAGCTTTGCACTATTTAGGGGAATGGCTTCAAGATCATGGCCTCTCCCTGTCGATTAGTAAGAGCACTGTCACTGTCTTTTGTCGTAATAGATTAATCCCCCCTGTTTCTATTTCCTTAAAGGGCCAAGAAGTTCCTGTTAAAGATTCTTCTAAATTCTTAGGAGTAATCCTAGATACCAAATTATCCGGATTCCAACATATTAACTATGTCAGTAAAAAATGTGAAAGAAATATTAATGTTTTACGCTCTCTATCTGGTGTATGGTGGGGGTCTCACCCATATACCCAAAAACTGTTATACAATGCTCTGGTGCGTAGTCACTTAGATTATGGATCTTTCTTGTTAGAACCATGTAACAAGACCTCGTTGACTACTTTAGATAAAATACAATCAAAGTGCCTACGTATTGTTTGTGGAGCGATGAAATCCTCCCCAATTAATGCCCTTCAGGTTGAATGTGCAGAACCCCCCTTAAGTCTTAGACGGCAGTATCTCTCTGACAGGTATTTTTATAAAGTCATTCAGCTCTCTAATCATCCTCTTATTTCTAAATTGCACGCTCTTTCAAATCTAATCTCTTCGGATAAATACTGGAAACACAAAGACTATCCCTGCCTCTTCAATAGTTTCGTTAAATTTATTAGCCTTCCATGCCCTGTTTTTCAATGCAAACTTAATCCTCTTTTTGACACATCTTTTGAAGCTATTACTTATAGACCCAATGTATTACTGGATTTGGGTATTGAAAAAGACTCCCCTTCAGCTAACTCTCAACTTAACTGTCTTATAGGCAAGAATTGGAGCGACTGGTTGACCTTATACACAGACGCATCCAAGACTTCTGATCAGGGCTGTGTTGGTGCCGCCGTTTGGATCCCCAAATACAGTATTATTCTTAATTTCAAATGCCCGTCCTTTGCCTCCGTATTTACTGGTGAATCTGTAGCAATCCTAGAAGCTCTTCAGTACATTGAATCTCACTCACTTGATAAATCTATCATCTTCTCAGACTCAAAGAGCTGTCTACAAGCTATTTTGGCAAATCAACTAACCTCCAAATCAAAATTTCCGTTTATTTTAAAAATTAAAAGCCTTTTGCATAAATGTCAGATTAACAATATTAGAGTCATTTTGGCTTGGATACCTGGTCACAGTGGCATCCACGGTAACGAGGTTGCCGATGCCTGCGCTAAAGACGCTACCATCTCAGGATGTGATTCTAATGTTGTATACTCTTCAGACTTAGTCCCCTTAGCCAAAAAACGTATGTTCTGTTTATGGGAGGAACAGTGGAAAAAATCCAGCTTACAGAAAGGTAAACATTTTGCTGATATTCAGAGCTCCATATCTCCCGTCCCGTGGTTCTTCAAATATCGCAACGCTAGTAAACGCGTAACATCTACCATCTGCAGATTACGACTAGGTCATTCATGTGCTCCAGTTCACCTCGTTAAACTCCATATAAAAGATTCCTCTATTTGTGAATGTGGATTGGATGAGGGTACTTTAGATCATATTTTCTTCAGTTGTTCACGCTTTTCGGTTTCTCTCTATGATCTTTTACCGTCTGATATTGCTCGTCCCATTAATTTTAAGTCTTTGCTCTCCCTTGTTAATACTCCCTTTATTAAAACCCTTAGTAGTTACATTAATATTAATAAGATTAGGTTATAAAATGTTTTTGTCTCGTCATTTCTAACCAATTTCTTACTAACCTTTCATGTTCCATGTTGTGTATTGTGTTGTGTTTGTGATGTGTTGTCATTTGTTCTAGATTCACTCGACTCAGCGGAAAGGAGAGTCGCGTGCTGTTCAGTTAAAAAAAAAAAAAAAAAATGTTCGTCGTTCTTTTGTGATCCCGATATTATAGTCAAAGTCGTCGACAAAACTTGATACTGTTAGGCGCAGACCTTTTTGGACAAAATAGTGGCCTGTGCATAGAGCTCATCTGTGTATGACTTTGACTGTGTCAAGTGTTGTCGTGTCACAGGGATGTGAAAAAATACTGTCAACAAAAGTCTCTAGGTGAAAACACATTGTTGTAAATAAACTCGAGAAAATAAAATTCGCCAGCGCTCTTTTGATATTATAGTTATATTTTATTAATAGGTCACGGACCCGCTAATATTTGGGCGAAGAGTCGCGAATAATTTTTTCGAAGATGGATTTTACGACGAAAATTGATATTGGGAAGCTGGCCGGTAAATCAAACTGGACGACGTGGAAATACAAAATGTCAATAATGCTGGAAGGGACGGAGAATGCAATGGCAGCCGTCGAGGGCAAATTGACTCCACCAACTCCTGTAGAAGGCCCAGAAGGTGACGCCGCCGTAACAGCTTATAATGCGGCTTTGGCCAAATTTAAGAAAACTGAAACTGGCGCTCTTCTAATGCTGACCACAAATATGTCAGAAGACACCTTAACCAAAGTAATGAGGTACAGGAAGGCATCAGAGGTATGGCAGGAGCTGCATAGATTATTTGACGGGAACACGGGTGACAGGGCATACACGCTGTGCATGGAATTCTTCGGCACAAAACATGACAAGGCAGATGACATCGCGACACATATGTCAAAGCTGAAAAATCTGTGGAACGATCTGAAAGCTGAATTACCCAAAACAGACACAACTGCGAAACTACCCGAAATGTTCTTAATATGCAAGATTCTTGATACTCTGGATGACCGGTTCGTCAATTTTAAGTCAAGCTGGCTCATGCTGAAGCAGTCTGAAAAGACAATTGACAGTCTGACGAGTCACCTCTGCACCTTTGAAAGAGACTTAGGCAGTCAAGAGACCACTAGAATGGAAGCCCTAGTGACTGCACTAGTGGATATCGCAAATGCAAGGACGAGCACCTGATTTGCAACTATTGTCATGCAAAAGGACATAGAGTTCGCAAGTGTACGAAGTGGATTGGAGATGGGAGGCCACCCAAACCAGTACAAGGCACGGCAGCCAAAAGCTCAGAATCAAGCAAGTGCAACAGATCTCACTGATGGTGAACGCTTGCTCCAGTGCGAAAGGTCAAACTCAAAATAGAGACAATTGGTTTGTCGACAACGGAGCAACTACACACATAGCTGTAAGGAGAGACTTCTTCAAAGAGTTCCATGAATTCGACAAAGACCACACTGTTACAACAGCTGACGGAACCATAATTCCTGCCGTAGGAAAAGGCTCTGTAGAGGTCGAAGCGAAGGTCGATGGCAAGAGGAGAAGATAATGCTCCGAGATGTGTGGCTAGTACCAAGTCTGACAAAGAACCTTTCTCGCCGCTCGCTGCACATGATAGAATGCAGAATACTGAATTCACGTCAAAGACTACAGAGTGCAAGTTTGACGTTGATGGTACGACAAGAATTGTCGGCAAGAGATCGGCGTTTGGCGGACTGTATGAGTTGGAAATGAAGACAGTCATGTCAGTCAAGCGAACCATAGAGGTTAACGTAATCGATGGCTCAAATATGCTGCAGCTATACCATGAACGCCTCGCTCACCAGGATAAGAACCACGTCATTCGCGTAGTGAAACGCGAGTTAGGCATAGAGCTTACTCCTGACAAAGTGAAGTGTGAAGGCTGTATCTATGGGAAGGCACATAGAAAACCCTTCGGTACCAGGGAAAGAGCCTCGAGATGTGGAGAGCTTATCCACACAGATGTCTGCGGACCCTTCGCTGATAGCATTACGAAGTACAAATACTATGTACTGTTCAAGGACGACTACTCGAGTTACCGACTTGTCTACTTTCTTAGACAGAAATCAGAGGTCAAAGACAAGCTCATCATGATGCTTCAAGAAGCAAAGAAGGCTGGGCACGAAATCAAGACTATTCTGTCAGACAATGGAGGCGAATTCGACAATGCCGCTGTCCGAAAAATATTACAAGACCAAGGTGTGCAGCACAGGTTAACAATGCCTTACACGCCCGAACAAAACGGCTGTAGTGAGCGAGAGAACCGCACCCTCGTAGAAGCTGCAAGGTCAATGATGCATGCGAGAGGAGAGATGCCGCAAGTACTATGGGCAGAGCTAATCAACACGGCCGCTTACGTGCTAAATAGAACGGGCCCTACTAGAGTGGAATCTAAGTCACCCTACGAACTATGGCACGGAAAGAAACCGAAGATTAGTCATCTGAAAGTTATAGGTAGCGAATGCTACGTCCATGTACCCAAACAGAAACGTAAGAAGATGAGCAAGAAAGCCATCAAGGGCATGCTCATAGGCTACGAAGGTGACGACGGCTATCGGATTTGGAACGGAAGAGAAACGCTGAGGTCGAGAGATATCTCTTTCCAAACCGACGTAGAGTTCAAAATCTCAACTAGTATGCCCCTACAATCAGAGGGAGCTGAGAGCGGAGATAGAAACGTCACCGAGACCGACCTAACGTGGAAACTGAAGACCATGAACTAGCTCTAGAGGAGATAGAGTGGTAGATCAAGATCAAGTTCATGAAGAAGAACACAGCATTGAAGATCCCGAAGATGCAAACGACGTGATCTTAGAATCAAATGAGGAAGAGCTAGAGATAGCTGAACCTGTCGAGCAGGAACCTCGCTATAATCTGAGAGACAGATCACTAATTGCGAGACCAAGAAAACTCGAGGACTATGTTTGTGGAGTGTGTTCTGTTGTCGATGACAGTTTTCCAGAATCTTACGAAAATGCCATTGCACGACAAGATGGCGAAGAATGGCGTAAGGCAATGGACAGTGAAATAAATTCGCTTAAGGATTTAAATGTCTGGACTCCCTGCTCCTTACCTAAAGGCAGGAAGGCGTTGCCCTGCAAGTGGGTCCTGCGCATCAAGAAAAATCCGGATGGGTCCATAGACAAGTATAAAGCCCGACTTGTTGTAAAGGCTTTAGACAAAGGAAAGGTATTGATTTTGATCAAACCTTTAGCCCTGTCGCCAGAATGGCTACGATAAGAGCTTTATTGAGTGTCAGCGCCCAAGAGAATCTGCACCTTGTACAATTCGATGTCTGTACTGCGTTTTGAATGGGAAACTTCAAGAAGAGATCTACGTACAACAACCAGAAGGTTATGCAGACGGCTCGCAGAATGTTCTCAGACTGAACAGAAGCTTATATGGGTTAAAGCAAGCACCACGCTGTTGGAACTCTTGCTTCGAACAAATACTGCTGGACATGGACTTCAGACAGAGTGAAGCTGACTGTTGTCTATATACCAAGCAGATCAACGGAAAGAAGATACTCATCACCCTCTACGTTGATGACGGGCTAGTAGCTGCCACTGATGAAGAGCTTGCGAACAGCTTCCTGGCTGATTTAAGGACAGTGTTAAAGATTACGACGAAGCCAGCGTCGTACTATCTAGGTCTGGAAATTAACAGAGAAGCGGACGGTTCTATCTTTATCAAGCAAGAAGCTTATGCCAAGAAGGTCCTAGAACGATTTGGGATGGCCAACTGCAACCCAATCAGGACACCAATTGAGAGCACTCAATCAGGAAAGTGGATGCTACAGCACACTTCCCTACCGCGAAGCCGTTGGGTCACTCGCTTACTTAATGACGGGAACGCGCCCAGATATCGCTTATGCCGTCGGAGTTGCATCTCGTAAGCTGGAGTCCAACCAAAGAAGATTGGCTTTTAGTAAAGCGTATCATGCGCTATATCAAGGGCACCAGCTCCTATGGAATCAAGTACAAGGCTCACCAAAAGAACCCCTTACTTGAATGCTTTAGTGACGCTGACCATGGAGGTGTCAATTAAGTGGAAGATCAACCACAGGGCTGATATGCCGTTACGCAGGAGGCATTGTATCATGGCTAAGCCAAAGACAAGCGTCAGTCGCCATTTCTACAACAGAAGCAGAAATCGTCGCTGCTAGTGAAGGAGCCAGAGAAACACTATGGCTCTCAAGGATCTACAAAGATCTTACTAAACTGAAAGAAGTTCCAGTACTGCATGTAGACAATGAGGCTGCTATACGGCTGGCGCACAACCCTGAGTTCCATAAGAGAACCAAACACATCAGAATAAGACACTTCTTCGTCAGAGAAGTTGTAGAAGAAGGCTGTCTGGTAGTGAAGAAAGTGAGCTCAGATGAGCAACTGGCTGACTTCTTGACCAAGGCTGTTCCGAAGCCGAAGCAAGCCAGAACGTGTGCCCTATTAGGTGTTTGCAGTAGAAATACCTAAAGTGCAAGGGAAAGTGTTAGGCGCAGACCTTTTTGGACAAAATAGTGGCCTGTGCATAGAGCTCATCTGTGTATGACTTTGACTGTGTCAAGTGTTGTCGTGTCACAGGGATGTGAAAAAATACTGTCATTGAAAGTGTCTAGGTGTAAACATTGTAAAATTATCTAAATCGAAAATAAAATTTGTTAGTGCTCTTTGAACCCGAATATCATTCCACTGTTACTCTGCAGAACGAGTATAAATCGTAATAGATACTGGCGAAATCATAATCGAAACGCCATAAACACAAGAAATTGAATTGTTGTTTGTTTGTTGTATCAAAATAAATTGTTTTTGTATATCCTTCAGCGTTCTAACAGCTATTTTCAGTTTCATGATAATAAATTCCATATTCATTAAACAACAAAAGTCACGAGTTTATTAAGTAAGTGTTATTTCTTTTACAGACTCAAATAATGTAAACAAATTTTACTGTTGCCGGTTTTTGCCGTGTGCTGCCGGCTTAGAATAGCAACAAGTCTCATCTGTCTGACCAACACTCCAATTCTACCCATTGGAGTCATAACAAGCGATATAATAATCCACCAGCGTTTCCTGTGAATTATAAACATCTTGCATTGCGCTCGCCAAATCATCTGCCTGGCGTGGTGGAGTTTGGCAATACCCCTACAAAAAGGGGGGGCCATGTCCAGCAGTGGACTGTTGTGGCTGTTAAAGTAAAAGACAGAAAGCAATTAAAAAACAGCATTATTAGGTATGAGCCACATCATGCTTCTTTTCTTTTTCATAATTGTTCATCTTTATCAAAAATTTTAGGTCTATAATTTAGGTTAGAGTATAGGTTATACCTGGTTCAATAAAGAGGCCCGAAAAGTGTACTCTAACCGGGACCCATTAGTCAAGCCATCCTAGTTCCCTGAGGAAGCTCAGCATCCCTACCAAATTACTGAGTGCCTTGGGGATTGATCCGGATTCGGATTCCTCCTTCCACTAATGAACCCACTTTAAAATCCCATTCTCTATTGAACCAGGTAGTACCTATATTCTGACCCAGGTATTATTACTTTTTGGGCTGGAAATAAAAATACAACTTTTATCATTACAGTTAGAAGGCATCAATTGAAGCTGTGTGTGATCAAAGACAATCATTAGACCATCAATTTATTGAAGCAGTGATCATGTCACCAACACTGATAGAGTCACCAGACCTGAATGCAATACCATTGGAAGTCACTGTGAAAATTGTAAGCTGTTTTACTCTTTAACTTACCTACATACATCATTATTAGAAGCATAAAGTTACATGCTGTGTGGTTAGGTTCTCTATCCATTTGCATAAAAAAGAATTGACATAATATATTTTGGCACACTGTAATTTAAACTAATGATATAAAATACAATAGTCTAAAATATGATTATGCCAAGATAAATATTATGGCAAGAAATTATTATGTCAAAGCAATGGTAGGCAAAAAAAAATTATGCGAAACATGTTATGCTAAAACATATTAGTGGAAAAAAATTTATGCCTGTGAAAGGGATACCGTGTGGTTAACCTGGCCAGCCCGGAGACATTGCCTTTATTTATGTATTTTTTATCCCCCCGAGCAGCGTTTATACTAGGAACTCTAAATTGGTTTGTGTGTGTGTGTGTGTGTGTACAATGACTTTTTCATTTATAGTATTAGTTTGAATTAGACTGTGAATTTTTTTTAGAGAATCTTGTAAATACAATTTTTTTTTTTTCTATTTTGAAATCTGCAATCAGTCCTCAAACTATGAGCAGATGATATGGGCTTCATTGGGGTTCAGGTAGTAGTACACTAGTTGGCAAGTTCCATTACTTCACGCCTTTTCAGACGTCTATTGAAGAGAGGCTCAGTTAGCTGGACCGCTAGTGTGTTGGGATGATGTAAGAGCCTTTCTTTGTATCTCATGGAGTGCAGTTTGATCTCTTCAGTAACAGTATTGATCTCAAGGTGCTCATGTAGTTCTGTTATTTTAATGAACCATGGGGTATTTGAAAGCTTTCTCAATATAGCGTTTTGGCATCTCTGAATAATGCTTAGGTTGGATTTATAGGCGGTCCCCCAGAGCTGGATACCATAGCACCATATTGGTTTCAGAACTGCCTTGTAGATGAGTAGTTTGTTGTCAACTGACAGCTTGGAGTTTCTTTCCAGTAGCCAATACAAACTTCTGAATTTTAAGTTCACTTGATCTCTCTTTGCTTGTAGGTGGTTTCTCCAGGTGAGTCTTCTGTCTAGGTGAATTCCCAGGTACTTAACACAGTCGTTGTGTGGGAGCTCTTTCTCTCCTAGTTTAACCGGAGGACAGGTTTCTCTTCTTAGTGTGAAGGTCACTTGGGCAGATTTTGTAGCACTGGCTCTTATTCTCCATTGTTCCAGCTAATCATGGACGTCATCAAGGCCTTTCTGTAGCATTTCAGAGGCAGCATTTGGACTTTCGCTTGTTGCTAGGATTGCTGTATCGTCGGCGTACGTCGGAGGTGAAGATTGAGTATAGTATTGGTCCAAGAACCGATCCTTGTGGCACTCCAGCCTCGATATCATAGAATCCGGAGAGTGTGTCCCCTTTCTTGACTTGAAAAATTCTTCCGTCGAGATATGAGTGGAGGATTTCATAGAAGGAGTGAGGAAGGAACTTTTTTATTTTGCACATTAGCCCCTTGTGAAAGACGCGGTCGAAAGCCTGTTGTACATCAAGGAAGGCTGCAGCACAGTATTTCTTTTCTTCAAGGGCCTTTCTTATTGTGTTGACAACCCTGTGTACTTGCTCTGTTGTAGCATGCTTTTGGCGGAATCCAAACTGATGGTCAGGTATGACAGATCTGTTTGACAATGCAGGCAACATTCTGTTAAGTAGTATTTTCTCGAATAATTTTGAGATGACAAACAAACTAATTGGTCTATATGATGTAACTTCATTAGAGGGCTTTCCTTCTTTATAGATCATTATAATTTGGGAGACTTTCCAGAGGGATGGGTAGTGTTTAACCCGCAGAATTCCATTAAAGATTGCACATAGGAACATGATAGCTTTCTTTGGTAGTTCCGATAATACTTTTTTATCTATTAAATCATAGCTAGGAGGGAGCTTTATTGTTTTTGAGTTTCTTTATGTGTCTGATTATCTCGCTGGGACTTGTAGACTTTGTAGGCAATTCCAGTTGAAAGTCTTGATGTAGAAGGGCATCCATGTCTGCTTGGTTTTCATTTGGTGCTCCTGCATTCGGTTTGAATACTTCAGCCAGATGTTTAGCAAAGGTTTCTGCCTTTTCCTTGTTGCTCCTTACCCAGTAAATTCAAACTAAGAAATAAATGTTTTGACTAACTAGTGGCTTAATACAGCCTACTCTAGTCTACTCAGGGTGTTTTGTAAAAGGCGACATACAGTTTTTGACCTCTGCTGAATATCTGTTGACTATCGTCAAACATGTGGTGGAGGTGATACCACCTACAATAGCATTCCCAAAGAGGGCTGACATCAGGCGAGTGGCTGGTCATAAAATACAGCCAAATCCTTTTGCTAAATGATTTTGTGTTCTAACAAATTCATCATTTTGCGCCTACCTCAACTGATTTTAGATAAGGGTAGGAAAATGATGATTAATACTAAATATGCAGGCAGAAATTGTGAGCAGACTTGTCTTAATTTACACCTATTAGAACCTCAGTTTCTCATGGAACTGAGATGTATGCTTGTAGTATGTATGTTATGATATAGTAGGTTATACAGGGTGTTAATTTAAATGCGTGCCATAGCTTCAGGGTAGGTTAAGTATCGATTAAGGATGCCGTAGGAATATTGAAAAAAATCCCATTCAAAAAAATTACATTTTTTTTCTGGATTTTATTATTATTATTTGTTTTTGGATTTTTTCCTTCTCGGCTTCAGTAAAGCCGGTTTTCCGATGCTACGGGCCTAAGCCAAGTGAACATCGTTTTGATTATTATTATTATTTACTTTGAAAACTTATTTTATCTCCTTTTGAAAGGGTTGGAAAAACCAGAGGCGCGGGCTTTTCAGCCAAGGGCCACTGATTTTAAATTATAGTTATCCACCAATCAGTTCAGTAGAGTTTGAGTTGTTGTCAGACGATAAAAATTTACGGACAATACGACAGGTATTAAGAATATCCGCCTTTTTGCATAGTAATTATTATCATTATATTATTAATCAGGCAGGCAGTTTTTCAACTTATAACGCCTGTATCTTGCTCTTCAATTGTTCTGGTTGCCTTTCTGTGATGCTATGTGACTGTCCAGTTTGTTTTTGAATGAGTTGATGGATGAAGCTAATTCGATTTCCTGAGACAACTTATTCTATGCATCAACTACCCTGTTAGTTAGTGCTTATGTGGATTATTCTTTGAGCGCCTTTTCTTTAGTTTTAGTGTTTGTCCTCTTAAACGGGTATTTAGGTCTCTGGAACATGTTTTGGATGTCATTTAGGTCATAATAATTACTTAGAATTTTGAAGCTTTCTATTTAGGTCACCTCGTTCTCTTGGGTCCAGATTATAACATCGAAGGTCGTTACATAGAATGTCGCAACATCGACAACGCTGCATCGAAAGGTCGCCACATCGAATGGTCGCCACATCGAATGGTCGTTACATCGAAAGGTTGCTACATCGAAAGGCGGCCACATCGAATGGTCGCCACATCGAAAGGCCGCCGCATCGAATGGTCGCCACATCGAAAAATCGCCACATCGAAAGGCCGCCACATCGAATGTGCATTACATTGAAGGTCTTCGCCATGTCGAATGTTTCTGCATCGTATACCTAATGCTGTATTGAATGTTCCCTCGTCAGGTGAATGGCTCATCGGGTCATAAGGGTTCATCGGGCCATAAAGGTTCATCGGGTCGTAAGGGTTCATCGGTTTGAAAGGGTTTATCGGGTCGTAAGGGTTCATCGTCTTGTAACTTTAACTTTGATAGTGAATTTGATAGGAACTTTGACAGGAAAATTGACAGTAACTTTGACATTAACTTTGACAGTGACTTTGACAGTGACTTAGACAGTGACTTTGAGAGTAACTTTGACAGTGACTTTCATAGTGACTTCGACAGTGACTTTGACAGTGACTTTGACAGTGACTTTGACAGTGACTTTGAGTTTGACTTTGACTTTGACTTCGACTCTAAACTTGCGACGTGCGACTTGCGACTTAGGACTGCCAAAGTCACCGTCAAAGTCACTGTCAAAGTTAATGTCAAAGTCAGTGTCAGAGTCACTGTCAAAGTCACTGTCAAAGTCACTGTCAATGTCCCTGTCAAAGTCACTGTCAAAGCCACTGTCGAAGTTACTATCAAAGTTAAAGTTACAACACGATGAACCCTTACGACACGATAAACCCTTTCAAACCGATGAACCCTTCCGAACCGATGAACCCTTCCGAACCGATGAACCCTTACGACCCGATGAACCTTTATGACCCGATGAACCCTTATGACCCGATGAACCATTCACCTGACGAGGGAACATTCAATACAGCATTATGCGATGCAGAAACATTCGACACGGCGACGACCTTCAATGTAATGCACATTCGATGTGGCAGCCTTTTGATGTGGCGACTTTTCGATGTGACGACCATTCGATGCGGCGACCCTTCGATGTGGCGATCATTCGATGTGGCGGCCTTTCGATGTGGCGACCTTTCGATGTGGCAATCATTCGATGTGGCGACCATTCGATGTGGCGACCTTTCGATGCAGCGTTGTCGATGTTGCGACATTCCATGTAACGACCTTCGATGTTATAATCTGGACCCCGTTCTCTTCGCTATTAACACATTTTTTTTAAATCAATATTTTACACTGTTGTTGTTTAGAGAAAGCCCATACAAGTACTTTCGTCTAAACAACTTTGAGATTAAACGAATTTCGGCTGAGATATATGCATTTGAATCAAATGTCAAAAAAAAACATTGTGGCTGTGATTTTTTCAATATTTTTTACGGCATCTTTTATCGATATTAAACCTACCTTGAAGCTATGGCACGCATTTGAATAAATACCATGTATTAATAGCTACGCCCTTGTTGAATAATGAAAATAAAGCACATATTTTGGTTGCTTGCAGGAAAAAGTGGAGCCAAGTGAAGAAAGTGACAAGTCAGAAACAAAAACACCGGCAGCCATTTTGCAAGTGAAGTTGACTCGTCTCCCGAACTCCATATTCAAACGATTCATCAAGGATGTTGGTGGAGATTCAGTTACAAAGACTGGTAATTATTTCTTTACAGACTATTGCAATTCAAATATAATTTATTTGGCATGTTGCGCCAAGCATTGGCAAGCATCTGCTGCTTACCGGTTTCCCGTGGGAATAAGGCATTTCACCATTTTAACAAGTAGCCTATGTTAGGAATGTTGTAGCTTTCTAATGGCGAAAGAATTTTCTATATCATTACAGTAGTTTCGGAGTTTACCGATTACATACACACAAAAAACAATTATTAGCGTAGATATAGTTAGTGTGGGAAATGTAGGTATTATTCTAAACGGTACAGCCTGACGTGGAAAATTTCACATTGGAACTAATTTGACCAACATATTATAAGCAGATCTATTAAGAAACAAAAACATAACTGCGGCAATTTCAGAGTTTTATTTTACAAAAAATCTGCCATTTTGAATTTATGAATTTTTAAAATAACCAGTGTCCAGTGTGCAAACGATTTCCTTGTCAACATACATACAATATATTTACCGCTACTTCGGCGCCGTCGTTTCGTTCTCCGTGATGTGACGGTGTCGGCGGCCATGGACAAACAACCGTAACGTAAAATGACAGCTTGACGTGGGTTTTATGTTTTATTGTAAAGCGACGAGCTCGCTCTGCTCGCTATAATGTTTTAACCCGTCACCGTAATTAAATAGCCTTATTGTGTTGCTAGGTTCGTCATTGCCGACCCCTGAGCTTAATTCGAAGAAATATGGAGTATCTACAGAACAAACGGTTGAACACATCGTGGACTCACTGGACACCAACAAAGGCGGCGACGTAAAGAAATTAACAGGGAATAGTGAAAAACCTTATAAAATACATGAACTCAAAAATAATGATGACCACACAAATAACGATTCAAGTAGGGCTAATGTAGCGCAAGATTTAACTAAAGATCCATCCTTATTAATGGATAAGAAATATAAATGTACGATATGCACCTTTTCAACACATCAAGCAATTGCTTTAAAAAGCCACATGGAAGCACATTTTGCTACAAAAAGTTTTAAATGTGACTCGTGTCATTACATGACTACTAAAAAAGAACTCTTCATAATTCATTCTAGAATGCATACTGGAGAAAAGCCCTATATTTGTGACATTTGTGATAAAAAATTCACCTACAGAAGGTCTTTAAAAAATCACATCAGAATACACACTGGTGTCAAACCTTTCAATTGCAAGGTATGCGGTAAAACATTTAATCAAGGTGCTCATTTAAAAAATCATATCAGACAACATACCGGCGAGAAACCTCATGCATGTAACATATGCGAAAAGAAGTTTACCAACAAAAGTTCTTTGTTTCATCATTATCGTTTTCAAGAGCACACAGCTGAGGAAAAACCTTTTGCATGTAACATTTGCGATCAAAAATGCAAAACACAACATAATTTGAATCATCATATGAGAATACACATAGATAAAAAACAAAACAAAATACAAATAGCTGATATAAAGCCTTCTGATAAATGCAAATCACAACATACTATGAAAAATCATATGAAAACACAAATAGCTACAATACCAAACATACAATGTGACATTTGTGATAAAGTATTTAAGCGCGTTAGTAGTTTAAGATTACATATGAGAACGCACACGGGAGAAAAGCCCTATGTTTGTGACGTGTGTAGGAAAAGTTTTGCACGACTTGGTGGTCTCAAAACCCATGTAAGATTTCACAATGAACCAAAATACGTCTGTGACATTTGTGATAGAAAATTTAAGTACAGGACAGGTTTCAAAATACATGTCCGAATTCACACAGGTGAAAAACCTTATTCTTGTAATATATGCTTTAAAAAATTTAGCAATTCTAGCGATTTAAAGAAACATACGAGAATTCACACTGGCGAAAAAACGTATGCTTGTAAAATTTGTGATAAGCGGTTTAAACAACCTAAAAGTGTTTCTCGCCATGTCAGAGTTAAACACTGATGAAACGTATCTATACGTGATTTTCTGTCCGATCCATTCCTCCCAAAACGAATCCTAAACTCCTAGAGCGCGATTGGGTGTAAATGTCACTGTAAAATTACAAAAAACGCTGGATTATAATCTATCTCACTAAATTATTATTATATTATTGTAATTAGCCTGAAAGATCCCACTGCTGGGCAAAGACCTGAAAGATCCCCCTCGGTCTTCCATTTAGGGCCGCCGCCGACAGAGTGGCCACTTTTCCGCGCGCCGTCGCGCGACTCTAACAGAGAAATCGGAAAATGAACCGTACGCAACTGAAGTAACGGCGATAATGGCCGGCGGCGGAAAAAGTCCGAGCGCCATTTGTTCGCGCGGCGCCTCTTGAGTGCGCTTGCGTCCGCCGGGCGGCCCAAGGCCGCAAGCGGACATTCTCCCGGTGTTGCCATCACAATAGAAATAAAAAAGATAATGTTTCTCAAAGAAAAGTGTCGATTACTAAAATAAATCAAAATATATCTAAACATTGTTATTCAAAACAATATTTATAATATAAGTACCTACAACCTTGGTGTTTGTTGGGCCGTTAGGGTTTATTACGTGGGTCGTTGGTGTTTGTTGGGTCGTAAGGGTTTATTACGTGGGTCGTTCATGTTTGATGGGTCGTCAGGGTTTATTACGTGGGTCGTTCATGTTTGATGGGTCGTCAGGGTTTATTACGTGGGTCGTTGGTGTTTATTGGGGCGTAAGGGTTTATTACGTGGGTCGTTGATGTTTGATGGGTCGTAATGGTTATTTATGTGGGTCGTTGGTGTTTGTTGGGTCGTTAGGGTTTATTACGTGGGTCGTTGGTGTTTGTTGGGTCGTAAGGGTTTCTTACATGGGTCGTTGGTGTTTGTTGGTTCGTAAAGGTTAATTACATGGGTTGTTGGTGTTTGTTGGATCGTAAGGGTTTATTTTAGTACGTGGGTCGTTGATGTTTGATGGGTCGTAAGGGATTATTACGTGGGTCGTTGGTGTTTGTTGGGTCGTTAGGGTTTATTACGTGGGTCGTTGGCGTTTGTTGGGTCGTAAGGGTTTATTACGTGGGTCGTTGATGTTTGATGGGTCGTATGAGTTTATTTTGTGGGTCGTTGATGTTTCTTGGGTTGTAGGAGTTTATAACGTGGGTCGTTGGTGTTTGATGGGTCGTAAGGGTTTATTACGTGGGTCGTTGGTGTTTGTTGGGTCGTAAGGGCTTATTACGTGGGTCGTTGATGTTTGATGGATCGTAAGGGTTTATTACGTGGGTCGTTAATGTTTGTTGGGTCGTAAGGGTTTCTTATGTGGGTCGTTGGTGTTTGATGGGTCGTATGAGTTTATTTTGTGGGTCGTTGATGTTTATTGGGTTGTAGGGGTTATAACGTGGGTCGTTGGTGTTTGATGGGTCGTGGGTTTATTACGTGGGTCGTTGATGTTTCTTGGGTTGTAGGGGTTTATAACGTGGGTCGTTGGTGTTTGTTGGGTCGTAAGGGTTTATTACGTAGGTCGTTGGTTTTAGTTGGGTTGTTAGGGTTAATTACGTGGGTCGTTGGTGTATTTTGGGTCGTAAGGGTTTATAACGTGGGTCGTTGGTGTTTGATGGGTCGTATGGGTTTATTACGTGGGTCGTTGATGTTTGATGGGTCGTAAGGATATCTTACGTGGGTCGTTGATGTTTAATGAATCGTAAGGATATCTTACGTGGGTCGTTGATGTTTGATGGGTCGTAAGGGCTTATTACGTGGGTCGTTGATGTTTGACGGGTCGTAAGGGCTAATTACGTGGGTCGTTGGTGTTTGTTGGGTCGTAAGGGTTTATTACGTGGGTCGTTGATGTTTGATGGGTCGTAAGGGTTTATTACGTGGGTCGTTGATGTTTGATGGGTCGTAAGGGTTTCTTACGTGGCTCGTTACGTAAGAAACCGACCCATCAAACATCAACGACCCACAGCCTTACGACCCATCAAACATCAACGACCCACGTAAGATATCCTTACGATTCATTAAACATCAACGACCCACGTAAGATATCTTACGACCCATCAAACATCAACAACCCACGTAATAAACCCATTGGACCCATCAAACACCAACGACCCACGTTATAAACCCTTACGACCCAAAATACACCAACGACCCACGTAATTAACCCTAACAACCCAACTAAAACCAACGACCTACGTAATAAACCTTACGACCCAACAAACACCAACGACCCACGTTAAAAACCCTTACAACCCAAAATACACCAACGACCCACGTAATAAACCCTTACGACCCATCAAACACCAACGACCCACGTAATAAGCCCTTACGACCCAACAAATACCAACGACCCACGCAATAAACCAATACGATCCAACAAACACCAACAACCCACGTAATTAACCTTTACGACCCAACAAACACCAACCACCCAATAAAGAAACACTAACGACCAAACAAACACCAACGACCCACGTAATAAACCCTTACGACCCATCAAACATCAACGACCCACAAAATAAACTCATACGACCCAACAAACACCAACGACCCACGTAATAAACCCTTACGACCCAACAAACACCAACGACCCACGTAATAAACCCTTACGACCCATCAAACATCAACGACCCACGTAATAAACCCTTACGACCTAACAAATACCAACGACCCATACAAATAACCCATACGATCCATCAAACACCAACGAGCCACACAAATGACCATTTTCTTTTTCAAACGTGGCAAAAATTAGTCTAGTGACAATCGTAACGTAATGTTCTTTAATTTTTAATAGGTTGGATTCATCTGAACCACCCAATTTATTTTAATAAGATTAGCGGGCAACACTGTCTAGCGAACCGGCGGACGCACGCGCCACGTGGCGACGCCGCGCGGAAGAATGCCGCTTGGTGTGCTCCGCGACCAAGAGGCGTCGCGCGAAAAGTGTCGCCGGCGTCCGGTCTATGTGCGCCGGCCCTTATTTCGATCCAGAGCCAACGTCGACCACTCCTTCGAATATGTATCAAGATCGTCGCGCCATCGTTTTCGGGTCTACCCTACGTCTAGACCCGTTGTGAGGTACCCACGGTTCGGAAACGATTTTGGCCCAACGATCTGGGTGCATCCGACAAACATGCCCGGCCCAAACCCACTTTAACTTGGCAGACTTGCGCCCTACATCTGCTATTCTGGTTTTTGCTCTAAGAGTAGTGTTGCGGACTCTGTCCGTTCGCTTGACGCCAAGGACACTGCGCTCCATAGCTCTTTGGCAAACCTTCAGTTTGGGCTTTTGGCTCTCGGTTAGTGACCAAGTTTGCGCACCGTAGGTTAGGACAGGCAGGATACACATGTCGATGAGTTTCCGCTTCAGTGAGAGGGGTAGATCACCTTTCATATATAACTTTAAATACCAGAAGCTTTTCCAGGCGTTCTCAATCCTACGATCGATTTCTTTCTCTTGCCTGTTTTCAAAAGAAACTATCTGGCCTAAGTAAATATACTCATCGACATAATGTATTACCTGCACATCGACCTCAACCCTACGTTTCGTGCTATTGGTCATCAGTTGAGTCTTGGTCCTATTCATTTTAAGTCCAACCTGAAGGCTTGCCACACTTAACCCTTGTAACATATCTTTGAGTTCCGCTGCTGTGTTTGCGAATAGGACAGTGTCATCAGCGAAGCGGAGGTTGGTTAATCGCTTCTCGCCGACTACTATGCCGTGACTATGCCTAAAGAATCCCAAGATGGTGCCAACCAACAACCAACCAACCTCCAAGGTACTAGTAAATAGTTTAGGGGAGAAGGGGTCACCCTGTTTCACGCCCTTTTCTATTACAAACAGAGGACCTGGAGAGTGAAGCTTGATGGAAGCTGTGCTTGTAGTTGTGCTGTGTTTTGTAGATTAGTTCCGAAATTATGACATATGTTTCCTCAATACCTTGGTTGCGTAAAGCTGAAAAGATCACATTGTGAGGCTGACAAAAGCTTTGGAATTATCCACGAACGCTAGATTCAGTGGCTTGTAGAATTCGGTATGCCGTTCGATTATTTGGTTTATCGTGTGAAGATGGTCTTTCGTGGAAAATGATGGACGGAAGCCAGCTTGTTCAGGCGGCTGATGGCGGTCCAGAAAACTAGCTATACGTAGTTCCAGTAGTTCTATACGGGGAAATTTTACTAGTGACCGATAGTGAAAACTCAGAACCGGCTGGTGATAAGGAACAACTTTTCCCAATGAACATAGGTCGAAAAACGAAAAAAAATTTGACCTCCCATAGTAACTTTTTTTTCGTATGTCGACCTATGTTCCTTGGGGAAAGTTGTTCCTTATCACCAGCCGGTTCTGAGCTTTCGTTATCGGTCAAATTTCACCCCATATAATTTTAATGAAAATTTTATAAAGAGATAAGACTGATCGGGCGGTAATTATTAATGTCTGACTTGTCACCTTTTTTGTGAAGCAAAATTATATTTGAATGACAAAAGTCCTTAGGAATTGATCCTGAAATAAGTGTCCTATTAAACATAGTTGTCAAAAATGGAATTAAAACCTGTTTCCCTACTTTTAGAGCTTCTGTGGTTACACCGTCCTCTCCAGGACTTTTCTTGTTCTTCATGCTCGTTAAAGCACGATTAACTTCGCCTTCTGTAAACAGAGTGTTACCGCAGGAGTACTCGGGTGATACAGAGTTACATACACTAAATTATAATTTGTCTAAATATTGTAACACATTCACACGAATTACAATTTAACGTATCATTTTACAGTAGATTACAATATGACGAACTAAAACCGTAAACTGTGATACGACAAGCACGCCTTCTGATTGGTCAAGTCAAGCGTCATGTTGCCAGCGACGCCATGTTCGTTTCACAGCTGATTGCCATCACGTTGATTCTCGAACATAAACAAACAGTTTTTGTTTCCTTTTTAATTTCGTGTTGAAAATTGCTTATATAAAGTTACGAAATAAGAAAATAATCTCCTAAGCACTGTTTGCTTACGTTCGCTGCCTATCGAAATGGCGATCAGCTGTCAAATAAACATGGCGGCGCGATATACATGACATTCGACCAATCAGAACGCGAGTTGTCAATTTTACCGTTTTACTTCATAATATTGTAATATTTTGAAAATTGGTACGATAAATTGTCATCCGTGTGTAGTGTCTTACAATATTTTGTTAGATTGTAATTTAGCGAGAAAAAATTATAATTTTGTGGTGTTTGTAATTTCACGGTGACATAAACATAAGTACCTTTTCAGTGTGTTTTGTGTTTAAATATAATATTGAGAGATAGTACCTGATTGGAGCTAAATAAAAAAAAACGGCCAAGAGCGTGTCAGACACGCTCACAAATAGGGTTTCGTAGTCAAAGTTTAAATATCAGGTCTTTCAGCATTACAAAGTTAATTTTGTTGCTGGTTTGTTTGCAGCTGTAAGATTACCAACCGCAAATTGAAAAACTTTAATATTTCCTTAATCTTAAGTGGTACAGTATTCGTAATAGTTTTCATGGTAACTTCATATTAAGAACTCATATTCTTTTCAAATTTTTTGCATGCATACCTACTTTAGAAGTTACAGCTGGAACAAATTATGACTCAAAAACCCCCCCTTTAAAAGCAAATATCTCGAGACAGAAACATTTTAGAGACTTTGTTTTAGAGAAACCTCGCCTTAGTTTTAAAAGACCTACTCAACGATACCCTACTCAATATTACAGAAGAAAAAAAATTTTGCTCCTTTCACATGTATGGGAAGGAGTCTAAATTAATTTATTTTTTTCTCAACGTTTCTATATTTGGGTCAACACGATCTATCATCACACCAAATTTGATGTCGATAGCTCTAAAACTGATGAAGTTATGAGGGCGCGGCATACAGACAGACAGACAGACTTGACGAAATTATAAGGGTTTCTGGTAGACCACGAAACCCTAAAAAAGTACCTCAAAACTCATCATAAAATGCGCTATTCTGTCTGTCTGTTGTGGAATTCGCTAATGCCTTAAGAAGATTTTTTGTTATTGATAGACTGATACAAGAAAAAAAGGTTTATATGTATAAAATACTCGTATGCCAGAAAAATTGCTTTTCCCGTGGGAAAATCAGTTGCAGTGGGTGAAACCGCCAACGGGTTGCTAGTTAAAATATAGGTAATATTTGTTCTTCTTAGTAGCTGTTCTGACGTCAGGTTGGCCGATGTAGATACTGTTATATCATAATAGTAGTTACCAATGTAATTATAAAATCTGTACAAATAATTAGTACCTACTTAAATAGTACCTTCAGTAATATAAATATTACTGGCATAAAAGAAAGTATATATCAAAATTTTATGTGCAAGTCTTTATACGGACCATGTAATGTAGTCATTCACCCTTATAATAATACATCTACAAAGCCCATTTCTGGTCTAAGAAATTGTCTCGCCTCAAAATGAAAATAAAGCAATATGTAATATCCGTTATTCTAATGAAGAAAAGCTACAGCAATCGTTGTACAAAACAGGGGAACTAGCTTAATTTTTAAAGGTGTCTTTACCGTTAAGTATTTTTACCAAATATTTTACTGTGGTGTGAGCCTTTTTTAGACGGCTTACTTCGGTATAGCTAACGATATCGAATTAAGAACGAAATACTTGATATACAGCCAAATCTTCAGTACTTTTGTCTCTTTCGATACCCAACTTTAACATTCAATAACTTCAGAACTTCTGTCATAATTGAATTATTTTCAGTTACAAAATGTTAAGCAATAATTAGAATTCATAATTATTTAACTTTGTTTTTGAGGCAAGGCCTGCAAGTAGTGAGGCAAGCAATGGACAAACGTCTATACTAGAGAGGGCATGATTCTTTTGTATTTTCTTCAAAACGAAGCTGATTCTTCAGTCAGGCGATTGTTGATGAATAAATAATTACTACATCACCTTCAAAAATTCCTGTTTATCTATCAATTCGCTGCTTTAATCCAATATAAGCTAATAGCGTCATTAAGTTTTTGAAATTTATATTAAAGACGCAGCAATTGCAAAAATAGTAGGTATGGAGATGAAAGGTGGAGTGTGGTGCCCGCGTCGATCACCATACATACCTACTGAATCTTTTATTATTAAACGAAAAAGTATCACTCATTATGTAGGTTTACGCGACTTACTTGTTATTTAGTTGGTAGAAGGTGTAGCCTTCTACGTTTCGACTGGTTACCACAGCATTCTTCACGGAGGACGACAATTACCTAACCAGCCGAAACAGTCTACGCTACACCTTCCAACTAAATAACGAGTAACTTGCGTAAACCACATACTGAATCTGCTGCGTCCGGTCTGCTTTAGACTGAACGGTCTTAATCTTAAGGCGTGTGTCCTGCGCATGTTATTTCTAAACAAAACACAAAACATCGATATACCGGGAGTAACGGAAAGGGTATAACAAGCCGAAAGGAGGTCAAGCAGGTCAAGGTACTCATGAAACTAAACAACTTTCCCCATGGATGGGTCGAAATATGAAAAAAAAATTGGACTTCCCATAGTAAATCAATTAGCTGATCGGCGATTTTGTATGGGAGGTCCAAATTTTATTTTCATATTTCGACCCATGTTCCATGGGGAAAGTTGTTCAGTTTCATGAGTACCTTGACCTCCTTTCGGCTTGTTATACCCTTTCTGTTACTCCCTGTATACATTAAAAAAAATTTGGACCTCTCATAGTAAATCAATCAGCTAATCGGCGATTTCGTATGGGAGGTCCAATTTTTTTCATCACAATTCGACCCATGTTCCATGGGGAAAGTTGTTCAGTTTCATGAGTACCTTGACCTCCTTTCGGCTTGTTATACCCTTTCTGTTACTCCCGGTATATACAGGGTGTTAGGTTAGGGACGGTGTACCAAAAACTTTGCAGGCATGATCAGACCATCAAACTGAACAACTTTTACTATGGAGCCAATTGTGGGAAACGAAAAAAAATTTCCGACCTCCCATACAAAATTCACGATCAGCTTTGTATGGAAAGTCGGAATTTTTTCGTTTCCACCATTGACTCCATAGTAAAGTTGTTCAGTTTCATGGTCTGAGCACGCCTGCAAAGTTTTCGTTACACCGTCCCTAACACCCCGTATTGTCGCCCCGTATTAATCGCATTCCGATTTTTAGTGTTTGTAGTTCGTTTGGAAAGCACATGAGAGTCGTTTATAAAAATGTTGGACGCGCATTGGACGACAAAATAAGTTATAAGGATACTTAATCAGTTATTCAGTCCATTAAGTGTAATATTGTTTAGGTACTTGTATGTATTTGAATTAATTTTATTTGCCTAAATAAACATGTGAGCAAAAGAAACAGTTTTAATTTAAATACCCGCGTTTGTAGCATAGGACATTTATTATGCTAGTGAACATTTATTAAGGTATATTACCCGCAGAAAGAATTTGCTGTAAAGGTGTAAAAAAAAACAACTGTTAACTTCTTCACCTGTAGAGATAAAACGAAATCGAATTTGCATTTTCCTACCTGAATAAATAAAATCATTTTTTTCATGTTTCGGGAGGAAAGTTGTTCAGTGTCATGGTTTCATTCACCCCTTAAAATATAGCAGTTGATTTTTTTACGCCCTGTATAGGGTGAAAACCAGTGACCGATAGCGAAAACAAACTCAGAACCGGCTGGTGATAAGGAACAGCATTCCCTAAGGAGCATAGGCCAAAATATAAAAAAGAAATATAATATTAACTCAGATCACACTCTAATAAAATTTAACATAGTACGAAAGAAAAAGTTATACCTGCCACTTAAAGTGTGGTGTGGTTTGGTCAATATGCGCGTCCACACTGCGCGCGGCAAATTGCCGAGGCATACGCTCGTGTGGCAAGCGAGCCAAGTTCGGCCCAATTTGGACGCTTAGTTAGATAAACTAACTAGCAACCGTCTGAGCGGCGTTGATTTTGGCTCGGCCTGCGCGCGCTCGCCCGAGCTGACCTAGGGTGAGCCCGAGCGTATGCAAATATAGTGTACTAGCGGCCCGCCCAGCGGTTTCACTCGCTGCTACTTACCTGTTTTCCCGTAGAAATGGGATCTTTGCCCGTAGTAAAAAGTCCATTAATCCATTCTAGCAGAAGTTACCTACTCATCATGACCATGTGCCAGCAGAGGCGGCCTGTCATGGCGAATAACTTTAACTTTGAGGCCATTACCGTATCTCTTATAGTTTTGATGGGATGCTGGTGGTCTACATCAGGCACTCCAGACCCTCGTGACCATGTGCCAGTAGAAGCGGCCCGTCACGCTGAATAACTTTCACTTTGAAGCCATTACCGAGTCTAATAAAGTTTAGATGGGGTGCTGGTGGTCTACATCAGGTACTCCAGACCCTCGTGACCATGTGCGAGCAGAAGCGGCCCGTCATGCTAAATAACTTTAACTTTGAAGCCATTACCGAATCTTTTATAGTTTAGATGAGAGATGCTGGTTGTCTACATCAGGTACTCCAGACCCTCGTGACCATGTGCCAGCAGAAGCAGCCTGTCGTGCTGAATAACTTTTACTTTGAAACCATTACCCTATCTCTTATAGTTTAGATGGGATGCTTGTGGTCTACATCAGGTACTCCAGATCCTCGATGACCATGTGCCAGCAGAAGCGGCCCGTCATGGTGAACAACTTTTTCTATGAAGCCATGACCGTATCTCTTATAGTTTATACCTATGGGATGCTGGTGGTCTTCATCAGGTACTCCAGATCCTCGAGGGCTGACCATGTCCGTCTTTTATATGATAGTAATATCAGTGCCAAAATTCGCGAGGATCGGTAAAGCGGTTTGGCTAATTTGGGTAATATCTGCTTTATTTCCCCGTTTTCCTGCTGCTTACCGTTTTCCCGTAGGAATGAGGAATTTTCCCGTGGTAAAAAGTAGCCTATGTTATTTAAGGATGTTGTAGCTTTCTAATAGTGAAAGAATTTTGGAAATCGGTCCAGTAGTTTCGGAGTTTATCGATCACATACAAACAAACAAAAAAACAAACAAAGCTTTCCTCTTTATTATATTAGTGTAGATGTAGATAGTCTATGCGTATGCCTTGCGAGCATTTGCCTCGGTACGCAGTGTGGACGCGCCTATTCAGTTGAACACAGCTGACAGCCTATGTGGCGCAGTGGTTAGTATGCCTGCCTGCCACGCAAAGGTTCCGGGTTCAATTCCCGGTGGGGTCACTCACAAAGTTGATATTTATCACTTTGTGAATTTGTTCCCAGTCTGGTTAGGACATTGCAGGCTGAACCACCTGATTGTCCGCAAGTAAGATGGTTTCGTGCTTCGGATGGGCACGTTAAGCCGTCGGTCCCGGTTGCTGTCTATGACGGAGGCCTGCTACTTGCAGTAGGCGGTTGAAAAACTCTGACACCAGGGTTCATCGGGTCGTTGAACGACTCGGTGTCCCACACGAAAAGAAGAAGATCTGACAGATTTCGTGAAAGCACGCATGTACTTGGGAGCTCCAGCCTGACTTGTGTAAATGTGTGTATGTGTGTGTGCGCGCGCATTGAGTGAGCTCTTAAAAAAAAAAACTAGTAGTCATAGTTATTTTGTAAAAGCTCTAAAACAATTGTAAAATAAATCATATACATAGTTGTAAAAGTTAAAAGGTTAAAAAATATCTAGTAAGTACTTACTTACCTTAACTTATAGTTATTTTGTTAAAGTTCTAAAACAATGAGGAACTGTCAGGGCTACGTTCTTTAAATCGTGTATAGATGGCGCGTTGCATCGATTCTCGAAAGTTTCACAGATTAACAATGTGAAATGCGATGTATTGTGCGCCTAGTGTTTGTAAATGTCCAATCAGATGAGATTGGATGCTCTCATACAAAGCTCCTTGTCTCATACACTCGTATAGTACCGTCATTCGAATAGGCCATATTTGACAGCTGTCAAACCCATACTAGGAAACATGTCAACAAAGAAAAATAGACCTTAAGTCATAGCATTAACATGATTTTGACAGCTGTCAAATATGGCCTATTCTAATGACGGTATAGTTACATATTTCATAGTTTAGGTACCTACCTATTTGATTCACAAATTCTTAGGTTTTATTACAATAATATAAACTCTTTGACCGGCCCATAGTGTTAGTTAATAATTCAAAAAGTTCATAAATAAAAAGTTTGTAATACCTACATCACCGGTTTCCGAGTATCTATGCAACGCGCCATCTATACACTATTTGAAGAACGTAGTCCTGACAGTTCCTCATAGTAAAATAAATCCCACTAGAGCTCTCTCAATGCGCACGCTACATGTCAGGCGAAGCTTCCGGTCTGTGGTACAGAAAAATGAAGACAAACAAAGATTTTGTAATTAATTTTTTATTTAATGCTTATTCATACATAAGATAAGAATACTTTATTTGCACACCAAAGGAAACATTTTTCAAAATATGTACTAGAACTAACTAGCGTACAATCAAGCGGCCTTATCGCCAATAGGCAATCTCTTCCAAGCAACCTAGGTACCTACAGGAAATTTATTATACTGACTTAATATTAAGAACACAAATTACAATTTGCTTGTCTGCTTTTCCTACGGCTACTACTAAAATTACCTTACTTACTATATATTTACCCGACTGCCTCAGAAGGAGGGTTATGTTTTTCGAGAGTATGTATGTGGACAAGAAAATTCTTTTACACGGGCTACAGCCCAAACGGATAGTTGGATTTTGACATATGAGGTGTCGTTAGATTCGTCTCAGCAGTGCGAGTGACACTGGCTAGGCTATATAAAAAATTATAGATTCAAGATGGCCGACTTTTACAGCAAAATACTACTTTAAAATTACCGCAGTCGGGTTTTTTGTTTTTTAACACATCTACCTACTTGTTTTACAATTTTTTTTGTAAGTATTTAATTTTTACTTAATAATCACTTACATAACTGCAAATATTTTAAGCGGTGAACCAGCCCATAAAACTGAACAACTTTCCCCATACCAAGGGACATAGGTTGAAATATGAAAAAAGAATTTTAGACCTCCCATACAAAATGTTCCAGCCGGCTCAATTTGTACGCGAGGTATTTTTTTTATATATATTTCGGCCTATGTTCAAAGGGGAAAGTTGTTCAGTTTCATGAGCTGATTAATCCATAAAATAAATATATTTGCAGTTGATTTCTTTACACCTGTATAACTCGCTTTGCTCGCGACACATGTAGTATGGGCACAGATTACGTATTACCGGCCGCATTTGAAAATGGCGCAGATCTGGGATGTTCGTATGGCTTGGGTATGGCGCAGTGTGGCTTGCTTCGCTCGCACTGTGGTAGCTCAACTTAGAAGAAGGTTCACTCGGCCTTATTTCGGATATTCGCGCGGGGCGCCTATACAGATGGCTCACTCAGTACTAACGACGATTTTGACGCTTACTGATTTTAACTGGAAATAACCGGAATCTCAGGGGAAGTCAAGGTAACTAAGAAGGTGGTTGAAACGAAAGACGTATTTCTTGGATTTTAAAATGGCTCAGAATCATATGACGTTCTTTATCAGATTTTTCTATTTTGTTATTTTTATACTTCGACATTTTTGTCAGTAGCAACCCTGGCTATGAAACAAGTGCCAATCGCGAAAATCTGAAATAGGGCTCTGAGTGAACCTACTGTAAACTTATACAGTACTGACGAATTTTGATACAATATCTTTTTATTTTTTTTATTCTAAAATTTTCTTACATTTAATACTATTTGCTATAAATATAAAGTAATGTTAATTGTACTTATTCCTTTTTACATAATTTACTTTTTTGATAATTCTTTGATGTAATTTTAATATTTTGTAAATTGACTGATTTAAATATTTTTTTAGTTTAAACTGAATAATTTTGACATTACCTACTTATTTAATTTTAATTATTTTCAATTTTGTAGCTTTCACGTACCTATTTATTGTATTTTATTCATGGTAACATTCGAACACAATAATTGTATTGTTATAAAAATAAATAAATGATGATGATGATGAAACTCTCTAGTTTGTGCTTGTGTGTGTGGTGTGTAGCAATGTGGCTCGCTTTGCTCGCAATACGACAGACAATTTACAGTCCAGCAAAAAAGAGTAGACGAAAAATGAGGACGCCACTTTGTATGAAATTTCAAAATTAAATGGCAACATTGACTATAAATGGCAACAATTTAGTATGATTTTTTAAAGTTCCATTTATTTAATGTCTACTCTTTTTTTGCTGGACTTCACTATAAATTTAATGTCTACTCTTTTATTGCTGGACTTTACTTTATTTTTGGTGGTCTTGCAGGAATCCGTAGGATAATTTGTCGCATGCACTGATATAACATGTTGAAATAAATCTTTTTTACAAGCAAAGGTTTCACTGCAAATTTTACACACAAAAGTATTTTCACTTTTTGTACTTGTTTGATTTTTTTCACTTTTGTGTACTTTTTTTAAATGTGCTATTAAATATGATTTTGTGCGAAACTTTTCATCACACAATGTGCAACCGACTGGTTTCTCGCCGGTATGTTTTCTAACATGCGTTCTTAGGTTGGTACGGCTGGCAAACTTCGCATCACACGTTTTACAAGCAAACGGTTTTTCACCTGTGTGAATTCTGATATGTTCTGTTAATTGACCAGAACTTCTAAACGTTTTAGCGCATATCTCGCATTGGAATGGTCTCCCACCTGTATGTACTCTGATATGGTAGTTCAAACCGGTGAGGCAATTAAACATTTTACCACACGTGTCGCATGCATACTGTTTCCCATTATGTTTGTCAACATGCCTTGTTAGACCTTGCTTCACTTTGAATTTATATCCACATATTTCACAAACAAACGGTCTATTATTTTCGTGTCTTGCGCCATGCCTCCTTAAAATCGATTTAGTTGAAAAAGCTTCGTCGCATATTGTACATGTGTATGGTTTTTCTTTTGTGTGTGTTCTGATATGTATAGTGTAACTGTTCTTATATTTAAACTGTTTGTTGCAGTATTCGCAAGCGTATGGTTTTACATCTCTGTGTGTTAAAGCATGCTTATTTAAAAGGTGGATGTGTGTAAACTTTTTATTGCACATTTTGCAAGCATATGCTTGATCACCTGTGTGCGTTGTGACATGAATTTCTAAAGTTCGTTTTGTTTTAAACGTTTTATCGCAGTATTCGCATGTATAGGACTCATCGTTTGTGTGTGTTGTTTTGATATGACGAGTTAAATTATCTCTCAACTTACAAGCAAAAGTTTTGTTTTGTTGTTTTTCTCCTGAGTGTTTTACGGCATGACTTAGTAATCTGTTTAAACACGAGAATTTTTTATCGCACAACTGACATCCGTATGGTTTTGTGTGTATTTTGAAATGACGTATCAGACGTTCCTTGGTAGTAGCGATAAAAGAACAAGTGTCACAGATATATCTATTCGAAGACAAGTGAGCTTTTAAATGTAATTTAAATGACTTTATATCTTTGGTAGTGAACTTGCATGAATTACACGAGTGATCTTTAATAGAAAGTGTATCTAAAGAATTAACTTTAGATAGTTTAGATTGAATACGAGCGCTGGCACGTTTCCTTGTAATAGATTCGTAGTTCTTGCTTTTTTCGAGAATTTCCCTGTTTATTCCACGGGCGGCGGCGCTGGGCGTAAGCGGATGTATTTCTTCTTTCGAATCCAGCTCATTGCTCGAAGTACCTTTTAACAGAAAACTGCAAGTAAAAATGTGTCTAATTACTAGAAACCGGCCAAGAGCGTGTCGGACATGCCCACACATAGGGTTTCGTAGTCAACGTTTAAATATCAGTATCCGTTATAGTTATCATGGTAACTTCAGATTAAAAACTACCTATATCCCATATTATTACTAAAAAAAATGCGTTTATACTTGGAGTTAGAGCTGGAACAAATTATGGTTCAAAAACGTCCCTTTTAAAAGCAAAGGGGTATATCTTTGGTCAATCTTATTTTATCTATCTACACATCCGAAACTGCTGCCTCCCGACGAGCAGCCCGAGACCACTCCAATAAGTCAATATTGACAACTGTCAAAATCATGCTTTTTATTTGACAAAAGGTCTGTTTTTATTTCTCGACACCTATTTTAGTGCAGAATTTTCAGCTGTCAAAATTGGCTCATTGCACTGTCTGTCTGTCGTGGAATTCGCTAACACCTTCTAAACAACGCAACGGATTTTTGTTTTGTATGAGGTAGAATAATTCAAGAGGAAAGTTTATACGGGGAAAAAGGAAGGGAAGAATTATATGACGTTCTGTATCAGATTTTGCTGTTTTGATATTTTTATACTGTAACCTGTAATTACTAAATAAAATACTTTTACGCTGGAACAACCACTTTTTATTACCAAACTTCAATAACAAGAGAGAAAACTGCTGTCTTTTGTTTTACAAGCGTTGTTCGAACAAAATTCAAATATTTTCCGACCTCCCATACAAAGTCAGTCAGCTGATCGTGAATTTTGTATTGGAGGTCGGATTTTTTTTTGTTTTCCACCATTGGCTCCATAGTAAAATTTGTTCAGTTTGATGGTCTGATCATGCCTGCAAAGTTTTCGGTACACCGTCCCTAACACCCTGTATATATAAAACATGCGGGAAAACGTCTTCTTCCCGCGGGAAAAAGAGTTACACGGGTAACACCGCTGACGGGCCGCTAGTCCTGATTTATGCAAGTGAAATCTTTTCCAGCTAATACTATTCAATTTAGGACATTAAAATATCACTTAGTGATAGTCATTACATTACGCAGAAATGAACATTGTAAAAATGAGAAATTTGCAAAGCACAATTTTCTCTTTTTTATAACAATTTTTATTCCTACTAGTCTGCTTTTTATAGCAATTGTAATACCAGCCACACTCAACTATACATTCCATTGCCATTGTGACTTTTTGCATAGCAAAAACACGTCTGACCCGGCTAGTCAGAACACGTGGGTTCGAATCCCATCAGTGGCGTGAATTTTTTTCACTTGCTTTGTTTGTATTAACTTTGTAACCACGGTTTGTAACCAAAAAGTTTATACTCAAAACTGTCAGCAGGATACGAAACTACCAAAACCACCCAACTGACATGCCAACGACACTCAACTGAGATGGTTATTTATTTAGCAGACTTCGGCCCTGTTTGTTAGGAAGGAAGACCTTAAAATAACCCATGTACCTACCCGACTAATAAAAGAGTATCCACCATTGGCTGTTTTCTTAAAAGTCACTTTTGATCTAGAATCTAGTACTTAGAGCCCTTTCACACGAGCGATTTTTTTTTTTTTTGTTTTTGTTTTATCTCGGCGGAGCGAGATCGCCGCGTAAAGCAGCAAACAGCAAAATCGCTCGTGTAAAAGGGCTCTTAGATGCAATAAATTAAGGGGCAAGTTCCACAGAAAAGACGCGCAAGATGACATCTGTCAGATTAGCGATCGTTATCGATAGGACGCGCGTCAACCGTATGTAGCTTTGTTTCTTCTGTGTCATACATTTTATATGGAAACGGTTTCAAGCGTCGCGATGTCGCACGTCCCACGTGTCCAACGGTCACTTGTATGACAGATGCCATCTTACGTCTCACGTCTACTCTGTGGAGCTTGCCACCAAGTCTAGCTGAAAGCGGCACGGCCGTACCATCCTTTTCTCGAACCAGTTCAGGCCATTTTCGACCGCCCCATAACTCCCTTGTCGATAGGTAACCCTCATTTCAAAATATCTTATGAAGCACAGCATAGACACGATACATTTCAAATTTCATCTAATTTATACCAGTAGTTTAAAAGTTATAGTTAGTCAAAGTTTCTTAATTTTCTGCCTGACTGACTGTTGCAACCGTTGCACCAAAATTTTGTTGGTGCAACGGTTGCAACCGCATAATTAACTTTGTATTTCCATACAAATGTATAGGATTACAAAGTTAACTTTGCGGATGGGCTTTGAGGAAAACTAGCTGAGGCTCAAGAAGTAGTTTCAGAAAAGAGAAATAGGAAGACTACCTACAAAAAGAAATTAGATCCCACCAAAAACATTCACTTGTAAAAAGAACCAAGTCTCGCCTCTCAATTCTTCTACTGTAAAAAGGGTTGAGATCCATCCGATGCCAAGTCGGTTATTGAGTAATTGTAAATATAAAAGTTTTTAAATATGGATATGGTTACTATAAGATGATGTTTGTTACCTAATTACGCAATAGCTTAAGATGAAAGTTCCCTGAAGTAGTCCTTGAATAAATCAATAACCGACTTGGCATCAGACGGATCTCAACCCTTTTTACAATAGAAGAACTGAGAGGCGAGACTTGGTTCTTTTTACAAGTTAATGTTTTTGGTGGGATAGAATTATAAATGTAGATACCTACTTTTTTATTCGAAGATGTAAGTAAGCGAATCACGAGATTAAGGTGAAGATGGGCAGAACATTTGGCCAGAAGACAGGGCGGACGGTGGACCAAAGCAGTCACGGAGTGGTGGCCAAGAGGAACCAAAAGACCAGTGGGCAGACCATCAGCCCGTTGGTCAGATGACATCATCAAATTGACCGGGTCTAAATGGACGAGATTAGCACAGGACCGTGAGGAGTAAGCGCAACAGAGAAGAGGCCTATACCCTGCATTGGGTGGATGTGGGCTGATGATGATGATGACATTTTTATTCAAGATATATCTATACCTACTATTATTATTTATTTATTTACTAATAATATAATAAAGAGGAAACCTTTGTGTGTTTTTTTGTATGTATGTAATCGATAAACTCCGAAACTACTGGACCGATTTCCAAAATTCTTTCACCATTAGAAAGCTACAACATTCCTGAGTAACATAGGCTACTTTTAAACACGGGAAAAATCCTCATTCCCACGGGAAAAAGGTTAGAAGTAGGAAAAGCGGCAAATACAGCGGATATTACCCAAATTAGCCAAACCGCTTTACCGATCTTTGCGCGATATTTCTAGCATATTAAAGACGGACATGGACGAATTTTTGTCAGCCCTCGAGGATCTGGAGTACCTGATGAAGACCACCAGCATCCCATCTAAACTATAAGAAATACGGTCATGGCTTCATACAAAATGTTGATCACCATGACGGGCCGCTTCTGCTGCCATATGGTGATCGAGGATCTGGAGTACCTGATGAAGACCACCAGCAACCCATCTAAACTATAAGAGATACGGTCATGGCTTCATACAAAAAGTTGTTCACCATGACGGGCCGCTTCTGCTGGCACATGGTTATCGAGGATCTGGAGTACCTGATGAAGACCACCAGCAACCCATCTAAACTATAAGAGATACGGTCATGGCTTCATACAAAAAGTTGTTCACCATGACGGGCCGCTTCTGCTGGCACATGGTTATCGAGGATCTGGAGTACCTGATGAAGACCACCAGCATCCCATCTAAACTATAAGAGATACCGTCATGGCTTCCTAAAAAAAAAACACCATGACGGACCGCTTCTGCTGGCACATGGTCACGAGGGTTTGGAATACCTGATGTAGACCACCATCATCTCATCTTCACTATAAAAGATTCAGTAATGGCCAATTTCTACGGGAAAACAGGTAAGTAGCAGCGGGTGAAACCGCTGGGCGGGTCGCTGGTAGGGATTGCAATCCCGCAACGCGGGATCCGCAATCCCGCACCTTCAAAACGCGGATCCGCGGATCCCGCACATTGAAAACTCGCACCAAAAAACAAGTCAACTTTTGCTTCCGAATGGGGAAAACTCGACGTTCATTTCCTAAATATGTATTAACTATCAAAACATTCTAAACTGCTAGCGTAGAAGCTGAAAGAGCGATTTCTTACTTGTAGTTCTTTGAGACACAGGCTGGGTGATACTCGTAAAACCATAAATACTCTTTGATTTAGAGCATTCTTATATTACTTATCAGTTATCTAGACGCTAGAGTTAAAAAACGAGGGTTCTTCGTGTCGATGAACGACTCGGTGTCCTACACGAAAAGAAGAAGTTATTTCATCACCATAGGTAGTCCCAGCTGTTGGTAGTAAATTAAAAATTAGTAATTTGATAAGTGTAATGAAAGTTTTGATCTAAAGTGACTAATTTGCCCCCTAATTCTGTTTTAGTCCATACAATATTAGAATTCATTCATATTATTAAAACACACTGGCTTAGGCTGTGCCCTGTGCCAAATACGCCCACAAATAAGGTTTTGTCGTTTAAATATTAAGTTTTAACCGCAGATAGAAAACCTTGTATATTTTTCTTTAAACTTGATCGGTACAGAAAGTATCCGTTATACACTTCTCATCAAAAAAATCGAGACACTTAGCAAGTTTACGTTTTGTAGGAATCACATTATCTGAGACATATGTTTATTTTAGAATAAAGGTCTAATGTAGTTCAATTGTATTATGAGGTTTCAAAATCCTAATGTAAATTTTTTACATTCAACTTTTTATTTCATAGATTTCATATTTTGTTTGTCTATGAAAACAAAAGTCAGTGTCACAATTTTTTATAAGGAGTATATTTTTCCTGATAAGTTTAGAATGAAACCTATATTATTATTATATTCAAATTTATAGCCGCTATGCTTTAGTACCTACTTACAGCTGGAGCAATTTGTGACTCAAAAACGCCCCTTTCAAAAGCAAATATCTTGAGGTAGTAACATTTTCTCCCGTAGTTTTAAAATACCTATTCAACAAAACCCTGCTCAATATTGCAGACAAATAAAAACATTTCTTGCCCCTGTCACATGTATGGGAGAGGGTTGAACAAATTAATATTAGCAGTAGTAACAATAAAGGGTAATATTAAACACAGCTCTAAATACGAAATAAATGTAATTTGATTACACTAATCTCAATTTTGTTTAGTTATTTTAGCTCCACATGACAGGCATGGTAATTTTTATTAAATTAAAGTCGATTTTTGAAGAAAAATCTGTTTTTCAAATAAGAATTTTAACATGATTACAAAGATGCGGGATCCCGCGGGATTGGACCAATCCCGCAAATGAATCCCGCGGGATTGAATCAGGTGCGGGATTGCAATCCCTAGTCGCTGGTTACGAGATAAAGATAGATTACGGGGAGTTGAAGAAAAATCGAAAACACATATACAATATTTTTAATGTTACTTTATGCTAAGTGACAATTCCTTTACATCACCATAATTATGAATTAAGAACAACAATTTATATACAATTTACTATATGCGATGAAAAACTATTGATAGGTAGGTACCGACCGAATCCTCGGGACGGGCTAGTGAAAAAGGTCAACTTTCCCCAAAGAATTATTAAATACTCCGCTACACTAGACATAATAATAAATCAAATTTGAAATATCTTCTTTATTTGCAATTAATTTATTTATTTTCGCTTGCCAAAATTTGAAGGTTTTTCTTCGGATGTGCTATTGCAATATGTTGGTTCACATCTTTACGACGGGCAAACGTGTCAGTGCAAAACTCACACGTATACGGTTTTTCACCTTTGTGCATTTTTTGCACATGTCTAGTTAAATATGCCGAATTCCGAAACTTTTCATCACATAATCTGCAACTGATGGTTTTCTCACCCGTGTACTTTTTTAGATGCGATCTTAAGTTACTAGGATCGGAAAACTTTGCATCACACATCTTACAAGCAAATGGTTTTTCACCCGTATGTAGTCTGGTGTGATGTCCTAAATTACTTCGATGTCTAAATTTTTTATCATATACTTATCTTACAAACATAAGGTTTTTCACCTGTATGCACTTTGCCGTGCCTTTTTAACAGAGCATTGGTGTAAAACTTTTTATCACACATCTTACAATGGTAGCGTTTATCGTCTGTGTGTATTATAATATGTTTTTTTAAATCACCACGACTTTTAAACTTATGTCCGCACGTTTCACACTCACAAGGTCTTTCGTCTGTGTGTGTTATGGCATGTGCTTTTAAGGCATACTTAACTGTAAACCTTTTATCACACAGCTCACAAACAAATCGCTTTTCACTGTGGATTAAGACATGCCTTTTGAGATGAAACTTAATTGAAAACTGTTTATTACATGTTTCACAAGCATACGGTTTTTCAGTTGTGTGTGCTCTACTAATATGGCGTCTTAATTTATTTTTTGTCATATATTTTTGGTTGCAAATGTCACAAGTCCATAAATAATCGCACGTATGTACTTTCAGATGTTTGCTTAAATATTTTCTATGGTAATACTTCTTATCACACTTCGGACATGCCAACGATTTTTCTTTTGTGCTTAAATTCACATGTTCTGACCTTTCAATGAGTAAGTTTTTCTTACATTCATTAGGATCATAGCTGTTTTCATCTTCGTAGGTGCTAGGTGCGCATTTATCTTCTTCTTTCTTCACTTTTAGCTCGTCGCTCGCTGATGTACCTTTTGATAAAAAAACACCAATTTTACTGAACTTCATGCCACACGTATTATAATATGATACATTTTATTCTTTATTGTAAAACTATAGGTTTTACCCACTGCTTACTAGTTTACCGTGGGAATGGGACAAACGTCAAAAAGACGGCTGTTTCTTATGTTATAACATAAGAATAAATAATAACACTACCGTGCTTATAACAACATTTCCTTTTGGAAAGGTTGGTCCGTAAGACGCATGTAAACATTAAGTGACCTCAATCTTTATTGTAAGTAAATAGTCCAGTTTCTTAACGGTTTCATACAAAAAGTCAAATTTCAAATTTGACCCATTTAAGAGGCGAATTAAACTTTAATTTTATTACATGTATTTCATAGCTTGCGCAGTATAATAATTTGAACGAAATTTCCGCGACATTTATCAAAGGAATATAAAGTTGTTTTTCTCCATTAAGTAATTAAAAGTAATAATAAGTTTTTGTAGTACAGATGCAGTACAGATGCCAGTGGCCTATACAGCTTCAGATATTGTAAGACATACACACGGATTACAATTTAACGTATAATTTTTCAATAGATTACAAAATTATGATTATGAAGTAAAACGGTAAAATTGACTACTCGAGTTTTGAATGGGAGAATGTCATACGTACGTACATTTCGCGCCGCTTTGTGTATTTGACAGCTGATCGCCATTTCGATGGGTATGGGTTTACGTAGTTATGTAAGTATTATTTAGTAGTATATTTAAGTTTATTTTAATTGTATAATCGTAATTTATACTATTATTTAGAACAATTATGCTGGTTAACTGAATAACTATTCTTAGTTGAGGAAACAGTTTAGCCTCGTAATTGTTTTTGTATAGAATTACCTACCTGTTAGTATTTATGTTTATTTAATAAAGAATTTTGATTTTTGTTTTTTTTTATGATCTTTTTTGTAGTTAGTGTGATAGAGGGATTATCCTAGATTCCGAAACTGGTCTTAACTCAATACCCCACTACTGGACCCTTTTTGCGCGGACGCCCACATACAAGGTGTTCCAAAGGAAATACATTAAATTGGAGACGTGTAGACCATTGTACTGAACAATTTCCATTATGGAACTAAGTTTGAATTCTTAACAATTAAGAACATGAAATTTTCATACATAGTAAATGCCTACATTTACTACAACCATTATGTAATACCCCTTATCCAAGATTGCAACCTTGCAATTTTAACTTGTTGGATTTTAATCTTCGAAAAAGTTTGGAACATAGTTGTCTGGGTACATATTAGAATCTCAAAATTTAAAAGGCCTTCATTTAAAATATACGAACTCAAAATACCCGAAATCAAAATATCAGACTATTGAAACGCCAAGAGTTTAAAATACAAAATATTTCATTTACCTTACAGTTGATTAGCCGAAACCGAAAATATTTTATTACGAAACACTTAATCAAAATATACCAGAATTTAAAAGAACAAACAATAATAATATCTGATCTCTTTCTTATCGTGTGGGAAACTAAGTCAATAACGACCCGATAAACCCTAGTGTCAAAGGTTCACTAATTCACAACTTATACAAATCCTAACTTTGTCACTCATCTGGGATCGAAACCGGGACGTCTGCTGTATTTTATTATTATCTAAAATGTGGAGAAGTCACTTTTGTTCACACGGGGAGGCAAAGTGATATGAATTTCGAACATTTACCCGAAGTTTTACATAAAGGTAAATTCAGGAATGTTCTGTATAACAATATTTTAAATAATTTTTGTTCATTTCCTCCCTTTACAATAAAATTATTCGTATTTTTATCAAATTATAACTTCTTTTTTTATTTTTGGAAATTAAGCTAAAATTTAAATTTATTTATTACTTATCCTCAGGCGATATACAAAACACTAGTAATACTTAATTTATGAATTTCATGTTAAAATTTACATCGTATTTCCCCGTTTGTTTCCCGAGTAGTGCCTGTACAGCTGTAATTCTTTTAAAAATAATTAAAAATCCAGACGTTCCAGTCTTAAATATCGAAGGTGCATAGTGGGGCATTTCGTCATAGTTACAGGTTATAATCATCATCTATAGTTATTATCATAACATAACCATCAACATCACTATCACCATCATCATTATAATTAAACTAATAAAAGGTGAATTGAAAATTTGATATTTTTGAGTTAGGTATTCTAAAAATATTACATTATGAAGTTTTACTATTTGAATTCAGGTATTAAAGAGTAAGGTGTAACAGGTTCAAATATTTTAAACCTTTTGGTATTTTGAGTTCGGGTATTTTGGGCTTGTAGGTACATTTTAAATTAAGGCCATTTAATTTTTGACATTTTAATATGTACCCAGTTGTCTATGTTTTAAATTTAAACGAAAACTTAAGATAAAAGATCTTTTTCGTGCTGTCAACTTTATTTTATTGCCGCCTTAAACTAAAAACTTCTTTTGACTTAAAGCACCCATAGAGACGCAAAGACAAAGGGCCAATCAGAGAACCCAGTAGAGTCTGTAGTGTCAGTAGACATAAACTCTATAAATATATAAATTTATGCTATCAAATTGAAATAAATGAAAATATGATCCAATCTATAAATATTAATAAATTGTATGTTAATTGTATGTTATGAAATTGAAATAATGTTATCGATGTATTATAAAACATAAATGTATTTTCTAAATTGTGACCGAGTAATGAGTATATATGTCGCAGTATGATGGCAGAATTAGGTTTTTGGCCAAAAACCTAGGTTTTTGGCCAAAAGCCAGCATATGGCAAAATCGTAGACTTCCTTCGGCCATCGTCCTAAGTTGATCCAGGTTTTTGGCCAAAATCCTAGGTATTTGACCAAAATCCTAGGTTTTTGTCCGAAATCCTAGATTTGTTTAGTATTATGGTTTTTTTTGTATTTTGGGGGAACTAGGAGTGGAGAGGAACGTTATGCACCTCCCTCTGATCTGATTAGGGTAGCGTTGGACACCCTGAAGGGCGGGGAGTAACATCAGACAGCCTGAACAGCAGGATTGCATCAGATGCCCTGGAGGGTAGGGAGGAACGTCAGAAACTAAAAGGCAGGATGAACCATTGGACGCTCTACAGGATCGAAGGTAGCGTCGGACACCCTGGAGGACAAGGTGTAGCGTCGGACCCCCCAGAAAATCCAACGCCTGTCACCTTTCATCCTCCAGCGTGTCTGACGTGTGTAAGAGCAGGATGTACCACTGAACGCTCTGGAGGATTGGTGGTAGCGTCGCACACCGTGGAGGACAGGGGGTAGCATCGGACCCCCAGAAAATCCAATGCCCGTCATCTTTCATCTTCCAGAGTGTCCGACGCTACTTACGCCCTTCAGTGCGTCTGACGCTACCTCCCACCCTCCAGAACGTCCAATGCTACCTCCTGCTTTTCGAGGAGTATGCCCGAACTACACGGGCATGTTAAGCCGTCGGTCCCGATTGCTCTCTATGATCACTTAGACGGCAGTCGTTACACAACCATGTCAGAGGCATGTTTCTTACAGTAGGCGGTTCAAAAACTCCGACACCAGGGTTCATCGGGTCGTTAGGCGACTTGGTGTACCACTCAAAGAAGAATAAGTTTCCCCAAAATGCAAAAAAAGCCATAATACTAAACAAATCTAGGATTTCGGCCAAAAAACTAGGATTTTGGCCAAAAACCTGGATCACCTTAGGACGATGGCCGAACGAAGTCTACGATTCTGCCATATGCCGGCTTTTGGCCAAAAACCTAGGTTTTTGGCCAAAAACCTGATTCTGCCATCGTACTGCGACATATATATGATTGCATGCCAAAATAATAATTATCTAAGTTAAGCTAAGTTAGCTAATATATCTAAGTTAAATATTGCAATGCCCTAATACAGGGTACATGTACTCACACTAATTAATATTACTAAGACCTTGTAAACTGTACATGAAGCAATGAAATAAATTGAAATTGAGTAGCGCAACAGAGAAGAGGCCTATATCCTGCAGTGGGTGGATGTGGGATGATGACTTATTTTATTCAAGATATATTACGAGATAAAGATAGATTACGGGGAGTTAAAGAAAAATCGAAAACACATCTACAATATTTTTAATGTTACTTTATACTAAGTGACAATTTTTTTACATCACCATAATTATGAATTAAGAACAACAATTTATATACAATTTACTATTGATAGGTAGGTACCGAATCCTCGGGACGGGCTAGTGAAAAAGATCAACTTTCCCCAAAGAATTATTAAATACTCCGCTACACTAGACATAATAATAAAATCTTCTTTATTTGCAATTAATTTTATTTATTTTCGCTTGCCGAAATTGGAAGGTTTTTCTTCGGATGTGCTATTGTAATATGTTGATTCACATCTTTACGACGGGCAAACGTGTCAGTGCAAAACTCACACGTATACGGTTTTTCACCTTTGTGCATTTTTTGCACATGTCTAGTTAAATATGCCGAATTCCGAAACTTTTCATCACATAATCTGCAACTAATGGTTTTCTCACCCGTGTGTTTTTTTAGATGCGATCTTAAGTTACTAGGATCGGAAAACTTTGCATCACACATCTTACAAGCAAATGGTTTTTCACCCGTATGTAGTCTGGCGTGATGTCCTAAATTACTTCGGTGTCTAAATTTTTTATCACATATCTTACAAACATAAGGTTTTTCACCTGTATGTACTTTGACGTGCCTTTTTAACAGAGCATTGGTGTAAAACTTTTTATCACACATCTTACAATGGTAGCGCTTATCCTCGGTGTGTATTTTAATATGTTGATTTAAATCACGATGACTTCTAAACTTATGTCCGCACGTTTCACACTCACAAGGTCTTTCGTCTGTGTGTGTTATGGCATGTTCTTTTAAGGCATACTTTACTGTAAACTTTTTGTCACACAGCTCACAAGCAAATAGCTTTTCACTGTGTATTAAGATATGCCTGTTAAGTTGATACTTAATTGAAAACTGTTTTTTACATGTTTCACAAGCATACGGTTTTCCAGTTGTGTGTTTTCTGCTAATATGGCGTCGTAAGTTATTCTTTGTCTTATATTTTTGGTTGCAAATGTCACAAGTCCATAAATAATCGCATGTATGTACTTTCAGATGATTGTTTAAATATCTTCTTTGGTAATACTTCTTATCACACTTGGGACATGCCAAAGATTTTTCTTTTGAGCTTAAATTCACATGTTCTGACCTTTCAATGAGTAAGTTTTTCTTACATTCATTAGGATCATAGCTGTTTTCATCTTCGTAGGTGCTCGGTGCGCTTTTACCTTCTTCTTTCTTCAATTTTAGCTCGTCGCTCGCTGATGTACCTTTTAATAAAAAAACACCAATTTTACTGAACTTCGTGCCACAGGTAATTATATATTATTCTTTACTGTTAAACGGTTTTTAACGGTTTTAACCACTGCTTACTGTTTTACCATGGGAATGGGGGAAACGGAAAAAGACGGCTGTTTCTTATAACCCTTTCGGAAGGATTGGTCCGTAAGGCGCATGTAAACATTTTAGAAGTGGGTCCACCTCAATCTTTATTGCAAGTAAATAGGTAGTCCAGTTTTATGTATTTCATAGCTTGCGCAGTGTAATAATTTGAGCCAAATTTCCGCGACATTTATCACAGGAATATAGTTTTACTCCCTTACCTAAGGGATGTTTTTGTAGTACAGGTGCCAGTGGCGTATACAGTTTAAGATCGTGGTGGCACGGTTCATAGCACATGTCGTAGACTACTATCGCCAAACTGCTCGCGAATATGCGAGCAAAGTGACCTTAATATTTTAGCTTTAGCTTATAGCTAGCTTAAAAAAATCAAGAGAGAAGCCTCCCTAACACTACACTAGCTCAACTTCTCACGCTGAAACGGCGGCGCCGCATGCGTGGAGTGGAGACAGACCGTGCTGCACCATTACTACAATTTTTGAGAGCGAAGCGAGTTCGACATTTCGCGTTAAAAAGGCATGTAAGGAGCCACACCGTGCTGCACTATTACTACAATTTTTTAAAGCGAAGCGAGCTTGACATTTCGCGTTAAAAGGCATATGAGTAGATGTACCGTGCTGCACTATCACTAGACGTTATGCGAGCGAAGCGAGCTCGACTTTTCACGTTAAAAAGGCATGCGAAGCGACACACCGTTTAGAATACGCAACTAATTCATAAATTCAAAATTTCATATCGAGACGTTCTTGTATTGAATTTTTACTTGTACAATATCACAGCATAGAGTGAGTGGATTTTGCAATCGCTAGTAAGGAGGTTTTGTAAAGTCAGCTCGCTTATTTTTAGTGTTTTTTTGCAAAGTGTAGATAAAATAGTGCATGTGTCACCGTGAAATTACAAACAGCGCTATATTATAATATTTTCGCTAAAATACAATCACTCGAAATATTGTAAGACATACACACAATTTAACGTATATTTTTTCAAAGATAACAATATTATGAAGTAGGTAATACGGTAAAATTGACAACTCGTGTTCTGAATGGGCGAACGTCATACGTACATATCGCGCCACTATGTTTATTTGACAGCTGATCGCCATTTCGATGGGTATCGAACCTAAGCAAACAGGGCATAAGAGATTATTTTCTTATTTCGTAAGTTTATATGAGACAACACGAAATCATAAATAAAAAAGTAACAAAATCTGTTCGTTGACGTTCGAGAACCAACGAAAATGCAATCAGCTGTGAAACAAACATGGCGTCGATAGCAACATGATGCTCGACTTGACTAATCAGAACGCGATCTTCGTACGTATCACATGGTTTTAGTTCGTTATATTTAACTGTAATCTACTGAAGAATCATACGTGTGAATGTATTAAAATATTTCTACAGATTATAATTTAGCGAAAGAGATTCTAATCCAGTGATGTTCGTAATTTTACGGTGAAATATGCAACTGCATAATATTAGACATTAGAATGATCGAGTAAAACAATTATCAACATTCTTGTGTCCCCCATAATAAGACAGTTGCATAAACTATAGTCGAATTTTTAATTGTATTCACTAAAATGACAGATGCCAACAAAACCAACCAACCGTGCGTCACCGAGAGTTTATGCGAAAACTTAATAATGGCACCTGTTGTAATTACTTGCGCAGGGTGTAATAATACAATAGAAACAAAGCAATATCTAAAATGTTCTATATGCGCTCAGAATTATGACCTCGAATGCGCAAATGTTCCAGAAAAACGTTTTTTTAACACTATGGATGCGGAGTGCAAGAGGATGTGGAAATGCCCCGAATGCCTTTATAAGATGCCTAGAACTACCAGCAATATTAATACTCCAGTTGGCGCAAGACAATATCATATTCCCAAGGGATCAGAAATTTTAGCGGGGAGTAGCTTAGCTAGTATAGAACCGCCCATTTTTCCTCAGCTGAATATATCAGGTTTATCCGAACATGAAAGAAATATAAACCAGACCAGAGGGAACTATGGTTCCAAACATCAACATGAATCTCCAGAAACCCCCATACTAGACGATTCCTGTGCCGTGGACAACATAAGGCTCATTATTCGGGAGGAGTTGGAGCGTATTGTGGATGACCGTTTGGCAATGTTAATTAGTATAATAACAGCCGATCAGGTCGAAACCAGTTTAAAACCTATAAACCAGTCAATCACAGATATCAATCACAAGATCAATATGCTCGAAAACAAAATTAAACACCTTGAGCTGGAATGCGCAAAAATCTCCGAATCAGCAGCTCCCAAAATCAACCAGCATAATGAGGTCTCAGAAGCCTCAGTAGTCGAGAAAGTAGGTGTAAAAATCTCGGTTCCTTCAAAAGCTAAAGTCGTCCCAGAACCTCCGAACCACGTAAATAAAACCCCAGCAAAGACCCAGCCGACCCAGCGAACTCAGCGGGCGACTAGTAACGAAGCTTCGCCATTACCTAAAGCCAAATCTATCCCTCCACCCGACAATGAGGATCAAGGTAGCTGGACTGAGGTGTTAAAGAAAGGGGTTCGCAAGGTTAAAGTGACCCGTGGTACCGCTACACCTGGAACCATTAACTTAGAAGCGGCTGAACGTACACGCTACTTGCATCTATTCTATTTAAAGAAAGGAACAACTGTCGAACAAGTTAAATCACACATCATTTCCATCTGTGGCAGTGACGAGTGCCAGATCAAGGAGCTAAATGCCAGAGGAAATTATGCCTCTTTTAAATTGGATGTCCCATCTAAACAAGTTGAAAGCATAATGGATCCAAGAAACTGGCCTGAAAACACCTGTATTAAGCCATGGACTCAAAATTTTCGTCGCAAAAGTGAACAACAAACCCAGAAAACCTAAACGGTACTCGCTGTTTTATCAGAATGTTAGAGGTCTTCGTTCAAAATTAGATTTGTTCAGAACTGGAATACTTAATAGTACATCAGAAATTATCGCGCTTACGGAAACATTTTTGGTGAGTGGCGTCTTTGATGCTGAGGTGTTTCCGCTGGATTCAATGTAGTTCGCAGGACCGCCCACATGACAGTGGATGGGGAGGCGTACTATTGGCTGTACGGGACCAGTATCCAATGAAAGAAATATGCGACATTGATGACTACCCTGAGGACATTGAAGTTCTTGTTACTTCCATTCAGCTAAAATATAGGACCATAATTTGCTGTGTAGTGTATATTGCGCCTAGTTCTAGTGATGCGTATTTTCTAAGAACCTTAACAACATTAGAAAGTGTAGTGGAAAAGTATCACAAGTCTGGTATTGTTATTGTGGGAGATTTTAATTTAAATTCATTCTCTAAACATATTAACGAACAGTTTGATTGTTTTCTACACTATTGTGAGCTAAAACAGTTTAATACGACAAAAAATAAATTCGGTAACATTTTGGATCTGGTGCTGAGCAATCTTGGCGAGGAGGCTATTCATGTAAATTCAGACACTGTTCCCTTGGTACCTATGGACTCCCCGCACCCGCCGTTAGATATCACGGTCAGTGTACCGCGGCCCGTGCCGCGCCGTACTGCTGTAAGTGCCCCCCCACCCGCCAACCAGCAGTATTCGAAACAGTGGAATTTTCAAAAAGCGGATTTTCATTCACTGTATGCCTCTCTAATGTCACTGTCATGGGATGAATTGTTTTTGATCAATGATGTTAATGACGCCTTGGATGTGGTCTATCAAAAAATTAACACATGTTTGGATCAACACGTTCCAATTAAAAAACAGTATAATGGGAGTTCTAAATATCAGTATCCCTCATGGTCTGAAATAATAAAAAATATACAAAATAAGTATTTTCACTTAAAAAAATTTAGAGAACAGGGTAAAGAATTTAATGGTGAGTTATTCAAATATTACAGAGAGCACACCAAGCAGCTTATTCATGAAGCGTATAGCAGATACATTGGACGTATAGAGGGTAATATACAAAGTGATCCGAAAAGTTTTTGGGGTTTTGTAAGTAGTCAGCGAAACTTAAGGCAAGACTGCAAAGAATTTTTATTCGAGGGTAAATCAGTGACGGGTGAGGACGCAGCAAATGCATTTGCGGATCATTTCGAATCAGTATTCTTACCAACTGATCCAGTCCTCTCTGCCGCTTCTGCAGAGGGTGAGGTCGAAGGGCAGCCATGCTCACGTGTTTCCCTTGATTGCATAGATTCACAAGATCTGTTTATCGCTACCAAACGGCTTAAAGCACATTCCGCTGCGGGACCGGATGGGATACCCCCATTTTTAGCCAAAGATTGTATAAAAATCTTAGAGGCGCCGCTACTCTACATTTTTAACTTGGCTTTACGAACAGACACCTACCCTGAACTATGGAAAGTTTCTCGGGTTACGCCGATTCCTAAAGATGGTTCAAGGGCGGAAGTTACTAACTACAGGCCTATTGCGGTTATCACAGTCTTTGGAAAGATTTTTGAGACCATATTAAATCGTCACATATCCATGCAAATTCGATCACAGCTCAGTGACTGTCAGCATGGGTTTAGGGCTGGTAGATCGACTGTTACCAACCATGTCAACTTTGTGGATTACGCAGTGGCAGAAATGGACGATCATAAACAGGTTGATGCGGCTTTCTTTGATTTTAAGAAAGCATTCGATCGTGTCCATAATGATGTGTTATTGCGGAAGCTTTCGGCCGTTGGTTTTACTCCTAAGTTGCTAAGGTTATTTGCCAGTTATATGTCAAATCGGACACAGTACGTTCAGCTGGGCAACTGCAGATCTCACAGTTATATAGCGCGCTCTGGTGTTAGTCAAGGCAGTACATTAGGTCCAACTCAGTTCTTGATCATGGTCAATGATTTACCCCAAGTCATCAAGAACGCTAAATGCCTAATGTACGCAGATGACCTAAAACTATATATGGAATTGGATGTGAGGCCGACTGTGAGGTTCTCCAGAAAGATGTAGATGCCCTCACTGAGTGGAGCAAGCATAATCTTTTCGATTTCAATGTGGCTAAATGTAAGATAATAACATTCACCAGAAAGCAGGAGCCGATATGCTATCCTTACAATATTTCTGGTACCTCATTGGAAAGAGTAACACAGATGCGAGATTTGGGTTTAACACTGGATGTCGAACTTACATTTAACACGCATATTGTGGAGATGTGCAAACGTGCGTCCAAGACACTCGGTTTTGTTATGCGGCAGACATCTAGATTTAGAGACCGGCATACAATTGTAATGCTGTATTATTCATTTGTACGTAGTGCTCTAGAATACAACTGCATCATATGGAGTCCCCACGAGAAAAAGTACAAGCTGATGATAGAGCAGGTTCAAAAAAAATTTGCACGCTACCTTTATAAAAGGCTGTACGGATTCTATCCCTTCTTATACCCGTCATTGTTTGTTGGTGGAATGGTGGGCATACACACTTTGGAACTGCGGCGAGGGTGTGCTCTGTTTCTTCACTATTATCTTCTTCTTAATGGAGACATAGATAACCCAGATACACTGTCCCGCTGTAACTTGTATACTCCTGAGCGGGCTTGCCGGTTCCGATCACTCAGGCTTCTCGCGTCATCGCGCGCGCGCTCGCGCACCGCGCAGAACGCGCCAACCGCTCAGGCCGTGTACCATATAAACGCCATGATTGCTCAACAGCCGGATGTGGATATTTTTAATGACAACTGTTCAAAATTTTTAAAAAGTTGTATCACTTATTTAAGTTAGTTTAAGTTCAATTTATTTATACTTAGCTTTGTGCACGCTTTGGAAATTCTGTAAGTGTATAAAGCAAATTGTAACAAATAAAATAAAATAAAATAAAAATAAAATAAAATAATGATACCAACTCCGTATCATTAGTGACGTACTTCAGTTCGAATTTTAAGTTCAGGTGAGCTGATTTATTCAAATCTCATATTCAGGTCACTCACATTTATTTATTGATTCCCTACTCAATTTTTTGACTCCCGATACTTATATATGTTGAAGAAGTGCATCACTTAGTATGGGAGACCCGATTCTTTTATTTTCAAATTTTGAAGGAAAGTTTCTAATAAATGTTATTCAGATTTGTGATTAGAACACGCCTTTAAAAATATGGTACCTACTTATATTGTAGTCGATATACTAAGTGATTTAATTACTTTGATAATGTCACTAGATGAGTGATTGAATTGAATCTTTTTAGCACATCACTATTATTTTTTCCCAAAAAAGCGGCTACCCGCCAAACGTCAATTTAGTTATACAATTAGAAATTCGACTATACTACTGAATATTAAAACTTGTTTGCATTGGACTGTTGTGGCTGTTAAGGTAAGGTAAGGTTTGCATTGGTACCAAAAAACGAGATACGCCCCCGACACGTAATAATAAAATAAAATTAAAAATTACATATTTTTTTATTGAATTCCTTACATCTTAAGTATCTTTGGGTGCCGGAACTTGGACATTATTCTTCGAATGTGTTATTGTAGCATGTTGAATCACATCTTTACGACGGGCAAATGTGTCAGTGCAAAACTCACACGCAAAAGGTTTTTCACCTTTGTGCATTTGTTTCACATGTGCAATCAAATACGCCGTGTGCCGAAACTTTTCATCACATAATCTGCAACTGATGGGTTTTTCACCCGTATGTTTTCTTAAATGCGATCTTAAGTTACTAGGATCAGAAAACTTTGCATCACACATCTTACAAACAAATGGTTTTTCACCCGTGTGTATTCTGGAATGATCTCTTAAAGTATTTTTGTGTGTAAATTTTTTATCACATATGTTACAAGCATAAGGTTTTTCACCTGTATGTACTATGACGTGCGCTTTCAACTGAGCATTGGTGTAAAACTTTTTATCACATAACTCACAATGATAGCGTTTGTCCCCGGTGTGTTTTCTAAAATGTTTATTTAAAGCACGCCGATTTCTAAATTTGAATCCGCACGAATCACACACATAAGGTCTTTCATCTGTGTGTGTTATTGCATGTTCTTTTAATGCATACTTATCTGGAAACTTTCTATCGCACATCTCACAAACTAATGGTCTTTCGTGGATTAACACATGCCTTTTAAGATGGCCGTTAGCTGAAAACCGTTTTTGACATATTTCACAAGCAAACGGTTTTTCAGTTGTGTGTGTTCTGACATGGCGGCTTAATTTCTTCTTTGTCAAATATTTTTGTTTGCAAATGTCACAAGTCCATGAATAGTCGCATTTGTGTACTCTCAGATGATTGCTTAAAAGGCTTCTGTGGTAATACTTCTTATCACATTTCGGACATGCAAATAACTTTTCTTTTGTGCTTAGTTTCACATGTTCTGACCTTTCAATAGATATTTTTTTCTTACATTTATTAGGAACATAGCTGTTTTCTCCTTTGTGGGTGCTCCGTGCGCAATTACCTTCTTCTTCCTTCAATTTTAGCTCGTCGCTCGCTGATGTACCTTTTAATAAAAAAAAAACCTAATGTTACTGAACTTCATGCCACAGGCATAGGTACTATAATATGATAGATTTGATTTTTTATTGTAAAACTATAAGCTTTACCCGCTGCTGCTTACTTCTTTACCGTGGGAATGAGACATTTCTTGTTTGTTAAAAAGTAGCCTAGCCTGTTACACAGAAATAATGTAGTAGATTTCTAATACGATCGATACGTATATACCTAATGCTGTTCAGCTCTTTTCTATACACTTAAACCAGTATGTGTTTCTTGGGCACTACTCCTATACAGTAAGGTTACCGGCAAGCGGACATTTATTCAAATTGGTGATTCTAGACATATATTATGAACAAATTAACTAGGGGGCAAGCTGCAAAATCATAAAAAGACAGCTGTATCACAGAAAAAGGAAAACGTAATACAATTTAAGCAAATTGTACGGAACAGCTGATTTTTTGAAACTTTAACAATACTGACAACCCTTGGGAGCTAGAGAAAATAAATTATGTTTCTTGTGGAATAGGAATTAAGAACACATAAAGATGTTATATATTCTTATTAATAAAAACTGCATATTTAAATGCGTGCCATAGCTTCAGGGTAGGTTAAGTATCGATTAAGGATGCCGTAAAAAATATTGTAGAAAATCCCAGTCAAAAATGTTTTTATTTTTAATTTAGTTAAAACTCTTTTTTATCACATTTTACCCTGTTGTTGTTTAGAGAGTGCCCATGCAAGTACTTTTGTCTAAAAAACTTTGATTGAACTAATTTCGGCTGATATATTCATTTGAATCAAATGTCAGCCAAGCAAAAAACGGTATCCTTTAGCGATACTTACCTAGTTACCTACCCTGAAGCTATGGCACGCATTTGTCTGAAGCTATGGCACGCATTTGTCTGAAGCTATGGCACGCATTTGTCTGAAGCTATGGCACGCATTTGTCTGAAGCTATGGCACGCATTTGTCTGAAGCTATGGCACGCATTTGTCTGAAGCTATGGCACGCATTTGTCTGAAGCTATGGCACGCATTTGTCTGAAGCTATAGCACGCATTTGTCTGAAGCTATAGCACGCATTTGTCTGAAGCTATGGCACGCATTTGTCTGAAGCTATGGCACGCATTTGTCTGAAGCTATGGCACGCATTTGTCTGAAGCTATGGCACGCATTTGTCTGAAGCTATAGCACGCATTTGTCTGAAGCTATGGCACGCATTTGTCTGAAGCTATAGCACGCATTTGTCTGAAGCTATGGCACGCATTTGTCTGAAGCTATGGCACGCATTTGTCTGAAGCTATGGCACGCATTTGTCTGAAGCTATGGCACGCATTTGTCTGAAGCTATGGCACGCATTTGTCTGAAGGTATGGCACGCAGTCATGTCATGTCATCGTGGGGTAGTAATTAGTTTCACGGCATCTGTTGTTACTCGCATCTGCCGTTAGTCAAAGGAACTCAATATAATTTAGGGGTAATGAGTAAAGATTGCCGTGTGGTGCCGGCTTAGATCAGCATCAGCCCATATCTTTCCAATACGTGCCGTAAAAGCGACTTAGGGATTTGAGTATTTGCAATTTCAGGCGACAGGTGAAAACCTGTAAATTCTTCTGAATGACTCTCAATCTTTTGTCAGACGTGGCCGTTTTTACAGCCGTTTTCACTCTGCCTACCCCGCAAGGGATATATGCGTGACATTATGTATGTGTGTATGTACCTATGAGTAAAGATTAGACTCAAGTAGTGTCTGACCTATTCTCAACATCTAAATGAATACTTGATAATAGCAAATCTTCTAAATAAAAATACAAAAATAGAATTTATATGTTTTTTTTAATACTGTTGTTATCTTCCAGTAGATTTGAAGCGATTAATGAAAGGGTTAAGTTTTGTTTTTGGCTTTTATTTATTTAATACCTGAACTTATATTACACAAGTAAAAACACTTTAAATTATATGTATTAAAGGGATAATATTATTTACAAATGTATTTCGAATGAACTTACTGAGCGTCTGTCCAACCAAAAGTATTCATCTTTTAACCCTCCGCATACCAGGTGAAAAATGTAAACGCGCCATAAAAGATAGGGTTTTCTAGACCCCAAATTTAAACATAAATTTCCTAAAAATTTGAGGTAGTCTTTGCAGGATTTACGATGTTTTGTATAATATTGAAAAAATATATACGGTTACATTTAATTAAGTACAAATCTCTTGAGGGTGTAATCTACTGACAAAACTGAACAACTTTTGTTTGAAACTTTTCTTCCTCTTCTTAATTTAAGAGCTATGCTCTTGTCGGTGGAGCAACCGACATTCGTTTCTATTCTCCGCCAGAGAATATTGAAAATATGAAAAAAAAATTTGGGCCTCCCATACTAAGTGACAACACTTTTTCAACATTTTCGTATGGGAGTTTTTATGAGTATTTACAAGAAAGCTTAAACGAGTTGATTTGATAAATCAAAAAGTTTATTGCTTTGGGTCTATAATAATATAATACACCACCTCGTAAATGGAGGGTTAAAATACAACTAAAATTAAAAAAAAACGCTACTATAGTTAATCTACAAGTTTTTCTTATTTCTATTTATTTTTATAAATTACGCGATCCGTCCTAATGTTTATCCGCTGCTACTTATCGATCTGATATTGTCCCGTAGTAAAAAGACGATTCTGAACAACATTAATTGCTATGAAGCCATCATTGTATTCTTATAAAATTTAGATGGGATCCTGGTGGTTTACATCAGGTACTCTCTGTGTCCACGTTTAACAGAAGCGGCCCATCGTCCTGAACCACTTAAAAGTAGTTTAATGTCCTAACGTGCCAGAGAACAAATCTTTCCCCATTTATACTATTATTATTTTCCCCTTTATACTATTATTTATGTAGATGAAGGTAATCGATTTTTGTTCGGATGTGCTAATGTAACATGCTGAGTCAAATATTTGCGACGGGGAAACGTGTCAGTGCAAAATTCACACGCATAGAGATTTTCCTCTTTGTGCATTTTTTTGAAATGTTTAACTAAATACGCCGTATCGCGAAACTTTTCATCGCATAATCTGCAACTGATGGGTTTCTCACCCGTATGTTTTTTTAGATGCGATCTTAAGTTACTAGAATCGGAAAACTTTGCATCACACATCTTACAAGCATATGGTTTTTCACCCGTATGTAGTCTGGCATGATCTTTTAAGGTATTTAAAAGTCTAAATTTTTTATCACATATCTTACAAGTGAATGGTTTTTCACCTGTGTGTACACTAACGTGCGATTTCAATTCGCCATTGGTTAGAAACTTTTTATCGCATACCTTACAAGCAAAGCGTTTGTCTCCGGTGTGTGTTCTTATATGTCTAATTAAACTATGTTTACGTCTTATTTTAAGCCCACACGTATCACAAACATAAGGTCTTTCTTCTGTGTGTGTCATGGCATGCCTTCTTAAGTCGTTTTTGTCTGAAAAGTTTCTACCACATGTTTCACAAGCAAACGGTTTTTCACCGTGTACTTTCCGAAAATGTGCTTTAAGAATATATTTAGATGACAACTCTTTATGACATATCTCGCAAGCATATGTCTTTTTAGTCGTGTGTGTTTTGACAAGCCGACTTGGTTTCTTATTCGTAATATTTTTTTGGTTGCATTGTTGTAATCCCGTTCCAAACAGTATTTTATTTGTGCTCATTTCGACATGTTCCGTCGCTTTAATGGGTGAAGTTTTCCTCCGTTCCTCGGGAATGTGCCTGTTTACTGTTTTGTGGGTGCTCGGTGTACCGTGGTACTGTTTCTCCTCCACTTCCAGTTCGATGCTCAGCAAAGTACCTTTTAATAAAAAAAGATCCTTGTAATACATATAGTACGCTTGAACGTCTAAGTGAGAGATCTTTAAGATATTCTTTAGCTATGCCGAACCGGGGCCGAGTTGATTTTTTTTAATGCTCTAGGTATCTTCCAGTAGATTTGAATCCACCAATAAAAGGATTAAGTTTTGTTTTTGACTTTGATTTATACCTAATACTTCAACTTATATTACAAGTAAAAACGCTTTTAAATTTTATATGCATAGAGATTTTTGGAAAACTTGAATAAATTTTCCACCGCAGGAAGTATTTGAACCTGCGACCTTCGGCATCTGTACTGCCGACGCCACTACCAACTGGGCTACCGCGGTTCTAATCGAGGCTGCAAATAGCAAATATATCTTGTCTACTAACGCTTGGATGGGCTCCATCTAGCGGGATAGTTTTTGCAACTATTTCCCAGTGACTAATTCATTATTTGCAGATTGAAAATCCGTAATAAATTGAATACCAAATTTTAAAACACTTCTCGTGTTAGGTATACAAGGATTTTCAAGTTTTCCAAAAATTGTATACCTTACATGAGAAGTGTTTTAAAATTTAGTATTCAATATTAATTATAATAATAAAATTGTTTAATTAAGACCCCGTGGGCCCATAGAATAAAATAAAACAATACAATTATAACTTAAAACTAGCTAACATACTATAAATACACTACAATATTACTTAAATGCTATATAGGCACTTTTTCGACGGCGACTCACGTTGCACGGGGGGTCGATAGCGCCTGAATACGACTCCGAATGTATAAAGATAATATTATTTACATTTTATGAACTGAACATGAACTTACTGAGCGTCTGTCCAACCAAAAGTATTCATCTTTTAACCCTCCGCATACCATGGGGAAAATGTAAACGTGCCATAAAAGGAGGGGTTTTCTAAACCCCGTATTTAAATATAAATTTCGTAGAAATATGAAGTCGTTTGATAAGGTATTACGATATTTTACATAGCATTGAAAATAATTTCATAAAAAATAATTTTAAATAATTTTCATAATATATATTTTTTTAACTGAATAATATGTTTTTAACGAGTATTTACAAGAAAACGTAAACGAGTCGATCTGATAATTCAATACGTTTATTGCTTTCGGTCTATAATAATATAATACACCACCTCGTATACGGAGAAGAAAATCACTCAAAATTATACAAAATAGAACTAAAATTAAAATAACATAACTAAAGTAAACTTTAGGTTTTTCTTATGTCTATTTACTTTTTTAAATTTCGCGATTCGTCCTGCAGTTTACCCGCTGCTACTTATCGATCTGATATTAAATACCAAATTTTAAAACACTTCTCGTGTTAGGTAAACAATTTTTTTGGAAAACTTCCAAAATTTTCACCGCAGGCAGGATTTGAACCTGCGACCTTCGGCATCAGTACTGCCGACGCCCTAACCAACTGGGCTACCGCGGTTCTAATCGAGCCCGCGAAATTAAGGAAGTATATCTTGTCCACTATCGATCTGATATTAGCCCGAAGTAAAAAGTCGATTCTGAACAACATTTCTTGCTATGAAGCCATTATTGTATTTTTATATAGTTTGGATGGGATCCTGGTGTTTTACATCAGGTACTCTCTATGTCCATGAGTAACAGAAGCGGCCAATCATCCCGGACCACTAAAAAGTAGTTAATGTCCGACGTCTCTAACGTGCCAAAAACAAGTCTTTCCCCTTCAAAACATTATTATGGCAGATGAAGCTGATCGGTTTTTCTTCGGATGTGCAAATGTAACATGCTGAACTAAATCATTGCGACGCGGAAACGTATCAGAGCAAAACTCACACGCGTAAAGATTTTCTTCTTTATGCATTTTTTTGAAATGTTTAACTAAATACGCCGTATGGCGAAACTTTTCATCGCATAATCTGCAACTGATGGGTTTCTCCCCCGTATGTTTTCGAAAATGCGATCTTAAACCACTGGGGTCGGAAAACTTTGCATCACACATTTTACAAGCAAATGGTTTTTCACCAGTATGTATTCTGGCATGATGTTTTAAAGTGGTTACTTGTCTAAATTTTTTATCACATATCTTACAAGTGAATGGTTTTTCACCTGTATGTACTCTAACGTGCGATTTCAATTGGGTATTGGTTAGAAACTTTTTATCACATATCTTACAAGTGAATGGTTTTTCACCTGTATGTACTCTAACGTGCGATTTCAATTGGGCATTGGTTAGAAACTTTTTATGACATATCTCACAAGCAAAGCGTTTGTCTCCGGTGTGTGTTTTTATATGTCTAATTAAACTATTTTTATGTGTTAATTTAAGCCCACACGTTTCACAAACATAAGGTCTTTCTTCTGTGTGTGTCATGGCATGCCTTTTTAAATCGCTTTTGTCTGAAAACTTTTTATCACATATTTCACAAGCAAACGGTTTTTCACCGTGTACTCTCCGAAGATGTGCTTTAAGAATATATTTAGATGACAACTTTTTATGACATATCTCGCAAGCACAAGTCTTTTTAGTCGTGTGTGTTCTGACATGCCGACTTGGTTTCTTTTTTGTAATATTTTTTTGTTGCATTGTTGTCTGCTTCGTGTCGCAAGTCCCGTTCTAAACAGTAATTTAAGTGGTGTAATTTTCTTTTTATTTGTGCTCATTTCGACATGTTCCGACTCTTTAATGGGTGGAGTTTTATTCCATTCCTCGGGAATGTGTCTGTTTACTGTTTTGTGGGTGCTCGGTGTACCATGATATTGTTTCTCCTCCACTTTCAGTTCGATGCTCAGCAAAGTACCTTTTAATAAAAAAAAGTTCCTTGTTATACATACGTATGTTTTTTGAGATACTTTTCAGAGTATTTTTTTTTTCACTAATACGTACGCTTTATAGAGGAAGAGCCGAGGGCATAAATGCCTACCTCATCAGGTACCATGATAGGCTAGGTTAAAATCGATAACCTAGACATAAACAAGTCTTAAGACTCGAGGTGTGCCAGACTCGCCAGAGCCAATCCTGCCGAAACATGTAAACAATCGATATTTATTGAAGAATATTTTTCGTAAAAATTATGTCACCACCATAAGGTACCACAACAAAAGTTCTGGCATCAGTCAACCTTAGAAAAACGATGTAAAAAAGCTTGGTTCGCCACTGCGCATCCTGCCGGAAGTGCTTGTCAGACCCCTCCAGACACCACTAACCTATCTCATCGAGTACCACGATGTGACCACCACTATACAGGGTGTTAGGGACGGTGTACCGAAAACTTTGCAGGCATGATCAGACCATCAAACTGAACAACTTTTACTATGGAGCCAATGGTGGGAAACGAAAATAAAATTTCCGACCCGCCCTATACAAAATTCACGATCAGCTGACTGACTTTGTATGGGAGGTCGGTTTTTTTTTCGTTTCCCACCATTGGCTCCATAGTAAAAGTTGTTCGTTTTCATGGTCTGAGTACGCCTGCAAAGTTTTCGTTACACCGTCCCTAACGCCCCGTATAATAGCCAAGATCACTTTTACAATGGATATCAAGGTCTGCCAGGCCTAAACTACCACCTACCAATTTAATGGACCATTTTATACTGGTTTTTACATACAAATACTTCTTCTTCTTCTTTTCGTGTGAGACACCGAGTCGTTCAACGACCCGATGAACCCTGGTGTCAGAGGTTTTCAACCGCCTATTGCAAGTAACAGGCCTCTGACATGGTTGTGTAACGACCGCCATCACTGACAGCAACCGGGACCGACGGCTTAACGTGCCCATCCGAAGCACGGAACCATCTTACTTGCGGACAATCAGGTGGTTCAGCCTGCAATGTCCTAACCAGACTGGGAACAAATTCACAAAGTGACAAATATCAACTTTGTGAGTGACCCCACCGGAAATTGGACCCAGAACCTTTGCGTGGCAGGCAGGCATACTAACCACTGCGCCACATTGGCTGTCAAACAAATCCCACCCAAAACATAAATGTGAAAGGCTGCCAAGTTCGATAATATTGGAATGCTTCGCCTATAAAAGAAGTGAGATCTAAATAAGTACCAAGTTCCATACACAGACCTCAGTTAAAAATAGTTACAGGAATGCACACTTGATTTTCCGCAGTTTGGAAATTAGATTCTGAATAAATATCATAATAAATACCTAAAATTCTAATACTTACAAAAACGAAAACCTCTTTTTTCAGCAGTTTGCTTATAACATTTTTTATTTATTTTTTTCTGTACTTTTTAATGATATAACTTGGCAAGTTTTAATAGAAAATTATATACTTGACTCATTGCGTTTAGTGAAAAAAAAAAAAATGTCATAAGGAAACTGCTGAAAAAACAGGTTTGCGTTTTTGTAAGTATTAGAATTTTAGGTATTTAATATGATATTTATTCAGAATCTACTTTCCAAACTGCGGAAAATCAAGTGTGCATTCCTGTAACTATTTTTAACTGAGGTCTGTGTATGGAACTTGGTACTTATTTAGATCTCACTTCTTTTATAGGCGAAGCATTCCAATATTATCGAACTTGGCAGCCTTTCACATTTATGTTTTGGGTGGATTTCATTTATTTTGTAAGGTTTATTTTCTTTTTTTATGATTAAGTTAGTTAAGGAAATGTCTCATTTATACTAATTTTCAGATTTTTGAATATGGACTATGCTTCTTACAAAGAAATGGACTAGTTTTTTTTATTAAATTTTTCTACGTTTGCCCGGCAAAGGAAACTTTTTTGTTTTGTCATTTTGTATGCTGTCTTGTACGACTGACACGCTAGAGCGCATTGCCCATTCAATATCTTGGATTTTTTTACACGTTTTCTATTTACTGATAAGCTTGCCAAGTCAGGGCGGTATAATGTACGTAGCCGGATATATTCAATTTTTACTTAACATAACATAACAGCTACAACAGTCCACTGCTGGACATGGGCCTCCCCCTATCGGGGGGTATTGCCATACTCACCACGCTTGGCAGGCGGATTGGCGAGGATTCCCTGGATGAGTATCCCTTAGTCGCTTTTTACGACACCCACGGGTAGAATTGGGTTGATGCTATTCTAAGCCGGCATCACACGGCATAGCAATTACAGCAATTTTTACTTTACTTTGACTAAATTACAAACCTTCGTAACGAATTTTAGGTCGGTACGACCATTGGAAGATATAGATAATTGAGGGTATGAATTTACACCTTCATTATTTTTAAAACCGACTCACACTTGGCCATTTTCAGATTTTTTCCCTTACCTTGACCTAAAGACCTACCTCCATGCCAAATTTCAAGTCAATACGACCATTGGAAGTGGTCTAGGTTTTTGATGAGTGAGTGAGTGAGTGAGTGAGTCAGTCAGTGAGTGTATAGTAAAAATAGCGATTTTCTGACGTCAATATCTCAAGACCTACAATAGGTACATTAATGAAATTTTGTATTTTAGATTAAGTAAGTAGATCTCGACAGATACTAGAAATTTCATATGCGTAGATGAAATAGATTTTGAGTTATAGGTAGGTCGAACTTGGCCCGAAATGGTTCGTGTAATATAACCCACGGCCGGTGTGTCGGTTCTTTGCTCGAACTTGGCGGACACACTGCCGTGTGTCTAGATACTAAAACCAGTACTAGTTGATCCCTTAACTTGATAGGTGGATTTTCTGGCGAAAGTAGTGTCACACTGTTCCATTTGAGTCCAGGTACAAAAATTTGGAAGAAACTGGTATGAGAGTGGCACATTAACCTTCGGTTTAAAGAACATTTATTCTCATTAAGACAACAGTCACTTACGCGAGAAAAATTACAAACATTTGTAATAACAGATTAATGCGTTCGCCGCGATAGGTATAATACATAATTAGTTTTTAAGAACATGCTGGGCAAGTGCAGATTTGAACATCGGTAGGGACTTGATATTTTTTATAACCTTCAGGGTGAGAATCCACCAGAGCTGTGCGAGGTAGCTAAGCGGTGTGCGAGGAAAAAATCCACCAATAGAATCACTTCATTTTCCTAGCCTCGCTTAGCTCAGCTCTGGTGGAATAGGGTTGAGCGAAGCGAGGCCATTCTACATACAAAACAAGCGAGAAATGTGTGCGAAGGATGCGTTGCGACGAATGTGTAGCGAGGAATGTGTTGCGAGAAATGTGCTGCTAGGAATATGTTGCGAGGTTTCCACTACATCGCATTCCCCCCCACTCACACATTTCACAGCTTCGCAACGCATCCTCGCTCCGCACATTAATGCGCATTTTGACAGCTCCGCGGAAACCCCTACACATTTCCACAGCACAGCTACACATCCTCGTACGACACATTTTACTCGCACAGCTCTGGTGGATTCTCACCCTAAATCGCCCGCCCAGCGATTGAACCAGACTTCAAGGGTTTCGTAGTCTGCTAGAAAGCCTTATTCGTCAAGTCTGTCTGTATGCCGCGCCCTTACAACTTCGTCAGTTTTGGAGCTATCGACACCAAATTAGGTGCGAAGATAGATCGTGTTGACCCAAAGTAAGGAATGTTGAGATTATTCCCCTTGAATTACTATAACTTTAACAAGGGCGTAAAGCTCACGATGATGCCTGGTTCGCTGGTCTCGCAAACAAAAGGAAAAAACGACATCTAAACATGCATGTGCCAGTCTCCAATTCCACCTTTATTTGTAGAGCGTGCGGAAAGTCATGCCGCTCCCGTATCGGCTTATACAGCCATGAAAAATCTTGCCTCGGACACTGAATAAATCGTCTGTCACAGACGTATGAGGCCAATGATGAACAAGAAATCGCATCAAAATCCGTTGCGTGGTTTAGGAGTTAGCGAATTACACGACAGACAGATAAACGGAAAAAGCGACTTAATTTTGTACTATGTACGTATGTATGTAATGACTATACTATTATAGTACTAACCAGGTTGGATGTCATCTTCATATTGCGGGGTGTCATCCTCGTATTCCAGGTTGTCATCCGGTTCCTCTTTAACCTCCTCAGGTTCCACCTTCAGAGTCAGCTCCTCAGTGTGCAGATCTCCGGAGACTGCAATCAAAAATAAAATCAAAATTTTGAAATACCTACGACCTTAGAGTATAAATAAATAAGCAAGCTATATAGGGTGAATTTTTACTACCGCTAGCAAAAACTCGAAATCGGCTAGTGATAGATAAGGAATAACTTTTCCCAAGAAACATAGGTCGAAATATGAAAAATATATTTCGTTCCTCCCATACATAGTTGAGATTAGATTTGAGTTATTATGGGAAGTCCAATTTTTTTTTCGTCGTGTGACCTATGTTCCTTGGAGAAAGTTGTTCCTTATTACTTCCCTTTTGTTAGGGGTCGTCCACAAATTACGTAACGCAAAAATCACAAATTTTAGACCCCCCCCTCCCCCCACGTAACGGGACCGTAACGCTTGGTCATGACCCCTCTCCCCCTCCCCTTTCCGTTACGTAACGCTTAATTTATAATATTTTTCAGTTTATTTTTTGTGATAAAGCAATGAAACATTTTTTAGAAACCTTGGCGACGCCTCTTCCTTTTGAGCTACTGTGGCTCAATCATTGTCTGCGAAATTATACAAGTGGCAATGGATCTATATACAGGGATAGCTTTGCAACTAATTTCCAGCATACATTTTTCGTTCCACTTTGTGTCGTGTAGCCAAAACGATAAAAACCTGCTATAAATTGGATATAAAATTTACCCACAATTGAGCCGCAGTAGCAGAAATGGAACAGGCATCGTCAGTACTTCAATAGTCGTACGTTCAGATCCTGTTTTTTTAAATAATTTCTATAAAATTGCATTCTTTACACTGACACTAGAAGAGTTTTAATTTTTTTATGCAATAAGTTTGGTAATATCTGAATTAGGTACAAAATCCTAAATAAATTACGTAACGCTTGACTCCGACCCCCCCCTTCCCCCATAGTAACGGGACCGTAACGCTTGGTCGGAACCCTCCCCTCCCCCCAAAGTGCGTTACGTAATTTGTGGACGACCCCTTACTAGTAAAATTTTACCCTATAGAGTGCGGGTAAGGTCCCTCGCCGTTAAAGCGTAAGCAGTTGCTCCCTAGATACAGACGTCAAATGTATGAGAATTTCTAGAGGTTCAATAGTACTGTCACTGACGTTTTGCTACTTATAGACAGAGAGGTTGTGTTCTAAGAACTGCCAACAGTTCTAACTTTAGAGGCGCACTCTATAGCTTGCTTATATTGGTACATAAGTGTTACTCACTGTTTGCCCTGCCGCTCATATCAAGTGTTTTCTCGTTCCGTTTGGCTGTCACACTGGAGTCACTCAAGCCCGGAATCTCTGATAATTTTATATCATGCTCCACTTGAAATTGATCGTCGATATCCGCCATTTCTTTCATTTCTGTAACATACATCAATATCAATCATCATCATCATTGGCCTCATACGTCTGGGTCAGACAATTTATTCAGTTTCTGAGGCAAGATTTTTCATGGCTGTATAAGCCGATACGGGAGCGGCATGGCTTTTTGCACGCTCTCCACAGACACTGCGTTGCCTGGGACGCTATTATGGAAACCGCAGGGCTGCCCGGGACCTGCGCCACCCTCTCGGCCTAATATCAATACATAGTATTAAATTGAGTCACTATTCACCTCTGACTGTCGTGGATTTCGCATCTGCTCTTAAGTCACTCACAGACAAGATTTTGATGGATTTTTTTGTTATAGATACACTTCCCATCAGAAAAATCGAGACACTTAGCAAGTTTACGTTTTGTACGAATCACATTATCTGAGATACATGTTTATATAGGAAAAAATGTCTAACATCGTTCAATAGTGCGTATTACGAGGTTTCTAAATCATAATGCCAATATTCGAAAATCAGCTTTTAATTACATAGATTTCATAGTTTGTTTAGCTATGAAAACGAAACTGTTTCGATTTTTTTGATGGGGAGTATAGAATGATTCAAGAGGAAGGTTTATATGTATAATGCATGCCGGGAAAACGATTTGTTTTTTTAATGGAAATCAAAAAGTTCATGGAATAATTATAGTAACTACCTGATTCATAGAAGAAAGGGATCATAAATAGTGGTTCTAGGTAATACTTTCTCACTAGCACTAGGGCATTTACGTTCATCAGGGGTTCATGCTTTCTCCCTCTCACTTAAGGAATCGCCGCCGTAATATATAATCCCTTTCTGTGAATCAGTTTGTAATCTAATAATAATATTATATATTATGCATTGAAAATCCGCCATTATGATTTTTATGAAATTTTATACAATACACAATGCTAGGTACTAATTTAATGATGTGAAGTACATATTTAGTGAATTGGTAACCTCATTTTAAAATTGTTTTGTTAAATCCTACTTACCATTTATGAAAACAGTGTTAGGGGGACTAAATTCAACTAAAAATTGTTCATTTGGTGCCGCATTTTTATTATTCAAGGAGATTTGACTGAGTAGTTGTTGTTCGGAATCCTCTACTTGGGTTTTGAAGTCTATTGCATCGTTCAACCGACATATGCAACCAGTGCATATCAAATCAGTCAGATTTGTGTTTGTTGTCATCTGAAACAAATTATAATTGATGAAAATAGCTGTGTGATGCTTGCTTACAATACTTTCACCCTATTTCTTTCCTGTTGGTGTCGTAAGAAGTGAATAAGGGACTCGAGGTTTACATGTCGTGTATTGCAATTTTAGGCATTAGGCTGACAACCTGTCACTATAGTGATAAACGACAATATAGCTAAAATGGCCATCCCTCAAATATTTGTCAGACATGGTGATAAATGACAAATATTGAACCTAGTTCCAGAAATGTTCCCTAGTAAATACATGGCATAATTAACTATGCCTCATTGATACATACTACTTTTTCAAGGGATACAATTTAATAACCTATTTTGATCCCACATTTGAGCGCCCAAAGCATAGTATTTTGAATAGTGTGAAAAGACTTGGTGTGCTGGGCAGAGCCCTTGAAGCCAGGTATTCGTTGGGGACAAAATCCCAGGAACTTTGTATATGACACAAACGAAAAGTATACTCTGACCAAATACATTGTCCATATACATTAAACAAAGTATCAGGGATTTTGTCCCCAATGAATACCTGGGGTGGATCGTTACGCCATACAAACGAAAAACTGCACTTCAGTCGGGTTATACATGAGTCGCAGAGCAAATTTTTGAAAAAACTTCATGTGAAATGATGAAGGCACACGTAAAATTGTCGCAAAACTACTTATGGTTTAAAGATAATAAGTATTTTCTGCGCAATAAAATTACCTTTGTTCCCACCTGTCCTACTGAGTAGTTCTACGGTAGAACAGGCGGGATTTTTTTTTCCCTCTAGTTCTACTGTGGAACAAGTGAGCACATTTTAAATCCCACTTGTTCTACGTTTTAGAAATATTATTTTTCATGGAAAATTTGCTTAGTGTCGTCAAGTTTTTTGTCATACAAATACTAAACACATACACATTTGGAAGCACATTTTTATTGCAAAAAGTCACTGTTCCGGAACGGATTATATGATACTAGCATTGCGCCCGCGGTTTCACTCGTGGTGTTATAGCTGTTTGGTCAAATAAAAAAGTTTTAAATACATGTCATTTACTTAAATTCCACGTTTTTACCCGATTAGGGGCCAAAATGTTGAAACAGCTGGGAATACATGTGACAACTGTCATCATAAATGTAGATCTTTTCAAAAGTCTACAACTTTATGAAGGAAATAGTAGCGTGCATAATTTCTGAAACAAACTAGTTTTATATTTGACGGCTGTTACCTTAATTATTGATCTTCTAAAGGCGTTTAATTTTTCCAAAGAAACTTGTTGGATAGAATGCATGATTTTCGAAAGCTACATATTTTTAGCTTGACAGTTGTCACCTAAGATTTAGATCTCTTCAAGGCCTACATGGTTTTTGAACAAACAGATTGTCTTACATGCACACTGCACAGTATCTGAAATGAACGAGTTTTATGCTGTCATCTTGAATGTAGCTCGAGGCCTACAACCCTCTGAAGAAACTGGACGTCTAGATCCGTCTATTAAGAATTTTGTTATTTTTGTTGCATGTTGTTGCTACACCACTAATTTTAAAAATTTCAACATATTGAGATTCAACTTTATCTGAATTCAACATTATGTACCGGAACACTGACTTTTTGCAATTAAAATGTGCTTCCAAATGTGAATGAGTTAAGTATTTTGTCACAAAACTCTCCACGACACTGAACAAATTTTCCATGAATAATAATATTTTTAAAACATAGAACAAGTGGGACTTAAAATGTGCTCACTTGTTCCACCGTAGAACTAGTGGGAAAAAAAGTTCCCACCTGTTCTACCGTAGAACTACTCAGTAGGACAGGTGGGAACAAATGTAAAATTAAACGTATTTATTGCAGCAGTAGCTCCATCTATTTACGTAAAGTGGCGACTCGGTTTTTACGGGGAAATCTGATGGTTTAAAAATTCTTTTTCGTGTTTTGCGAAAATGTTATATACCCACGGGACTCCCCGTCAGGTTTTTTAATCAGACTTGTGTCTCCTTTACAGACATAACTCCATTGAACTTTTGTATGGAAAGCGGAACGCCTTAATGCACCCAAGGGCACAACTCACTTGTAAATTGAAGCAATCCAAAAACAGCTCGCGATATACTTTTGTTTGTCCGTGGATATCGCAGGCGTCCGTCAGTTTTCTATGCAAGCCGCGCTTTAAACAACAACGGCATTGTCCGCTTGTTTTCTCACTGTCCGCAGCGGCCATGATATCGGATATTTTTCATAAAACCGCGTATAAAATACAAGACACGCAAGAGAGGAAACAACACAACGCGAAGGAAAGGAAGCTGAGGCTTGATGCTGCTGTCAAAAATATAGCATCAGAGCATGGATTAATTCGTGCGATTTTAACTTGTACCAACGCATGTCTGCAACGCTATTCGCCACCATAGTATATTGCTACCCCCTATTTATTTTTTATTATGGCTACACTAAATAATGTCAATCTAGTGTGACCATTTTAGACGAATTCTGTTATTTTAGTTATTTTGGTTACCCATTGTAAAACTATAATGTTGTTATTTCGTTATTTTTAAATCAATTGGAGACTGTTTTTTAAAAACATCTGACCACTAAACAAAAACATCAGTTTGCTTTGCCGTGTTATACGGTTTTTCCTTCCTTCGCTGCACATTAGATCACATTTTGAAAAAGTTACTATATATATATATTTTACTTACATAGTCTAATCTAGAATTGTTTCGATATTTAATTAAGTTTATTGAAATAAATTGATTTCCTCCGATTTAAAAAAATGTTTAATTTTATGTAGTCATAATGGTCACATTCAGGGACATTTACTTAAGTAATCTAATCGTGTAATCTATGTGTAATCTAATCTAAGGTCACATTCGTGTGTGTTTGTTTCAGGGTTGCCAACCGTACGAGATTTCTCGTACAAATACGAGATTTATGGTCTCCCGTACGAGGTACGAGGACACTGTCATTCTCGTACAATTTTGTACGAGATTTTCACATGTTACATAATTTTAATTGCTGGCAATCATATTTTGCCCCTCAAGTAATCATAGTCTATGAAAAGTCATCGATTGCGTATGAAAGAAATTCCCGAGCGAGACCGAAACAGTTCCCGTTCGTTCGCTCGCTGGTTCATTCGTTTGTTTCTTGCACTATTTGTCTCTGTCGTACATACTGAAATATCTATATTCTTTTCTTTCTTTACATGTAGATAGGAGTTTTGTACTTTTGTTTGTCTTTGCAGAAGTGAGCGTTGAGGGATTGTTTTCAAACAAACTTTATAGAAGAAAAACTTTACGTTATAACCTATAAATGGTGTATGAACTTTAGCCTGAATTCACTAAAATCAGTATGAGTGATAGCAACGATGATGCTGATCGCTCGCCAACCCTAATTTTATTGGTTTTACCACACGTCGAAAGTTGTACGAGGTTCGAAACGTATAATACGAGATTTTTAGGAGCCTGTGTACGAGAAAATAAATTTTAAGGTTGGCAACCCTGGTTTGTTTCGTTCGTGTGTTTTGTTTGGTTTGGTTTTGTATTTTGTATGTCAAGCAAGTCCTCGGGTCAATTCAATCGCGGTTTTTTACGCCAAAGAATTCTATAAACCTTTATTAGGCATGAATAAAAGCCAGTGCATTAAACTAATCAATTTATATTCAAGCCACCCATGGCTTTGGAATGCGCGGAACGAAAATTATACCAACCGTGTTATGAGGGAAGATTCCTGGCTGTCCATCAGCCAGGAAATGAATATTCCTATCCCAGAATTAAAACGGAAAATGGAGTCGTTAAGTGGCTCCTACAGGAGAGAGAAAAGTCGAGAAAGAAAGTGCCGTGTTACGGCTTCGGGTAAGAATGCATTTATTTTGTTTACTTTCGAGGTTATAAATTTTGATTTCAATAATCTTTGTCGTCAGTCTTCGGGGCACTGAGGGAGTAATATTTTTTTGTCGTATAGAGTAGCCAAATACAAATATTTTTAGTCCATTACAAGTCATACCTAGGGTTAACCTATCCAAGAGCTAGAATCTAGGATAGGACTGCAAAAGTCGCAAGTACCTACCTAAATCAAAATCTGTTTAGAAGTTGTGAAGAAGAAGATTACAAAACTAGACTTCAAACTTGACTTCAAAAGACTTCAAAAGTTCTGAGGAAGGAAGTTTGATCATCTTCAATCTGTGATTTCATTCATCACTTGCATGAAACTGTCTAGGGATAGATTGCACTTAGTTTGCCAAGCTAAGTTACCATACATATATCACGCCTGTATCCCTTGCGGTGTAGGCAGATTGTAATCTACTGTAAAATTGCACTACACATCAACTCTCAAATCTCTTAGTCGCTTCTAACAACACCCATGGGAAAGATATGGGGTGATGCTATTCTAAGCCGGTACCACATGGCATTAAATTATCATGTGGCATTGCTTCTTTCATATCAACCTTTATTTTTCCAGGTCGTGTTAAGATATATAAGTCCCGCTGGTTTGCCTATGATGCCTTCGCTTTTATGTCATATAAAAATGACCCTGTAGAGACTCCGGAAGTTTTTCTGTCAGATAGAAATGAGAATGACCCTGTAGAGACTCCGGAAGTTTTTCTGTCAGATAGAAATGAGAATGACCCTGTAGAGACTCCGGATTTTTTTCTGTCAGATAGAAATGGGAATGACCCTGGACAGATTCTAAGAGGTTTATTGTCAGATAAAAATGAGAATGACCCTGGAATGACTGAAAATGCTGTTTTGTCAGATAGAAATGAGAATGACCCAGCAGAGACTCAAAAAGATTTTTTGTCAAATAGAAATGAATCTGGAGAGACTCAAAAATCTTTGAGAGATGTGAGTAAAATTGAAATTTATGTTTAAAATAAGTTAAGTGTAGATTTAAGAGCCTTTCTGGTCTGGATGTTTTAATAGAAACATATCCCTCTGTTTTTGTCCTGATTAAAGCCTCTAGAGCCAGTCAAGTCCTTAGAATTTTAATTAAAAAGGAATTATAACTCCAGAGGTATTGCTCAGGATATTTTTTATATAGAAACTCCTTTTTTAAAAAAAATCAACATGCCTCGGAAGTTTGTCTAGTAATTTATTAGGCGTCCAAATTGGGCCGAACTTGGCTCGCCTACGCACGAGCGTATGCCGCGCGAGGCAAAAAAACTTGACTTGACGAATTTAAACAAAAACTTGACTTGACGAATCAATACAAACAAAAGACTTGACGGATTGATACTATTTCATCACTTGACGAATCAGAAACAAAATAAGCGGTTAAAACACGCTTGACGAATTAATCTCTCTCTCTTCGTGTGGAACACCTAGTCGTTTAACGACCCGATGAACCCTGGTGTCAGAGTTTTTCAACCGCCTACTGCAAGTAGCAAGCCTCTGACATGGTTGTGTAACGACCACCACCATAGACAGCAAATGGGACCGACAGCTTAACGTGCCGATCCGAAGCACCGAACCATCTTGCTTTTCGGACATTCAGGTGGTTCAGTCTGCAATATCCTAACCATACTGGGAACAAATTCACAAAGCGATAAAATATCAACTTTGTGAGTGCCGGGAATTGAAGCCGGTACTAACTTTTTAAACATGCATCAGATTATAAAACTTGCATGACTTTATTTAACAAAATACACTTCCCATCAGAAAAATCGAGACACCTACTAATTTTATGTTTTGTACGAATCACATTATCTTAGATACGTGTTTATTTCGGAATGAATGTCTAATATCATTCAATAGTGTGTATTGAGAGGTTTCTAAATCATAATGTCAATGTTCAAAATACAATTTTAATTTACATAGATTTCATAGTTTGTTTAACTATGAAAACGAAAGTGTCTCGATTTTTTTGATGGGAAGTATATTTATCTCTAAACAAAAAGTATGTCATCTTAAGCACAATTCCAAAAAAAATGGCGTCATGTAGGGGTTCAACCGGGCACCATCCTTACCTTCCTTCATCTGAGTTAGCTCATCGGGCAGTACGTTAACTCATTATCCCACACTACAGAAGCTGATAGCAGACCATGTTAGCTTTTTTTGCTATCTAATCATTTTCTTACCTTATATCGCTGTCTTTCACATTAGGTACTCCAGATCCTCAATATTTTAGTACCAACCGAAGCGGCCGATCATACTGAACAATTTTTGCTATGGAACCACTTCTGTATCTCCTATAGTTTAGCCGGGCTCTTAGTGTTCCACTTCAGGTACCCTGGGAAGGAGTCAGTCGCCTTTTTTTTCTAGGACTCGGCAGATCTTTATTGCTAGTGCCAAGATAAAGTTACAAAACACAGTTTTAACCGGGTACAAATTTTGCCGCCAAAATGGCATTTTTGGTACTACTTTACCCGTACTATATGTATTGTATTGCTTTCAGAGGAAAATGGCGGCTGTCAAAAGTGAGCGAGCGAGCGGTCAGTGCCGTTGCTGTTTAAATCACGGCTCGCACAGCCGACTTAATGACACCTGTCAGATAGGCGGACTGAGCAGGGAGTATCGCGACGTGTTGTTGGAATGCTTCAATTTGGATGTGAGTTAAAGTAGAAAATATACTTAAAGTAAAAAATATAAATTAAATTAGAATAAAAATATAAATAAATTGTAAATTAAAAATATTAAAAATGTAAGAGGTGTAAAAAAATCAGAGGCAAATAGTTTAAGGAGTGAACCAGCCCATGAAACTAAACAACTTTCCCCAAGGAACATAGGTCGAAAAATTCAAAAAAAAAATTAAACTCCCATACAAATGAACTCGGTCGGCGTTCATTTGTATTGGAGGTCCAAAAACTGAGGTGTAAAAAAAATTTGGACCTCCAATACTAGGTGACCACACCTTTCCAACATTTTTTATGGGAGGTCGAAGTTCTTTTTTCATATTTCGAAGAAAAGTTTCTAACAAGAAATGTTCAGTTTTGTGAGTAGAACACACCTATAAGAGATTTGTACTTAATTAAATGTAACGGTATATATTATAAGCAACCTATAAGTGCGCCTAAAAAATAAGAACGGTTGGCAGTGGTCTGCACACAACCTCTCTGTCTGTCAGTAGCAAAACGTCAGTGACAACACTATTGAACCTCTGTAACTTCTTCTCATACATTTGACGTCTGTATCTATAGTCGAATTTTTAATTCTATTCACTAAAATGACAGATGCTGACAAAATAATGATACCAACTCGATATCACTAGTGACGTACTTCAGTCCGATTTTTAAGTTCAGGTGAGCTGATTCATTCAAACCTCATACTTAGTTCACTCATATTTATTTATTGATTTCCTACTAAATTTTTATACTCCTAATATAAAATTGTTGAAAAAGTGTGTCACTTAGTACGGGAGACCCAATTTATTTATTTTCATATTTTGAAGAAAAGTTTCTAATGAAAGTTATTCAGTTTTGAGAGAAGAATACGTCCTTAAAATTATTGTACTAATATTGATACCAAATACACTTAGTGATTTAATAACTATGAACTATGTCACTACATGAGTGATGGCCGCTTTTTTGGGAAAAATAAATAGTGATGTCTAAAAAAGATTAAATATGTTTTTAGCACATCACTATTTATTTTTCCCAAAAAAGTGGCCACCCACCAAACGTCAATTTAGTGAATACAATTAGAAATTCGACTATAGGGAGCAACTGCTGACGCTTTGACAGTATGGCGCTGGGCGATACGCGCATTCTAAAGCTTTGTTATATATACTCTAAGAAGTTGAACGACTAATGCTGTGTGGTGCCGGCTTAGAATAGCATCAACCCATTTTTGCGACACCCCTTACCCATGGGTGTCATAACAATCGGGTTGAGGTGCACTTAGGAGCACTGGTCTCAGGAGTTGAGTGTTGATGTGTATTGCAATTTTAAGCGACAGCCTGACAACCTGTCACTTTATAATACACAGTCTTCTGAACGACTCTCAAACTTTTATCAGACATAGCGTAAATGGCCGATTTTTACAGCCGTTAACGCTCTGTCTACCCCACATGGGATATAGCCAAGATATACTGGGTGTTACAAAACAAGCGATAAAGCTAAAAAATGAGGTCAAGGTACTCATGAAACTGAATGACTTTCCCCATGGAACATGGGTCGAGATATGAAAAAAAAATTTGGACTTCCCATACAAAATGAACTTACTTTGTATGGGAGATTTATTGGTTGTTTGTAATTGTAACACGTTGTATGTATGTATCTGTTTGCTTGCCATCTCACAAGAAAATCATCAGCGGCCTATGCAACGAAACTACAGGCTACAATTCTACAGATGATATTCAATGTACATTGCGGAGTCGGTTAGCCAGTATTATCTCATGGTTAAACCGGCTACGCAATGTAGATCCAATTCCGCCCGTGGAATTTTAGCCTGTAGTTTCGTAACATCGGGCACAGACCTTTGTACATACATACATATATCACGCCTTTATCCCTTGCGGGGTAGGCAGAGCGTCAACGGCCGTAAAAGTACGGTCGTTATCGCCACGTCTGACACATATTTGAGGGCCGTTTTAGCTATTGTCGTGTATCGCTATAGTGACAGGTTGTCAGCCTGCCGCCTAAAATTGCAATACACATGATACCCTCTAGTCCTTTAGTCGCTTTTTACGACACCCACAGGAAAGAAATGGGGTGATGCTATTCTAAGCCGGCATCACACGGCACAGACCTTTGTGGTTTTTTATAACGCAGCCTATCCTTCCATTACCGGGTAATCCTTCTATTCCAGTCGCTATTTGGTTGGGGACTGCTTATTTGGGTCTTCGCTAGGGTTGCCAACTTCTTTTTCTAGCCATACAGTATAATCAGGGTTGAAGCAAGAAAATGATGAGTATTATGAAAAAATGAGCAGTACATTAAAAAAACATCAAATTTAATTTTTGATACATAGTTTTGCGAGGATCTCGCAGTTTTAATTGATTTATTATTGTTTTCAAACATTGCGTAGGCCTCTTTATAATTTAAATTTAAATATACGGTTAAAAATTTAATTAAGTACAAATCTCTTGAGGGTGTGATCTACTCACAAAACTGAACAACTTTTGTTAGAAACTTTTCTTCGAAATTTAAAAAAAAAAAATTTGGACGTCCCATACTAAGTGACACACTTTCTCAAGATTTTTGTATTTTCTTTTCATAATTTCGAAGAGAAGTTTCCAACAAAAGTTTTCAGTTTTATGAGTAAAACACACCCATAAGAGATTTGTACTTAATTAAATGTAACCTTATATAAGGTGTAAAAAAATCAACTGCAAATATTTTAAGGGGTGAACCAGCCCATGAAACTGAATAACTTTCCCCAAGGAACATAGGTCGAACGTGAAAAAAAAAATTTGGACCTCCCATACAAAATGTACCAGCCGGCCAAGTCAATTTGTATGGGAGGCCAAATTTTTTTTTTCATATTTCGACCTATGTTCAAGCTATGAAAGTTGTTCAGTTTCATGAGCTGATTCACCCCTTAAAATATTTGCAGTTGATTTTTTTACATCCTGTATACTATTAGTAACTCATTTTTTATTAAATTGATTCAAGTTTTATTTCTGTCGTCCCGCCAGTTCGCAGCCATATCTGATGGCCCCTTTGATAGCCTCAACTCTCAACTTTCCTAACACTCTGTATAATTTTTGGAAAACTTGCAAAATTTTCCACCGCAGGCAGGATTTGAACCTGCGACCTTCGGCATCTGTACCTACTGCCGACGCCACTACTAACTGGGTTACCGCGGTTCTAATGAAATCCAAATCCAAGCAGGTTCAAATCCTGCCTGAGGCGGAAAATATTGCCAGTTTTCCAAAAATTGTATACCTAACACGAGAAGTGTTTTTAATTTGGTATTCACTCTGTATAATTTTCATTTCAGATGGCAATGGACGCTGAACTGACCGATTTGATCTGCGATTCCTGTATACGCCGGTTGAATGACGCATTCAATTTCAAAACTCAAGTTACCGAGTCAGAACAAGAATTACTTAGACAAATCAATACCGAAAATGAGACAGCAAAGAAGACCACAGCGCTCGAACAATTGAATTTGACTGAAATCAGCCTGACTAAACCTGTTTTCGTCATTGGTAAGAATTTGGAATAAATTTTCGACGCCCATTCCTGTGTGATGCCGGCTCGCTGTGTGATGCCGGCTCACTATAGCATCATCCCAATTCTACCCGTGGGGGTCGTAAGAGGCGACCGAGGGATAAACCCGACCCAAACAGCCAGGGCCAACCGTATGGTGGCGGTTAATCCACCACAAAAGCATTCCCAAGGAGGGTTGACGTCTGGTAGGCGGCCGGTCGTAAAAATCAGCCAAATCCTTTTGCAACACGATTTTGTGTTCAACGAAACGTGTTGCGCCGACCCCAAGTAATTGGGATAAGGGCAGGAAGATGATGATGGTGTCGTAAAAAGCGACTAAGGGATAATTAGAATTACCCAGGGAATAGGCAGCAGCGTTCCCTGTGAATGAAACATCGCCTATACAAGGTGTTCCAATGGAAATACATTAAATTGGAGATATCTTGTAGGCCATCATACCGAATAATTTTCATTATGGGGCCAAGTCATAAAAACACTACTTTTGAGTCGGTAACAAAAATAAAGTTGACATAAATAAAGAGTTTTTTTAGCTTATGTATTATTTAAAGTTTAAAACAAAGACAACTATGTTTCAAACTCTTTCGAAGATTCAAATCCCGTAGGTTAAAAATGCAAGGTTGCAATCTTGGATAAGGGGTAATGTATAATGGTTGTAGTTAATGTAGGAATTCAGTTTATATGAAAATTTCAACTTCTTAATTGTTAAGAATTCAAATTTGGTGTCATAATAGAAATTGTTCAGTACTATGGCCTACACAATGTATTTCCATTGGAACACCCTGTGTATTCTATAAGACGCATTTTTGTGAGTGTGCGCAATCGCTCCACGACTTGATACCCTGATATATATGGTGAAATTTTACTAGTGACCGACAGCAAAAACTCAGAACCAGCTGGTAATTGATAAGGAACAACTTTCCGCAACCAACATAATGTTGAAATATGTAAAAATAATTGGATCTCCTATACCTAGTACCTAACTCAAATCAGCTGATCGGCAATTTTGTATGGGAGGTAAATTTTTAGGGCTTCGTAGTGTACTAGAAACCCTTATCATTTCATCAAGTCTGTCTGTCTGTCTGTCATGTCTGATATTTAAACGTTGACTACGAAAACGAGTGTCTGACACGCTCGTAACCGTTTTTTTTCATAGGTATTTCGACCTATGTTCCTTTTGGAAAGTTGTTCCTTATCACCAGCTGGGTCTGAGTGTGTACTATCGGTCACTTTAATAGTAACATTTCATTCTATACGGTTTTGTTAACAGCCGTGTGGTGCCGACTGCCGGCAGAGTAGAACAGCATCACCCCCTCTCTTCCAGTGGGGGTCGTAAGAGGCGACCGAGGGATAAACCCGACCCAAACAGCCAAAAGCCAAAAGTATTCCCAAGGAGGGTGGACGTCTGGTAGGCAGCCGGTCGTAAAATTAAGCCAAATCCTTTTGCAATACGAGTTTGTGTTCAACGAAACGTGTTGCGCCGACCTCAAGTAATTGGGATAAGGGCAGGAAGATGATGATGATGGTGGTTTTGTTAACAGTGAAGAGTGAAGAGCTCCCCAGCGATGTGCACCTCAAAGAAGAACCTATTGAACTAGAAGAAGCAGATGATAGCTTCCAAAATGATGAGGACATTGATAATGGTATGTATTAGCAATTAGAAACCATACATTTTTGCCGAGTAGGTAGGTATGAATTTTTCTATGGAACATCCAATTTTTCTTTTTGGGATTTCGCAGGTGGCCCCATAGTAAAAATTGATCACAATCACGAGTAGAAACACCCTACAAAGTTTGCGCACTGACTAAAAAATAACGCAGTATAAGTTAGTTACTCTATGATTGTACCAATCGTACCGCGTATCCACGCTGGTACCGCTCGCATTTGAATAAGGCAATAAGGTGCGACCACACCAGCCGAGGCTGCTTGCTGCCTCACTGCCTCGCGCGGCATACGCTCGTGCGCAGGCGAGGCAAGTTCAGCCCAATTTGGACGCCTAAATAAACTATCAGGGAAACCTATTGGGATTGTAATGCACTCACAGTGCTATATTATTCTCACAAGTGAAAATAAGAAATAGAAAAAATGACATGCATTAAAAACGTAAACGCCTCATATGGTTTGAATTCCACTCATTATGTGGACTAACCATGTAGTAAGTTCTAAATACTTTCTACAGATGTCGCTTGGAGACAAGCATCAAGAGATAGAAAATTTGGCGTTCATCGGCCATGCATCGATAGCTCAGTGGCTGCGCGGTGGGGCGTTTACCCATGCGGCCCGGGTTCGATCCCCGGTCGATGCATGTCATTTTTTCTATTTCTTTTTAGGGAAACGTCTGACGCGCGTAGATTTTGGCTTGGCCCGCGCGCGTTCGCTCGAGCACGAGCATGCGTTGCCTGCCTCGTGTGAGCCACGTAATCAAATAATTTAGTCCGTGACCTTTACCGCTAACTTGTGGGTATAGATTTTGAGAAAATGTACAAAATCGATACATTTTCAAGGGAAGGGGCGTGAAAATGTTGCATTCATTTTTTTCTTTTGTTAATCCGAGAGTATTAGGTATGTATCAATACATAGTATAAAGTAAAGTCCCTTCCCGTGTCTATATGTATGTTTTCTTGTATCTTTAAAAATCCTCCACGGATTTTGATGCGTTTTTTTTAGTATATAGAGTAAGTTATGGGGCAGGTTTATAAATATTCTATATCTCAAATTTTAACCCCTAAAGGGGTATAAAAGGGGTTAAAAGTTTGTATGGAAAATCATTATTTTTGAATGCTATCTGTTTCAAAATTTGTAATTAGATCAAAGAGATAAAATGATTAAACACGTGTTTCAGGGATTTTCGATTTTTAACTCCTAAAGGGGTAAAAAAGGGTTTAAAAGTTTGTATGGAAAATCTTTATTTTTAAATGCGATCTGTTTCAAAATTTGCGATTAGATCAAAAAGCTATAAAAAGGAAATACGTGTTTCAGGGATTTTCGATTTTTAACCCCTAAAGTGGTAAAAAGGGTTTAAAAGTTTGTATGGAAAATCATTATTTTTAAATGCGATCTGTTCCAAAATTTGCGATTAAATCAAACAGCTAAAAAAAAAACCCTTTTTCAGGGATTTTCGATTTTTAACCCCTAAAGTGGTAAAAAGGGTTTAAAAGTTTGTATGGAAAATCAATATTTTTTAAATGCGATCTTTTTTAAAATTTGCGATTAGATGAAATAGCTAAAAAAATGAAATACGTGTTTCAGGGATTTTCGAATTTTAACCCCTAAAGGGGGTAAAAGATGGGTTGCAGCGGGTGAAACCGCTGACGGGCAGCTAGTTTATTATAACTATTATAAGACAAGAAATTCGTTTTCACGGGCTGCAACCCAAACGCTTGGGCAGATCTTGACACGTGAGGAGGTGCCGTTAGATTCGTTTCAGCAGCGCGAGTAACACTGGCTGTATTTAAAAATTCATAACTTTATGATGGCAGATTTATATCGCAAAATAAATACCACTTCAAAATTACCCCAGTCGTGATTTTGTTTTTTAAGCCCCAAACTCCACAGAGAGGACAAGGAAAGGACATAGGACGTAGGGCATGACGCTTGACGTTTGACATCGCGACGTTTCCATACAAAATGTACGAAAAAGTATTGACAAAGGCACACACAAGCGTCGCCAAAGCGTCGCATCTATGACAGCTAGCGTAAAAAACTAAGAAGAATATTTGACGATCACTTGTCTATCAACTGTCATTCTTACGTCCTATGCCCTCGTCTTTTTGGTGGAGTTTGCGCCTAATACATCTGCTTGCTTTATTAAAAGGTACTTCGACGAAATCCGACGTAAAATTGAAGGAGGAAAAACTTCATGGAACACCGAGCACCTGCAAACAAGTAAATATTCCCGAGAAGATCGTAACACATGTCAAAATTATCTCAACTGAAAAACTATTTGTATGTCCAAGATGCGATAAAAGATGTAACAACATCAACAGTCATCTAAAAACATGTAATAATCTATGGACATGTAAAATATGCAACGAAAAGTATATTACAAAGCAAAAATTAAGTGAACACGAAAGAATACACACAGCCGGGAAAGCATCGCGAAATACTTGCGGAATATGCTGTAAAGAGTTTCCAACGAGAAAAAAGTTTAGTCAACATTTCCAAGTAGTACATGGCGAAAAGCTACTCTCTTGTGAAGTGTGTGAGAAAAAGTTCCTGTGGAAACGCGATTTAAGAAGACATGCCATAGCACACACAGATGAAAGACCTTTTGCTTGTGAAATATGTGGACAGAGAGTAAAAACTCAAGCAAATTTAAATATTCATATCAAAACACACATTGAGAGAATCAGTTTATTTGTGGGATATGCAATGAAAAGTTTTAACTAAAGTTTTACTAAAATCGCATATTAGAGCACATATAGCTGAAGGACCATTTGCTTGTAAGATTTGTGATGAAAAGTTTCCTTTGAAATTGAAACTAAATGAACATGTCCAAACAGTACATGGCGAAAAGCTATTCGCTTGTGAAGTGTGTAAAAAAAAGTTCTCATTTAAAAGTGTTTTAAGACGACATGCTATAACACACACAGATGAAAGACCTTTTGTTTGTGAAATATGTGGACAGAGAGCAAGAACTCAAGGAGCATTAGATAAACATATCAAAACACACATTGGAGAGAATCAGCTTAGTTGTGGGATATGTAATGAAAAGTTTTTAACTAAACTTTTACTTAGATCGCATGTCAGAGCACACACAGGTGAAAGACCATTTGCTTGTAAGATTTGTGATAAAAAGTTTCCATTTAAATGGAAACTTAATCAACATGTCCGAGTAGTACATGGCGAAAAGCTATTTGCTTGTGATGTGTGTAAAAAAAAGTTCCCAGATAAAAGGTATTTAAGAAGACATATCACAATACACATAGATAAATCACTTGTTTGTGAAATATGTGGAAAAAATGCAAAAACTCAAGAAATATTAAATAAACATATTAAACTTCACCGGATCGGATTTGCTTGTGAAGTGTGTAAAGAGTGTTCCCAATTAAGAGTAAACTAAGAAGACATGCCATAATACACACAGATAAAAGATCAGAAAGCAAAAACACAAGCAATATTACATAATCATATTAAAATTCATCAAAGAGAAGCAGTTTTGTTGCGAGATAGGTATATAATAAAAAGATTTTAACTTAGCTAAAGTTTTATTATGATCGCATGCCACAATACTAATAGGTGAAAAACCATTCACTTGTAAGTTTGGTGATAGAAAATTTGCACACGAAAATGCGTTTAAAAATCATGTCAGAATACACACAGGTGAAAAACCATTTGCTTGTAAGGTGTGCGATGCAAAGAATGAAATACCAATCAGTTGCAGATTCTCCGATGAAACGTTTCGGCATATGGCGTATTTCATTGCACATTTTAAACAAATGCAGGAAGGTGAAAAACCTTTAGCGTGTGAGTTCTGCAGTAACATGTTCGCCCGTTCAGAACTTCAGCTTATAGTGTTATCTAACAAAACCTAATAAGAGTTAAGACTATGTGTGTTTTAGTTTTAGTTAATTATAACCACAAAACCTTAAAACCAAATGTTAATTAGAGTTAGAGAAATAATCACTTGTGTAATTTTTCTTTATTAGTTGTATTATTGCTGTTTTCCCATCTGATGCTCGACATTTGTGAAAAATCTTAGATTATAAAAAAACTGTTTATTAAAATGTACCTATCTGTATTCGTGTCTTATAAAATAAAAGTTTATAACACAGTAATAATAATATGTTTCAGTTTTATAATATTATTAGTAGTAAGTATGGATATAGCGCTGTGAGAGCATTAAAAATTCCAATACATACATTATTAAACTCTAGGTATTTTTCTATCAAAGGTACTTCGCCGAAAGTCGACATAAAATTGAAGGAGGAAAAATATCATGGTACACCGAGCACCTACAAGCAAGTAAATATTCCGAGAAAAACGTCAGACATGTCAAAATAATCACAACTGAAAAACTATTTGTATGTCCAAGATGCGATAAAAGATGTAACAACGTCAACAGTCATCTAAAAACATGTAAGAATCCATGGACTTGTAAAACATGCAACTCAAAGTATATGACAAAACAGAAATTAAGTCAACATGAAAGAACACACACAACCACAACTGAGAAGCGACTGACGTATGCTTGCGAAGTATGCAATAAAAGTTTCCAATGAAATGGAGGCTTAAGAAACATGTCCAAGAAGTACACGGCGAAAAGCTGTTTGCTTGTGAGTTGTGTTACAAAAGTTCCCAAATAAACGCGAATTAATAAGACATGCATCAGCACACACGGATGAAAGGCCTTTTGTTTGTGAAATATGTGGACAGAGAGTAAAACTCAAGCAAATTTAAATATTCATATCAAAACACACATTGAGAGAAACAGTTTTGTTGCGGGATGTGTAATAAAAGTTTTAACTAAAGTTTTACTAAAATCGCATATCAGAGTACACACAGGTGAAAAACCATTTGCTTGTAAGTTATGTGATAAAAAATTTGCACACAATACTGCGTTAGAGAATCATGTCAGAATACACACAGGTGAAAAACCATTTGCATGTAAGATGTGCGATGCAAAGTTTTCCGACCGAAGTAACTTTAGATCTCATCTTAGAAAACACACGGGTCAAACACCAATCAGTTGCAGACTATGCGATGAAAAGTTTAGGCATACGGCTTATTTAATTGCACATGTAAAACAAATGCACAAAGGTGAAAAACCTTTTGCGTGTGAGTTTTGTACTGACACGTTTGCCCGTCGTAAAGATGTGATGCAACATGTTACATTAATACATTCGACAAAAATCTCCTAGTCCCAGCAACCAAAAATATTTTAAGTGTATGGAATTAAATAAAAAGGTACATATTTTTTTAATGTGTCCGTGGTGTGTAATATGTCGTATTTTGTCCGGAGACAACTTTTCAAACAAATGCATTAAGGTGAAAAACCATTTGCTTGTGGGCTTGCTGTGTGATTGTGGCCCGTCGTTTATTCGTTGTATTCTTGCTTTTCCTCCCATTTAATCAATGCTCGTCGTTTTGTGACAACTTTTTACTTTAAAATGTAAGTTAATATTAGGTATATTCAAAAAAATATTTGTTATTAAAATGTACCTACCTATCTAAGTTGTTGTTACGATTAGATAATGTAGTTGTGATAGCTTTGTTTTGTTATTATAAAATAAAGGTTTTTAACACAGTAAAATAATGGTTTTATTTTCGTTCAAGCAATCTGCAAAAAAAATTAACTACCTACGATATTAAAACCGGTCAGACACGCCCCCAGATATGGAGTCGTAGTCAACGTAACATTTTGTTTCTAAGACCCTTAGCACAGATAATATAACCCACCCAAAACATAAATGTGAAAGGCTGCCAAGTTCGATAATATTGGAATGCTTCGCCTATAAAAGAAGTGAGATCTAAATAAGTACCAAGTTCCATACACAGACCTCAGTTAAAAATAGTTACAGGAATGCACACTTGATTTTTCGCAGTTTGGAAATAATCTTATTCTCACTTCTTTTATAGGCGAAGCATTCCAATATTATCGAACTTGGCAGCCTTTCACATTTATGTTTTGGGTGGGATTTCATTTATTTTTGTAAGGTTTATTTTCTTTTTTCTTATGATTAAATTAGGTAAGGAAATATCTCATTAATAAATACTTTACTTTGACTAAATACAAACCTTCGTAACGAATTTTAGGTCGGTACGACGATTGGAAGATATAGATAATTTTTTTGTTTTAGTTCCTTAGGGGTATGAATTTACACCTTCATTATTTTTAAAACCGACTCACACTTGGCCATATTCAGATTTTTTCCTTTACCTTGACCTAAAGACCTACCTCCATGCCAAATTTCAAGTCAATACGACCATTGGAAGTGGTCTAGGTTTTTGATGAGTGAGTCAGTCAGTCAGTCAGTCAGTGAGTGTATAGTAAAAATAGCGATTTTCTGACGTCAATATCTCAAGACCTACAATAGGTACATTAATGAAATTTTGTATTTAAGATAAGTAAGTAGATCTCGACAGATACTAGAAATTTCATATGCGTAGATAAAATAGATTTTGAGTTATAGGTGGGTCGAACTTGGCCCGAAATGGTTCGTGTAATATAACCCACGGCCGGTGTGTCGCTTTTTTTGCTCGAACTTGGCGGACACACTGCCGTGTGTCTAGATACCCTTAGCTATTACTCGACTGCCTCAAATGGAGGAGGGTTATGTTTTTCAGGAGTATGTATGTAGACACGAAATTCGTTTTCAGAGGCTACAGCCCAAACGGCTAGGCAGATCTTGATAAGTGAGGTGTCGTTAGATTTGTCTCAGTCAACTCAGCAGCGCGAGTGACACTGGCTATACTAAAAATCATAAATTTAATATGGCGCATTTTTATCACAAAATACAACTTTGAAATGGGCGTTTTTTGGAGAAACTAAACCGCAAGATGGCGTTGTACGCTGCCATAGACTAAAAGGGATTAAGTGTCAAAATTTGACAGTTAATCCCTTTCGATAATTTTTCACAACTTTCGTCAAGGTTTAACTCAAGAACAATGTCTTTCCGAGAGTACCTCGTAAAATGACTGTTATATCGTTGGTATTTAGATTCAGAGTTTCGTCGTGGACGTTCCTCTCTCGCTACAGTTTCTACTCGTTAGCTAAAAACGCAATATTAACACAAAAAACATCGATGCTGTTCGAAAACTAATGGAAGATCGACTTGTGACATAATTACGAGCAGATTCACGCTTCTATCAGCATTTGTATGACAGCCATTCAGACTAAGTACTACTTTACATGAATAATTGGGTGTCAAAAAATTAATTTCCCGCCGGGTGCCTCATTTTTTAACCGAGGAACAGACGGCGGCTCGTAGCTAGTGTTAGCTTTACTTAACACATAAGATAACATAACTGACTGTCCCGATGGCGTAGTGGATAGTACACCTGCCTTCTACGCCGAGGGTCGTGGGTTCGATTCCCACTGGACACAAATATTTGTAAAGTCAATTTTCAAATATTTTTTTTTTTTTTTTTTTTTTTATTTATGATGGGCTTACTCTTGACCCCAATCTTACCCTAGAGCAGAGATGGGATCTACGGTGGAGCGAGCTTGCCCAGAAGATGCCTATTCACTCTAGACTTAAAGAGATTCAGGTTATATGCACTCGGAAATACAGACGCAGGCAGGGAATTCCATTCTTTAGCCGTGCGCATAATGAAAGATGATTTGAAGCGCTTAGTGCGTAATGTGGGTATATCAACTAAGAACGGATGGTAGCCGGCCGTGCGTCTGGATGTCCGATGGAAGAAAGGAGACGGTGGTATGAGCTCATGCAGCTCACGCGCACACTCTCCGAAGTACAATCTGTAGAAGACCGATAGGCAAGCTACCTTGCGGCGGTGAGCCAGGCTGTGAAGCTTGGTCGCCACCAGTTTTTTATCGCCTATTAATCTCTTGGCTCTGCGTTCCACCGAATCCAGTGCAGCAAGTTGGTATTTAGCCGAGCCATCCCAAAGATGACAGCAGTACTCCATGCAAGATCGGACTTGAGCTTTATAAAGAGTTAGAAGCTGTTCAGGCGTGAAGTACCGCTTGACTTTATTCAGGACGCCCAACTTTCTAGCTGCAATTTGAGCCTTGGACTCGATGGTGGTGCCGAAGTTGAGGTCAGAGGACAACTCCATGCCAAGGAGTTGAAGAGTGTTGGTCACTGGAACAGATGTACCCCGAAAAGTAGGAGAAAAGGTGAAAGGACTCCTTTTGCGGAGAAAAGACACGCCTGCGTTTTTGAAGCATTGAAGCTGACGAGATTGTCTTCGCCCCACTGGGAGACGTTACTTAACGTCAGGCTCGTACGCTCAATCATAGCCTTTCTCAATCTTTGGATTTCATCACCACTGGCTCCTGCGCCGGACAGATATTTCTCGGTGACAGTACTGTCATCTGCGTACCCAACAATTCCTGAAGATAGAAGGTCATTGATGTGCAGCAGGAAAAGCGTCGCGGAGAGTACAGACCCTGAGGAACTCCGGCGTCAATAGCCTTGAGGTCAGAGGAGCAGCCGTCTATGACCACTCGGATCGACCGTTCACTCAGGAAGTCAGCCACCCAGCTACAGAAGCCAGTGGGTATGCCGTACGCTGGAAGCTTGCTCAACAGACTCGCATGCCACACCCTATCGAAGGCCTTTGAAATGTCCAGCGACACTGCTATTGCTTCGCCGTGGTTTTCAATGGCCTCGCCCCAGCAATGCGTTACGTACACTAGAAGATCTCCGTGGAACGCCCTCGGCGGAAGCCATATTGACAATCACTGAGAAGATCATTGTCTTCGAGGTACGAAAGCAGTTGCAGTTCAGAACTCTTTCCATAACCTTACAGAGTACGGAAGTGATGGCGATCGGTCGATAGTTGCTAGGGTCGGCACGGCTACCCTTCTTGGGCACAGGTTGCACATTGGCAAGCTTCCAAGATTTTGGTACAATTTTTGACACGAGAGAGGCGGTACAAGCGTGTCAGTACAGGAGACAACTCAGGCGCACAATACCTCAACAATCTTGCTGGTATGCCATCAGGACCACTGGCCTTGTTCACGTCCAGACTGCGAAGGGCTCTACGGACCTCTTTATTGTGCACTGTGATCTCAGACATCAAAGAATCACAGTGAGGTAAGGTGGGTGGATATTTCGAGCCAGCGTCTATACGAGAGTTGCTCGCAAACAGATCGGCAAATAAATTTGCTTTCTCTGCCGCGGTGTGGGCAAGCGACCCATCAGGTTTCTGCATTGGAGGTAGTGAGGGACGGCAGAAGTTGGATTCGACTGATTTCGAAAGGGACCAGAACTGCTTACTACCCGGTGGGTGTGATGCAAGCTTTGCCCCAATACGGCTAATATGGTCGAACCTAGCTTTTCGTAGCACCCGTTTGCAATACCTGGCGGCGGCATTATATGCTCTCTTCTTTGCTCGCACTCTTCTCGCTCGCACTCTTCTCGCTCGCACTTTTCGATCACGAGCTTTTACCCAAGCTTGGTAAGCGGACTGTTTACGAGCCTCAGCTCGAGCACAGTCCGCATTGAACCAAGGTTGGGCTTTATAACCGAGCGGGATATCGGAGAAAGGAATGAAATATTCCATTCCCTGCCGGATTACAGCTGTGATCGCATCAGCGACGTATGAGGGGTCTTCCGAAGAGAAACACATTTGCCGCCACGGGTATGAAGCAAAGAAAGCACGCATCTCGTCCCAGTCTGCTGACTCGTATCGCCATACTCTCCTCGTGCCCCTAGGGGTGTAATCCGGAGGAGAGCAGATGGACACGGATTTCACCACACAGTGGTCGGATGATCCCAGCGGAGCCGAGACCGAAACCGAATGTCTGTGCGGATCAGTTGTCAGCAGAAGGTCCAGGCAATTGGGTGTGTGGTCTGTGATATCTGGTATTCGCGTCGCTTGTTCCACCAGCTGGGTGAGATCTAGCGCCAATGCTAGTTTACGCGCCTCTCGCCCAGCATGGTCAGTTTTCTGGTATGGGAACAGCCACTCTTTATGGTGAGCATTGAAGTCCCCAGAAAAACAAGCTCTGCTGTTGGATATCGCTGAATTGCTGTATCTGCCGTCTCAGAGAGGTACTCCATGAGTCTAGTCGTCTCCTGATCTCCGCTGTGCGAACGATAAACACTGGCGTAGAGTTTTCTACTCCAGTGTCAACCAAAAGCCACAGCACGGGAAACCCTGAATTCTCAAAGCCACGGAGACGCTTACAGCAAACGTCATCGCGAACATACACACAGACCCCTGCACGCTTCTTAAACTTGTGCTCAAGAGTGTAACCAGGGTAGTTGAGGTATGCCACGTCCAACGGTGTTGCTATCTGCGTCTCCGTTAAGAAGAATAAGTGCGGCTTCTCGGTCTCCAGGTGGTGATGGACCGGGTCTAGGTTTGTGTGTAGACCTCGGATGTTCGTGAGGTGCACTTTGAGTGGGAGGAAGTGTTGCCGTTTATTTGTGTTAAGTCTGGGTGTTTTCTATGTACAGGGAGTAACGTAAAGGGTATAACAAGCCGAAAGGAGGTTAAGGTACTCATGAAACTGAACAACTTTCCCCATGGAACATTATGTTAAAATATGAAAAAAAAAATTAACCTCCCATAGTAAATCAATTAGCTGATCGGCGATTTTGTATGGGAGGTCCAAATTTTTTTTTCATATACCGACCTATGTTCCATGGGGAAAGTTGTTTAGTTTCATGAGTACCTTGACCTCCTTTCGGCTTGTTATACCCTTTCCGTTACTCCCGGTATAATATGTATTTATTTACAAAAAAAAAGTATTTATGTATTATGTCAGTTGTCTAGTTCCCATAGTACAAGCTTTGCTTAGTTTGGGGCGAGATGGCGCTGTGTGTCTCGTCCAGGGATATTTATTTATTTATAACTACAGTCCAGCAAAAAAGAGTAGACAAAAAATGAAGGCGCCACTTTGTATCAAAATTAAATAGCAACATTGACTCTGAATGGCAACAATTTAGTACGAAAATTTTGTAGTTCCATTTTATTAAATTTCTACTCTTTTTTGCTGGACTGTATGTGCCAGTTAAACGATAACTATCGGGGGTCTGGAGTACCTGATGTAGACCACCAGCATCCCATCTTAAATTATATAAGAGATACGGTAGGTAATGGCTTCAAAGAAAAGGTAGTTCAGTGTGACGTGCCGCTTCTGCTTGCACGTGGTCATCGAGGGACTGGAGTACCTGATGTAGGCAGCACCAGCATCCTATCTTAACTATTAGACTTTAAAGTAAAAGTTGTTCAGCATGATGAGGCGTTTTTGATGGCATTTAGATATTGAGGATGTGGAGTACCTAAGAACGAACACCAGAAGCAAAGCTCAACTGAAGGAGATATGAGTAGGTAAGGCTTCATTCATAGACTGCCCCGACGACGTAGTGGATAGTACCCCTGCCGAGGAGGGTCGTGGGTTCGATTCCCAACGGACACAAATGTTTGTAAAGTCCATTTTCAAAAAAATTTTTAGTCCTAGTGTTTTCTATGTATGTACAGAAAACTTTGCAGGCGTGATCAGATCATGAAACCGAATAACTTTTACTATGGAGTCAATGGTGGGAAACGAGAAAAAATTTCCGACCTCCCATACAAAACTCGCGATCAGCCGGACTTTGTATGGAAGGTCGGAAATTTTTTCTCGATTTTGTTAAAAAAATTCTCGTTGTTGGGGTAAGTTTTATTCAGTTTCATGAGCAGGTTCACCTCTTTAAATATTTGCAGTTATTTATTTGGTACACCTTACTTAACGGAAGAGACAGCCCTGGCGATCCACGCTAATCACGTGGCGGCGCGCATCTACAGGGCAAAGTTTACTTTACGCTCATGGGCTTTGGTTCATTTTGGCTTGCAGCGTCTAGCGGCTCGAAAGAGTAGGTTATTATAGCAGTAGCATGCAGTAGGTATTGTAATTAGAGATGGGCGGTGGGTATATACCCAATCTACCCATTTGGGTATATACCTGGGTAATTGGGTATTTACCGGGTAAATACCCATATGTACCCAAATGGGTGGGTAGATTGAAAAGTAATATTTTTTTCGTAATTCTCATTATTTTTGATTTTAACCATGACGGTTCGTTAGATAATATGAATGCTATGATTGATAATATATAGAGGGCCTTGTACGAGCTGACGGAGTTAAGTTATAGGGAGGAAAGAGTAAATTTGTATTTTTTCATATTTTGACCTATGTTCCTTAGGAAAAGTTGTTCAATTTCATGGGCTGGTTTATCCTTTCAAATATTTGCAGTTATTTTTTTTACAACTTTTACGCGTGAACTTGACGGTTTGTCTAAAACTTTGCGAGCATGCTCGGACCATGAAACTGAACAACTTTTTCTATGGAGGCTATGGTGGCAAACGAGAAATTTTTTTCGATTTCCCATACATTTTTATCTACCCACCTATTTAGGTACATACGGGTATTTACCGGGTACGTACGGGTATTTACCGGGTAGTTGGGTAAATACCCGGGTACGTGCCCATCTCTAATTGTAATTTTTCCATGGAGTGATTTATCTGTTACGTAGTAACTATTAGGTAATCTGTGGCTATGGGTAAAACCGCTGGGTGGGCTGCTAGTCTAGTATACATACAGAGTAACAAAAAGGGTATAACAAGCCGAAAGGAAGTCAAGGTAGGTAATCAAGAAACTGAGCAACTTTCCCTATGAAACATGGATCGAAATATGAAAAAAAAATTTAGACTTCCCATAGTATAAATCAATCAGCTGAACGGCAATTTTGTATGGGAGGTCCAAATTTTTTTTTCATATTTTGACCGTTTCATAGGGAAAGTTGTTCAGTTTCATGAGTACCTTCACCTCCTTCCGGCTTGTTATACCCTTTTTGTTACTGCCGGTATACAGGAAGTAACAGAAAGGGTATAACAAGCCGAAAGGAGTCAAGGTGCTCATGTAACTGAACAACTTTCCCCATGGAACATGGGTCGAAATGTGAAAATAAAATTTGGACCTTCCATAGTAAATCAATTAATTGGCTGATCGGCGATTTTGTGTGGGGTCCAATATTTTTTTTGACATTTCGACCCATGTTCCATGGGGAAAGTTGTTCAGTTTTATGAGTACGTTGACCTCCTTTCGGCTTGTTATACCCTTTCTGTTACTCCCGGTATGAGTTTTATTTCTTTAGGTACTTATTTTTTTTTTTATGATGGGCTTACTCTTGACCCCAATCTTACCCTAGAGCAGAGATGGGATCTACGGTGGAGCGAGCTTGCCCAGAAGATGCCTATTCACTCTAGACTTAAAGAGATTCAGGTTATATGCACTCGGAAATACAGACGCAGGCAGGGAATTCCATTCTTTAGCCGTGCGCATAATGAAAGATGATTTGAAGCGCTTAGTGCGTAATGTGGGTATATCAACTAAGAACGGATGGTAGCCGGCCGTGCGTCTGGATGTCCGATGGAAGAAAGGAGACGGTGGTATGAGCTCATGCAGCTCACGCGCACACTCTCCGAAGTACAATCTGTAGAAGACCGATAGGCAAGCAACCTTGCGGCGGTGAGCCAGGCTGTGAAGCTTGGTCGCCACCAGTTTTTTATCGCCTATTAATCTCTTGGCTCTGCGTTCCACCGAATCCAGTGCAGCAAGTTGGTATTTAGCCGAGCCATCCCAAAGGTGACAGCAGTACTCCATGCAAGATCGGACTTGAGCTTTATAAAGAGTTAGAAGCTGTTCAGGCGTGAAGTACCGCTTGACTTTATTCAGGACGCCCAACTTTCTAGCTGCAATTTGAGCCTTGGACTCGATGGTGGTGCCGAAGTTGAGGTCAGAGGACAACTCCATGCCAAGGAGTTGAAGAGTGTTGGTCACTGGAACAGATGTACCCCGAAAAGTAGGAGAAAAGGTGAAAGGACTCCTTTTGCGGAGAAAAGACACGCCTGCGTTTTTGAAGCATTGAAGCTGACGAGATTGTCTTCGCCCCACTGGGAGACGTTACTTAACGTCAGGCTCGTACGCTCAATCATAGCCTTTCTCAATCTTTGGATTTCATCACCACTGGCTCCTGCGCTGGACAGATATTTCTCGGTGACAGTACTGTCATCTGCGTACCCAACAATTCCTGAAGATAGAAGGTCATTGATGTGCAGCAGGAAAAGCGTCGCGGAGAGTACAGACCCTGAGGAACTCCCGCGTCAATAGCCTTGAGGTCAGAGGAGCAGCCGTCTATGACCACTCGGATCGACCGTTCACTCAGGAAGTCAGCCACCCAGCTACAGAAGCCAGTGGGTATGCCGTACGCTGGAAGCTTGCTCAACAGACTCGCATGCCACACCCTATCGAAGGCCTTTGAAATGTCCAGCGACACTGCTATTGCTTCGCCGTGGTTTTCAATGGCCTCGCCCCAGCAATGCGTTACGTACACTAGAAGATCTCCCGTGGAACGCCCTCGGCGGAAGCCATATTGACAATCACTGAGAAGATCATTGTCTTCGAGGTACGAAAGCAGTTTGCAGTTCAGAACTCTTTCCATAACCTTACAGAGTACGGAAGTGATGGCGATCGGTCGATAGTTGCTAGGGTCGGCACGGCTACCCTTCTTGGGCACAGGTTGCACATTGGCAAGCTTCCAAGATTTTGGTACAATTTTTGACACGAGAGAGAGGCGGTACAAGCGTGTCAGTACAGGAGACAACTCAGGCGCACAATACCTCAACAATCTTGCTGGTATGCCATCAGGACCACTGGCCTTGTTCACGTCCAGACTGCGAAGGGCTCTACGGACCTCTTTATTGTGCACTAATGATCTCAGACATCAAAGAATCACAGTGAGGTAAGGTGGGTGGATATTTCGAGCCAGCGTCTATACGAGAGTTGCTCGCAAACAGATCGGCAAATAAATTTGCTTTCTCTGCCGCGGTGTGGGCAAGCGACCCATCAGGTTTCTGCATTGGAGGTAGTGAGGGACGGCAGAAGTTGGATTCGACTGATTTCGAAAGGGACCAGAACTGCTTACTACCCGGTGGGTGTGATGCAAGCTTTGCCCCAATACGGCTAATATGGTCGAACCTAGCTTTTCGTAGCACCCGTTTGCAATACCTGGCGGCGGCATTATATGCTCTCTTCTTTGCTCGCACTCTTCTCGCTCGCACTTTTCGATCACGAGCTTTTACCCAAGCAGTAAGCGGACTGTTTACGAGCCTCAGCTCGAGCACAGTCCGCATTGAACCAAGGTTGGGCTTTATAACCGAGCGGGATATCGGAGAAAGGAATGAAATATTCCATTCCCTGCCGGATTACAGCTGTGATCGCATCAGCGACGTATGAGGGGTCTTCCGAAGAGAAACACATTTGTCGCCACGGGTATGAAGCAAAGAAAGCACGCATCTCGTCCCAGTCTGCTGACTCGTATCGCCATACTCTCCTCGTGCCCCTAGGGGTGTAATCCGGAGGAGAGCAGATGGACACGGATTTCACCACACAGTGGTCGGATGATCCCAGCGGAGCCGAGACCGAAACCGAATGTCTGTGCGGATCAGTTGTCAGCAGAAGGTCCAGGCAATTGGGTGTGTGGTCTGTGATATCTGGTATTCTCGTCGCTTGTTCCACCAGTTGGGTGAGATCTAGCGCCAATGCTAGTTTACGCGCCTCTCGCCCAGCATGGTCAGTTTTCTGGTATGGGAACAGCCACTCTTTATGGTGAGCATTGAAGTCCCCCAGAAAAACAAGCTCTGCTGTTGGATATCGCTGAATTGCTGTATCTGCCGTCTCAGAGAGGTACTCCATGAGTCTAGTCGTCTCCTGATCTCCGCTGTGCGAACGATAAACACTGGCGTAGAGAGTTTTCTACTCCAGTGTCAACCAAAAGCCACAGCACGGGAAACCCTGAATTCTCAAAGCCACGGAGACGCTTACAGCAAACGTCATCGCGAACATACACACAGACCCCTGCACGCTTCTTAAACTTGTGCTCAAGAGTGTAACCAGGGTAGTTGAGGTATGCCACGTCCAACGGTGTTGCTATCTGCGTCTCCGTTAAGAAGAATAAGTGCGGCTTCTCGGTCTCCAGGTGGTGATGGACCGGGTCTAGGTTTGTGTGTAGACCTCGGATGTTCGTGAGGTGCACTTTGAGTGGGAGGAAGTGTTGCCGTTGGTCAAACTTTTTCTTCTTTTTTAGCTTTTTCATGTTTTTAAAAGAGTTTTTGTGGGGGAAAGAAAAGATAGTCGAGGCGCTGCTTAGAAACCCTACTCGTACCTTTCGGTTCAACTGATCAGAGAGGGAACTCGCTTGGAGACTGCGGGGACGCCCGAGCCCCCCCGATAACACTCCACCGGGTCCTCCCATCCAGCCGCCAACTGGCACGGTGGAGTATACCGGGATTTTTCACAGTTGGCGGGGCAGCCTTTGCGCGTGGCTAGCGTGCAAGTCGGGCCCCCTACTGACTGCGGTCGGCTAACGGCTGAGACCGTGCCTCGGATCCCGCTACCCTCCAAAACGAGTTACCTACCTTACCTACTGTTAAGGCTAACGAAGACCGAGCCGGAAGATTTAAAAACGTTCGAAGCAGTATGTATGGAGATCGACGCAGAGTGCCCATTTCTGCACTCATGCCGCCACAGCACGGTCTTCGTTGGGTGGGTATGACAGGTTCAAACAGGAAGATCACCATCGGAGGAGCAAATATATTTTATTTTGTATCTACACTCAGTTCGTAATATTCGTTTTACAGAATCGAAAGTACGAACGTAATGAACTGCATTACGAATATACAGCCTTTAAAAAAAAGTTTCATACTACTGGCAGCTACATAAAGTAACTCGATTTCTTGTATTTGAAAAAAAATTAAACGAATTGACCCGCGTACCAAATTGTAATCTGTTCCAATTTGACACTGGCCATCAGTAAGTCGAAAGAAAAAAAAAACAAGTGTCACCCGCGGCGGAACGACACTTGAAATTATGAGGACTTATTTATTATTAAATCTTTGCTTCAAATCATTTTTCGAATTAAAATTCACCGATAAATGCTATTTAATTTTAAAAGTTGTTCAGTTTTTATGAGCCTCCATTTTAACGTTTAGTTAAAAAGTTATGTACAAAAGTCGTTCAGTTGGTGGTTCAGTAGATAGGCTTGCAATCGCCATAGTGCAGTGCGGAGGTTTGAATTATTTTTCATAGTTTTTCTTGTAGAATGTAGATAAAATAGTGTATGCAACTGCAAATAATTAGGCTTTAGAATGCTCGTGTCAAACTATCATCACACTCGGCTGCGCCTCGTCTGATAAACAGACACTCTCATCCTAAAGCCTCTCATTATTAGGCAGTTGCATAAACTACTATTATGTATTAGCCTTGCCGTGTGATACGGCTTTGAATACCATACCATAACAGCCACAACATTCCACTGCTGGACATGGGCCTCCCCCTATCGGGGGGTATTGCCATACTCACCACGCTTGGCAGGCGGATTGGCTAGTATCCCTTAGTCGCTTTTTACGACACCCACGGGTAGAATTGGGGTGATGCTATTCTAAGCCGGCATCACACGGCTTTGAATACCATGACTCCAATTTCTACCCGTGGGTGTCGTAAAAAACGTCTGAGGGATATAATCATCCACGGAAAGGAGCGGCGTTCCCTGTAAATTCAACATCTTGCACCGCGTTTGCCAATCCGCCTGCCAGGTGTGGTGTGGTGGGTGGGTTGAGTGGGGGTTGAGTATAGCCTCCGGGCCCAAATTAATCAGTCTTTTGGGATTTCATGCATTCGGCCCGGGTTCGAGCGCCGGTCGATGCATGTAATTTTTTCAATTTCTTATTTTCATTTTAGCATATTTTTATTATGTAAAATACGCCGTGTGGTGCCGGCAGAGTAGAATAGCACCACCCTCTCTCTTCCCGTGGGGGTCGTAAGAGGCGACCGAGGGATAAACCCGACCCAAACAGTCAGGACCAACCGTATGGTGGCGGTTAATCCACCACAAAAACATTTCCAAGGAGGGTCGACGTCTGGTAGGCAGCCGATCGTAAAATGAAGCCAAATCCTTTGCAACACGATTTTGTGTTGAACGAAACGTGTTGCGCCGACCCCAAGTAATTGGGATAAAGGCAGGATGATGATATTATGAAAATTAAAACATATTTGTCTGATTGAATTATTTATAAATCTTTATTTTATAAGACCAAAACAAAGAAATTACCTAACTACGTTACCTTAACGTGACAAGAACATGGATAATTAAGTACATACATTTTTCTTGACATTTTTATAATAAATATATACTCACCGGCACAACTAATCGGCCACCTGCATTAGCATGAAATACTTTTTAATATTTATAACATTGATAATTACAGTTAATATAAGTTGTAAATTAGTTAATTTATATTATTATCTATTACTATTTACATTTCGTATTTTATTAGATAAATAAATATTTTTATATTTATATTTCTAATCAACATGAAATATACCATTACAGATTGGTGGCCGATTAGTTGTGCCTGTGAGTGTATTTCTTTTAATCATTTTGATTGAATAGGGCTTTAATTAAAATATAGAAATACCCTAGAGTATAATGTACATATACAGGGAGTAACGGAAAGGGTATAACAAGCCGAAAGGAGGTCAAGGTACTCATGAAACTGAACAACTTTCCCCATGGAACATGGGTCGAAATATGAAAATTTTTGGTCCTAAATGCAATCGGTTGATCGTGATTTTGTATGGGATCTCCAAAATTTTTTTTCGTTTCCTGAAATTTATTTCTATGGCAAGTTGTTCAATTTCATGGTCTAAATGCAGGGTGCAGTATTCGGAGACCTGTCCCTTACACCTCGTATTTCGACCCATGGTCCATGGGGGAAGTTGATCAGTTTCATGGTTTGCCTTCACCTCCTATCGGCTTGTTATACCCTTTCCGTTACTCCTGGTATAGGTACGACATAGTTTTTGTTAGGGTTTCGTAGTCTACTAGAAACCCTTATAGTTTCGTCAAGTCTGTCTGTCTGTCTGTCTGTCTGTATGCCGCGCCCTCATATCTTCGTCAGTTTTAGAGCTATCGACATGAAATTTGGTGAGATGATAGATCGTGATGACCTAGTACTTAAAACTAGTACAGATAACACACAATAAACCAAAAACAAGATATGGCACAAAGGCGGACTTATCCCATTTAGAAATCTCTTCCAGTCAACCCTGAGGATATGTTGTGAGCAGGAAAACTAGAAAAGAGGTGACAGGAAAAACTATCTAAATGTTTACATACTTAATAAAAATAAGCAAAATACATAATAATGTTATCTAATAGGTATAATAATCTAACTACATAAATACGACTTACATTATGCTTACATAATAAATAATATTAATTTAATAAATTATAATTATCCTACAAACTGTCCTAGTTTGTTAATGTTACAGGTTTTGAATTTTTTGTTCTTTGTACACAAAAATTTTCTATACAGGGTGTTATATTACAAAACAACAAATAAAGCTAAAAGGAGGTCAAGTCAAGGTACTCCTCATGAAACTGAAACTGATTAAATTTCCCCATGGAACATGGAACGAAATAAGAAAAAAGAATTTGACCTCCCATACAAAATCGTCGATTAGCTCATTTGAGTTACTATGAGAGATCCAAAATTTCGACACATTCTCCATGAGGAAAGTGGTTCAGTTTCATGAGTACCTTGACCTCCTTTCGGCTTCATTTCTTGTTTTGTAAACGTGTTGTATAGGTACCAAATTTCAGCTTTCTAGCACCTTAGGAATCACCCAAACATTTTGATTATCTATCATCATCTGTGCGTGAGTAAGTGACGAAATTGGCACAATGTAAGGGTACGTTCGAGGTGGTCTCTTTCGTCCCTCTTATACAGGGCGTCCCGGTTATCGTGGTCCAAAGAAAATATCTAGACTCTGGGCATCATAAGCTACCATAATGGCAAAAAAATTATTCACTATTTGAAGAAAAAATTGGACCTCCCATAAAAAATTTGTATGAAAGGTCCATTTTTTTTCTTCAAATATTGAACAATTTTTTTGCGATTATCGTAGCTAAGGATGTCCAGAGTCTAGATTTTTTTCTTTGGACCACGATAAACGGGACACCCTGTATATTATGACGTTGCTGATTGTGCACTTTACGAATGACGAAAATATGGAACTGAGAGCTGACTAGTTTAAAAGTTTTACGAAAGAGACCACCTTGATAGGTTTCAATACAATCTAAAGTATCGAAATTATACTTTGTGGGCCTAGCCACAAAAAAGTAAAGCGCGAGTAGAACGTGTTTAAAATATGACTTCATACAAAAAACGCTACCTTTTTTGTGCTAAGGCCCTGTATGTTTGATAAATAAGATTTACCTACTACTGACAATATATTCTACAAGTTTGATTAATCTAGCATATGGAAACCAAAGTTATGACGGTTCAAAAAAACCGACGAAACACTTCGCGAAACAATTAAATTGTAGAATATTTTAGTGTTACTGTAAATAGCGTCTGCTCGCTGCCTCGCGCGGCAAACGACCAAAAAATCACGTGGCTCACCCGAGGCAACGCATGCTCATGTTCGGGCGAACGCGCGCGTGCCGAGCCGAAATCAACGCGCCTGACGTTCGCCAATTAGTTTACTTAGGCGTCCGTCAAATTTCACACTTCACACAAAGTAATATGTGCCGTGTGATGCCGGCCTAGAATAGCATCACCCCAATTCTACCCGTGGGTGTCGTAAAAAGCGACTAAGGGATAATTATTATTCAGGGAATGGGCAGCAGCGTTCTCTGCGAGTTAAACATCTTGCACTGCGCTCACCAATCCGCCTGCCAAGCGTGGTGACTGGTGAGTATGGCAATACCCCCAATACGGGGGAGGCCCATGTCCAGCAGTGGACTGTTGTGGCTGTAAAGGTAATATGTATATAGCAGGCAGAAACACGTTTCAATATTTTAGTGAATGTATCATGCCCTAATAATAATGAGTACATATGTAATCGTAATCACACTAATGATCCGTGTGATCTAATATGCTTTTTTAAGCTATTGTTTGTGGCAAATGCTCTACCACACGTCTTACAAGCATATGGTTTTTCACCTGTATGTACTCTGCGGTGGGTGGTCAAGCTACTACCGTTAGTAAACCTCGCGTCACACATCTCACAAGCAAAGGGTTTTTCACCTGTATGTACTCTGACGTGTATTTGCAATTCATTATTGGTGTAAACCTTTTTGCCACATATCTTACAAACGAAGCGTTTGTTCCCAGTGTGTGTTTGAAGATGACTCCATAAAGTACTTTTATGTTTACACCTCAGTCCACATTGGTCACAAACATAAGGTTTTAAATCTGTGTGTATTATGGAATGGTCTCTTAAAAGATATTCAAAGGAAAACTTTTTATCACACACCTCACAAGCGAACGGTTTTTCACCCGTGTGATTTCTGATATGATCTTTCAAACGTTTTTCAAATGAAAATGTTTTATCACAGAACTCACAAGCATATGGTTTATCGCCGGTATGCACTGCCATGATATGATGTTTCAAATGGCTTTTTAGTGTAAACGTCTTGTTACAAATGTCACAAGTGAATGGCCTCCCGCTGTGTATTAGCTTGATATGCTGTTTAAGGAAAGTCATAGCTGAAAACTTTTTTTGACATATTTCGCATTCTAATGTTTTTTCGTCGTGTATTTTCCGGTTATGGACTTTGAGATTTCTATAAGATGCAAAATTTTTATCACACAATTCGCAAGTGTATCCAGTTGTGTGAGCACTTATAACATGTTCTCTTAAACGTCTTTGAAATGAAAACTTTCTATCACACACGTTACAAGCGAATGGTTTTTCACCTGTGTGTATTCTGGCATGCTCGTTGAAACGGCTCTCACATGAGAACTTTTTATCGCACAACTCACAAGCAAATGGTTTTTCATCCGTGTGTATTCTGAGATGAACTTCTAAGCGTTTTTCAAATGAAAACTTTTTATCGCAAAACTTACAAGCGAATTGTTTTTTACCGGTGTGTATTGACATGATATGATGTCTTAAATGACTTTTTAGGGTGAACTTCTTTTTGCAAATGTCACAAGAAAAGCTTGGTTGTAAGATGTGTTTTTCTCCGTGCATTACCTTGATGTGCCGGTTAAGATTAGTCTTAAATGAGAACTTTTTTTGGCATATTCTGCAAGCTATTGTGCGGGGTTTGACGTTCTTCTCTGTACTAACTACAGTCTTCTCACAAATGGCGGGAACGTTCACTTCTGCGTAGGAGCTCGGCGTGTCGTGATGTTTTTCCTCCTCCAATTTTATGTCGACGGTCGGCGAAGTACCTTTCAATGAAAAAATACCTTGTGTTAACTAAATAAGCACTATACCGTAAAGATAAAATATACTTTATTGCACAAAAGAAGAGTTTTATTGTCAAATATGGACTATTGGGACATATATATCCCTGGACGAGACACAGCGCCATCTATCCCAAAACTAAGCAAAGCGTGTTCATCATCGTCTGCATCGTCACTTAACATCAGGTGAGATTGCGGACAAATGTTTACCCATTATTTATAAAAAAAAAACTAGAAACTTATGAAACACCCAGACTAAACACAAATATTTGAAAATTTCGGTAGGAATCGAACCCACGACCCTCGGCGTAGAAGGCAGGGTACTATCCACTACGTCACCGAGACATCATCATCTTCCTGCCCTTATCCCAATTACTTGGAGTCGGCGCAACACGTTTCGTTGGACACAAAATCGTGTTGCAAAGGATTTGGCTTAATTTTACGACCGGCCGCCTACCAGACGTCAACCCTCCTTGGGAATGCTTTTGTGGTGGATTAAGAGGATCGTTTAGCTGTAAATTTTCATACAAAAAGCGTTAACGTTTTTATCATATTTATCGGTAACCAATGGATTTGATTTTTTGATATTTTATTGAGACCAACAAAAACTAGGTTTATACGTTTTTCTTTTTTTGATATAACTAATACTTTCCGAAATAATAAGGTCCCAAAGTACACTTTTTCGGTTATGAAAGTTGTTCTTGTTTGAGCACGTTTAATTATAAAACTATAGAGAATTTGGTTAAAAACTAAACGTACAAACCTAGTTCAATTCATACCTAAGCGATTAAGACCAAAATTATAGGATTCGGTGGAAGTTTAGGGGTAGTAAAACGTTAACGCCCGTACCTCGATTTTGCACTGTTTTCGAGAGAATTTCTCAGGAAGCCTGCAACTGTCCCTATCGCACAATCGGGATGGGGGGCGGGTTACGGTAAGTAAACGTACATTAGGGATGTACGATAGTAACATCGATACATACGATAATAGAGTTGGGATTTTGAGATAATATCGACAAAAATAATAACGATCGGTATGAAACTAAGTATCTGTTTTGTTCCTGAGTATAGGTGTTCTTTGCGATGTTTCTGTGCACTTATGTCCACCCCGTTACCTCGTGACAGGGAGTCCTAGTAGGGGGTTATGAATGTGTACGTTAAAATATCGTATATTATTATCAATATATTTTTTCGTATTCGTATTTTTACCATTTTTTCGTATCATTTTCATTTTTCCTTTACAGATAGCTTGTTTACTTACAAATGTTTAGATGAGAGTAATAAGTAGGGGAGACCGAAGGGTATTGGATCAGAGGGGTGTTGGATCAGCTTTATTTTCTCGAAAAGTAGAAGTATGAACGAGCAGACTACGATGCAAGTGTGCCTCTTTCTGCCCCTTGTTAACCCCTTAGTTAGCGCCCTTGACCAATAGCGCGCCGTTTTGTTTTTATTGGATCATCGTCAAAAAATTCGTCAAAAGTAGGTTTTTTGCTGATATTTGTCAGTCTAATATTTTGGAGGTGCTTTTATATTTCATTTAAGTTTTATATAACCGCGGTATCGTGTGTAAACAGCCTAGGAGTTGACATAACGGTGCAAGTGTCTTACTTGAGCTGGTCTCCATTGTACCATCCTATCCAGTGTATATCCATAACGTATTACCCCACCAATACACCATTAAACATTGTGACTGGATAATTGGCAATGTTCCGTATGAGGAACATAATTTTTCCAAAAAATCTGTATAGCACGATTTTTTAAAATATTTTTTAATGTTTCTAATGATGTCAAAAACAGACTATTCACGCAAAATAGCATTTTTTTAAAGAAAATATCCTTGCCAAATAAAGGGTAATGCATAGTTTCAATAAAAATTATACATGCACGACAGGGTTGCTAAGTCCATATAAATTGTTAGAGTCACTGTGTACCACAAGGGTTGAGTCGGTGTAGACAGGTACCGGTACACAGTGAATCACTTTTTTTTTCTGGAAATATATGTCTGGTCACCTAAGTGTAGTGTTATTGTAAAAAAATTATGATGCGAAACGAAAGAGTAATAATCAATACATCTTAGATATGAATATCAGCTTGATACTTCAAAGTTTTCTTTAAAATTTTATTGATTGAAGAAATCCGAGTCACTGTTGCCTACCTGACCCTACATAAAATCAAAAGTCAAAGCTATGTAATTGAAACATTGCATTGATCAATATGGTATATCGAAAACTAAATACAAATACAAGTTATGTTTATTGTTCACTGTGTTTAGGTACAAAGATCTTATAAGTATAAAAGTTACAACAGTGTATCCATTCCGGATGTACAATATAATTAGAATACAAGCAGTTAAGACATTGTTCTTTTTCCATCAATCATCAATATCATCATAATAAAATTAATATAGGAAATTTTGCATTAAGAACCGATTAGAACCGCGGTAGCCCAGTTGGTTAGGGCGTCGGCAGTACTGATGCCGAAGGTCGCAGGTTCAAATCCTGCCTGCGGTGAAAATATTGGAAGTTTTCCAAAAATTGTTTACCTAACACGAGAAGTGTTTTAAAATTTGGTATTCAATTTATCGCGGGTTTTCATCGCTTTGACTACATTCAATCTGTAAAGAATGAATTGCTGGGAATTAGTTGCAAAACTATCCCGGTAGATGGAGCCCATCCACGCGATAGTGGACAAGATATACTTCCATAATTTCGCGGGCTCGATTAGAACCGCGGTAGCCCAGTTGGTTAGGGCGTCGGCAGTACTGATGCCGAAGGTCACAGGTTCAAATCCTGCCTGCGGTGAAAATTTTGGAAGTTTTCCAAAAAATGTTTACCTAACACGAGAAGTGTTTTAAAATTTGGTATTCAATTTATCTCTGGTTTTCATCGCTTTGACTACATTCAATCTGTAAAGAATGAATTAGTCGCTGGGAATTAGTTGCAAAACTATCCCGGTAGATGGAGCCCATCCACGCGATAGTGGACAAGATATACTTCCATAATTTCGCGGGCTCGATTAGAACCGCGGTAGCCCAGTTGGTTAGGGCGTCGGCAGTACTGATGCCGAAGGTCGCAGGTTCAAATCCTGCCTGCGGTGAAAATTTTGGAAGTTTTCCAAAAATTTGGTATCTATTGGTGTAATCAAATTCGAATTATCTTTATAGAATTTTGTGTTACGAAGCAAAGTGTCAAAAATGATCCAACACCCCTCGGTCTTATTCGTGTATATTGTACATTTTTATGTATCTATCTACTACAACTACAACAGCCACGACAGTCTACTTTGGAATTGGGCATCTCCCTATAAGGGGGTATTTGCGATACTCACCACGCTTGGCAGGCAAATTGACGTATTTCTATGTTATGGTGTGATATTTCATTATTTATGTTTATAAAAAAACTAAGTATATTTTTTTCTATTATCAGTGTAATGAATGAATTAAACGATTAATAAAGTAATTACTTGAAACAGAATAAAATATATAATTTTATTATTGGATTAGTTTTCTCTCTCTGACTGGTCGGTTTCGTGAAATTCTAGGATCAATTAGTTCAGGTAGTAAACATTCAAAATAATCGTAATGAATGTTCCGCTGGCGCATGGCGCGGTCGCGGCGGGGGCGCGCGTGGCGCGGCGCGGCCGTCCGGCGCGCGTTGATGTGTGCGTATGTATGGTTTTGTATGTGTGGGTGCTTCCCGCGCCGGAGTCGAGATAGCACATAAAATGTGAAAAACGCATTTCGCGCGAGCCATGTCACTAAACGATAGTCTTAACCGCCACCATACGGTTGGCCCTGGCTGTTTGGGTCGGGTTTATCCCTCGGTCGCCTCTTACGACCCCCATGGGAAGAGAGAGGGTGGTGCTATTCTAAGCCGGCATCACACGGCTGTATGTATGTATGTTGCTATTCTAAGCCGGCATCACACGGCTGTATGTATGTATGTATGTAAAAAAAACTGGCCAAGAGCGTGTCAGACATGCTCATGAATAGGGTATTTGAAGGCCGATTTAGCTAGTGTCGTGTATCGCTATAGTGACAGATTGTCAGCCTGTCGTCTTAAATTGCAATAGACATGAAAGCCTCGAGTCCCTTAATAGCTTCTTACGACACGCACAGGAAAAAATGGGGTGATGCTATCTTAAGCCGGCATCACACGGCAACACTGTAAGAAATGGGGTGATGCTATTCTAAGCCGGCATCACACGGCAACACTGTAAGAAATGGGGTGATGCTATTCTAACCCGGCATCACACGGCAACATACCTGATTGCTTATCATACTCCATCATCGGCAGAATCCGTCGCCTCGCGTTGATGAACCAGTTCTTGATCTGTATTATAGTCAGGTGCCTACCCCGCAAGGGATACAGGCGTGATATATAAGGTGTAACAGAAAGGGTATAACAAGCCGAAAGGAGGTCAAGGTACTCGTGAAACTGAACAACTTTCCCCAAGAAACATAGGTCGAAACATGTAAAAAAAATAGACCCATACAAATTGTTTCGGTCGGCTGGTATTTTTTGTATGGGATACTTTTCATCCCCTCTAATCAAAAAACTACGCTTTGGTCGCACTAAAGTGGGGATCAAAATAGGTCATTTAAGCCCAAGGGAACAAAATTCATTTGAATTTGGAACATAAATATTTGCAGCCACGCCAAATTGTTGTTATGTTTCTTAGGGAAAGTTGTTCAGTTCCGTGGGCTGGTTTGCCCCTCAAAATATTTGCAGTTGTTTTTTTTCATGCTGTATGTATGTAAAATACCTGATTGCTTATCATACTCCATCATCGGCAGAATCCGTCGCCTCGCGTTTATGAACCAGTTCTTGATCTGTATTATAGTCAGTTTGGTTTGAGACGCGAGGTCCTGCGTCTCAGCTTCAGTGGGGTATGGATCCTGGAAGGCAAACAAGCTTTATGTAGAATCATCATCATCAATCTATTGGGGCCGAAGTAGCGGTACCTACATTTACTTAGACCGTTCGTCCACCGCCGCCGACACCGATCGCCGTCACTTCATACTAAAATCTCGTTCTCGTTCTCGGCACGGTGGACAAACGCCCGAATAACCGGAATCTCAGTGGAAGTCAAGGTAACTAAGAAGTTGGTTGCCATGAACGTCATATTTTTTGGATTAAAATTTGCTCATTCATGACACTCCCAGTTTCTGATACGGTTTTGGCCTATTTTTCGAAAATTTGCGACATTTTCTACCGCTCTCCTTTCTAGGATTTGTACCTGCTACTTTCGCCATAAGTACTAGCGACGAGTCTTACATCTGGGCTACCGCGGTGCAATAGTGGCCTGCGAAATTATGCAAGCGTCTTGGCCAATCACGGTAGGCAGGGCTCCAATCCCCAGTGACAATAGAATTACTATCGTAGAAAAATATTCAAGTTTTCTAAAAAAAAGCGTGCCTTGTCGGGGTGCTTTCTCACAAACAAAATAAAATGAAAAAAATAAGACTGACGCAAAAGCTGGGTTCATAGCTTAGAGCAAACTATTAAAACTAATGTAAAGCAAGCACAGCGCAAGTAGCCCAAGATAAATTGGCAGTCGCCGGCATATAAGATCCTATTAAATTCACTGCAAATATTTTAAGGGCATGCGTAAATATGTATAATCTAAGGCATTTTAAAATAAATCGACACGCTACATTTTTTTTAATTTGCAAACAAACTTTATAATTATTTTTATTTTTTTACTTATAATAAATCTTTATTAAGTGGATGGTATAAAAGGATAATGGTATAATTAATTACGTGAACATCCTTTTGTCTTATCAAAGTTCCTGGGATTTTGTCCACAAAGAATACCCAGCTTCACCCTCATGCTAAGGCAGTTGGGTAACAAGATGACAGACTGATAGGTATCTCACCTTGGCTTTCTGAGACAGCCATCATCAGTCGGTAGACTTTTTCTTGGAGAACAAGGCAGCGTAAGGAACATACTCACATACATACATACTCTGAAAACATAACCTTCCTTCTGAGGCAATCGGGTAACAAGATAACAGACTGATATGACTGGGCCGATGGCGTAGTGGATAGTACCCCTCTACCTTCTACGCCAAGGGTCGTGGGTTCGATTCTCATCGACACAAATGTTTGTGAAGTCAATTTTCAAACATTTATTTCTTTTCAATGTATAAATAAATATGTATGTATTAACAAAATAAGTACATATTAACCTATATCAGCTATCTCAGTTCAGTTTCCATATACAAGCTTTGCTTAGTTTGGGGATAGATGACGCTGTGTGAAATGTCTAAGAATATTATATCATTATGATACCTTACCTTGGCATGCTGAGTCAGCCATGTTTTCATAACTTGTACAGCTTCAGAGGGTAGACTTTTTCTCGGAGGGCGAGGAAGAGCAAGGTACATACCCACATACATACACTCGAACATATAAAGCCAGGTATTCATTGGGGGCAAAATCCCAGGAACTTTGTGTCTTATACAATGTTCCCAATGGGAACATTGTCCATTGTGTGTCCTTTTTTCAAGAACTTTGTTCCAGAACATTGTTTAAAATGCGTCCTCATTGGGAATATTTGTTGGAAAGTTTTTGTTTTGTCAAAGTTCCTGGGATTTTGTCCCCAATGAATCGAGTAACACGATAATAGACTGATATCTTACCTTGGCGTGCTGAGCCAGCCATGTTTTCATAACCTGTACAGCTTCAGAGGGTAGACTTTTTCTAGGACGACAAAGAAGCGTAAGGAATATACCCACATACATACATACTCTCGAAAAACATAACCCTCCTTCTGAGGCAATCGGGTAACAAGATAACAGACTGATATGACTGGCCCGATGGCGTAGTGGATAGTACCCCCCTACCTTCAACGCCAAGGGTCGTGGGTTCGATTCCCACCGAACACAAATGTTTGTGAAGTCAATTTTCAAACATTTGTTTCTTTTCAATGTATAAATAAATAATGTATTTATTAACCAAATTAGGAATTCACCTATATCAGCTATCTCAGTTCAGTTCCCATATACAAGCTTTGCTTAGTTTGGGGCTAGATGGCGCTGTGTGAAATGTCTAAGATATCCTACTAATATTATAAAGGCGGATGTTTGTGTGTGTGTTTGTTACGACATCACGCAAAAACGGCTGATTAGATTGACATGAAACTTTGCAGAAATATAAAAGGGCATCTGGAATAACACATAGGATACTTTTTACCACGGAAAAATGTCTCATTCCCACGGGATCACGTATTTTCCAACATTTTTGAAATAGGTGGCGTGACTGAGCCGATTCGCGTTTTAAACGTTTTCGCCGGAAACTAACAGCGACATCTCTTGGCGAATAATGCTTTTTTTCCCGCGGAATAATAGATTGCAGCGGGTGAAACCGCTGACGGGCAGCTAGTATTATATCATTATGATACCTTACCTTGGCGTGTTGAGTCAGCCATGTTTTCATAATCTGTACAGCTTCAGGGGGTAGACTTTTTCTCGTAGGACGAGACATCGTTCCTTTCTTGTTCTTGTTGAAGCGTTCCTTTGTGGTTTGTTGTTGTCCCTGCTTTGGGGGCCGGGAACGCGAGTTTTGGTGGGTCGCTGCAATCAACATTTTATTTTATGACGGATGACTGTCTAATATTTTATGACGGATTGATTTCAATAACATACCAACCAATTAATTTATTATTGTGATTTGTCCTTTTTTACTTTACTTAGGTATTATTTTTTTATTTTTTGTGAATTTGTGACTGATTATTGTATACCATTATCATTTTAGGTTAATATAAAATAAATGAAAATGAATTATGAATAATTATGTCGCTGGTTGAAGGTCTAAATGTGAAGACACTACTGCTACTACTACTCTACTATAACAGCCACAATAAAGTTCACTACTGACCATGGGCCTCCCCCTAGTACTAGTATTTGCCATACTCACCACGCTTGGCAGGCAGGTTGGTGAGCGCAATGAAAGAAGTTGCAATGCGATTGCGAAATTCATCCAGGGATTGAACCTCTGGATGAATTTATCCCTTAGTCGCCTCTTGCGACACCCACGGGAAAGATATGGGGTGATGACTTTCTAAGCCGGCATCACACGGCACGGTGTAGACTCACTACGACCAAAATTACGCGACCGAAATTAGCCGGCTGAATTTTGTTCCGTCTGTTTTCGGTGACACTAACACACTGTTAAATAAAATCATGACTAACGTCGAAACATTTGCGTCAACTCAAAACAGACCATCAGGCCAGTCAATTATGATTCATACTATCATCGGTAAAAAGTTTAAAAAGGAGAAGTTGATTTTAGAAAGATATTTCTATCTATTAGTGTACTAATCATGTAATCATGTATGAACAAAATCGTCTCATAAATAAACACCCTTCAGAGGGGAAATTCTATCCATCTTTTTTGATGAAATAAAAACTAAAGTAATTTTTACACATTTTGGACTTTTCTCATACCTAATTATTACTAACTAGCGGCCCATTAGCGGTTTTACCCGCTGCTACTCGATTACCCGCAGGAAAGGCATTTTCCCGGCATGTGTTATACATATAAACCTTCCTCTTGAATAACTCTATCTGCCTAGAAACCACATCAAAATCCGATGCGTGGTTCATGAGTTAGAGAATTCCATGACAGAGAAACGCATAAAGTGACTTCATTTAATACTATGTATTGATTGATACATACCATTACCATCACTGTCATCGTCATTTCGGAGGTTGTCACCTGCATCTTCCGATTCATCAGGTTCCACCTTAATTTCCACTTTGCACGGCAGGTCTTCCACTGAAAACAAAACCATATATAGGGTGTTAATATAAATGTGTGCCATAGTTAAGGGCAGGTTCAGCATCGATAAAGGAATCCGTAAAAATATAAAAAAAACATTATTTATTTTCAGCAAGAAATATTTGACAAGTTGTCTATATAATAAAATTGATAGGGACATGAGAGCAAAAATTACAGAACAACTTTATTTATTTATAATGTTGATCTGAGGTTTATATCTTGCAAACACTTTAATCTAAAAATATTCAATGTACAGATTTTGTGTTGTTACTGTTTTATTATATGTATAGATTTATTTCGGTTATGCACCTAATATTTTTTTTATATTTTTTCTTTTATATTAAAATAATACCTGACTGCCTCAGGAGAATTATGCTTTTCGAGAGTATGTATGACATACAAACATACATACATCACACCTCTTTCCCGGAGGGGTAGGCAGAGACTACGTCCTTCCACTTGCTATGACCCTGACACATATAGAATAGAATAGAATAGAATAGAAAACATTTATTTCAATGTACAAAACAAGTGACATAAAATACAAGGTAGGTACACAATTAAATCTTAAATACTAGTTGTAAGTACAATGAAAAAGGTAACCACTCAGCAATGTGCTGTAATACATAGTAGGTATTACAGCGCTGGTATTCTGTGGTACCCATTTGTGCTTTTGCACTGATCGAGACAAGATTATGTTTTGTAAAAGTGGTATGCTGTAGGTAATTAGAAAACACAAACAAACAATTTGATAATGAAGTCATAAAACAACAGTAGTTAAGTGCTCACAGCTCTTCTTCCCATTTTAAATTAAAAATCCCATATCACTATTGATAATGTTTAGTTTTGCCGTGTGATGCCGGCTTAGAATAGCATCACCCCATTTCTTTCCTGTGGGTGTCGTAAGAAGCGACTAAAGGACTCGAGGGTATCATGTGTATTGCAATTTTAGGCGACAGGCTGACAACCTGTCACTATAGCGATACACGACAATAGCTAAAACGGCCCTCAAATATGTGTCAGACGTGGCGATAACGACCGTACTTTTACGGTCGTTGACGCTCTGCCTACCCCGCAAGGGATAGAGGTGTGATGTATGTATGTATGTAGTTTAGCCCTTGATAATTTCTTACCATTAATGAAAACTGATTTAGCGAGAGTCAGTCCTTTGACTGCTGTCTTGCTGTCAGGTCTGATTTGTCTGAGTAGGTGTTGTTGTGACTCTGTAACTTGGATTTTGAACTCTGCCGCATCATTCAACCGGCACACACAGGAAGCGCAGATCAAATCAGTCAGTTCAGTGTCCATAACCATCTGAAATAACAAGTGAAAACAAAAATTAAATTTTGAAAATACCCACAACAGTTTACTGTAGTGCCCCCTAGTTAGATGTTGCATAACACTTAGCTATATTATACAGGGTGTTAGGGACGGTGTAACGAAAACTTTGCAGGCATGATCAGACCATCAAACCGAACAACTTTTACTATGGAGCCAATGGTGGGAAACGAAAAAAAAATTCCGACCTCCCATACAAAGTCAGTCAGCTGATCGTGAATTTTGTATGGGAGGTCGGAATTTTTTTTTCGTTTCCCACCATTGGCTCCATAGTAAAAGTTGTTCAGTTTCATGGTCTGAGCACGCCTGCAAAGTTTTCGTTACACCGTCCCTAACACCCCGTATATTATAATGGATTCATGTCTCCTTCCAAGCCTTACTTTTACTTACCTTACTTTACCTACGCAAGCCAAACATGGGTATACACTGAGTGAGTCAAACAAAAAATGTTAAGTAACAGATGCTCTTCAATTTGCTTTAAAGCAGAAATGGAAATGGGCAGGACACGTAGCAAGATACACAGACAAACGCTGGACATATCAAACAACAAAATGGTCAGGTCCATGTGGCAAAAGGCGAGTAGGAAGACAGAAGAAGAGATGGTCTGATGACATTATAGCAAATGCAGGAAAAAACTGGATGGATGTTGCAAGGGATAGGGAAAAATGGAGTAAGTTGGAGGAGGCTTTTACCTAAGAGGGGCCAAGCATTAATAAGAAGAAAAAGAAAACAAAATTAAATTTAAAATAAATATGTATTAATGTATTATAATGTCTGGAAATAAAGCTGTAATAATAATAATAACACTTAGCTATAGTACTGTAATTAGAATAAGTCTATTTTTCTTTGTTGAAATGTTTCCTAGTATGGGTTTGACAGCTATCAAATATGGCCTATTCGAATGAGACGGTTTTTCGAACATTCCCAAGGCACATCTTCATTTATCATCACTAAAAATCGCATCTGAATCAGACCAGTGGATTTTGAGATAATTGGTAACATTGGTTTGCACAAAGTTTACTGCAGCGCCCCCTGGCAAGTTGTCCATGTAATACCTATCTAAGAACATGCACATAAAAATAGTAATTGTATCATAGGTTTGCACACACAAACATACATTCCCAAACATTCCCACACATTCAACAGCCACAAAAGTCCACTGCTGGACATGAGCCTCCCCTTATTGGGGAGTAGGCTACCTACCTACCTATAGCTAAACTCACCACGCTTGGCAGGCGGATCGGCAAGCGCAGTGCAAGTTGTTACATTTACCTACAGGGAACGCTGCCGCCGAATCGAAAAGCGTACTCTGACCCTGCTGCCCATTCCCTGGATGATTACCCCTTAGTCGCTTTTTACGACACGGGTAGAATTGGGGTGATGCTATTCAAACCCGGCATCACACAGCAAACTTACATCCAAATTGAAGCAATCCCAGAATACGTCGCGATATACGCTGCTTAGTCCGCCGATCTCACACGAATCCGTGAGTCTGCTGTGCGAGCCGTGCTGTAAACAACAACGGCACTGCCCGCTCGTTCCCTCACTCTTCACAGTGGCCATATTTCTCTAAAAATCAATCACATTTACAAAACAAAATACAACCAAGAACCAAAACAGAACAGTCGGTCGAACAGTCTCTCGTTTGACATTTCATTTGAAGAAGTGTGACCATTATCAATATAAAAAATATACAAACAATCGAAAAAATCACAGTCAATCTGGGGTCAAGTCAAGTGTGCTAAATATTTTCATTAGTGTGTTAGTGTGTCGAAGGCATGTCAGTCGGATGGTTTTGATAGTTTCGTATTCGGCTTACAGTTTTTAATATGGATAATCACAGTGGCTATAGAATGACTGTTGAGTGTCGCTGCTGGCATTACAATGGCAAAAAATTACGGATTTGGTGTCCTGAGGCCTTCTGCTGGTCTGTCTGACTGTACGTACGCAAGCTGTACGTGTTGACGATCCGCGTGCAAAGCTGAAGTTCACTTTACTCCAAGCGTTGCAGGTGAAATGAGTGAACTACGCACAAGTCCTCGCATTGCGAAACGCGCGGACAAAACAAGTCAAAAAATACGAAAACAATTGTGGTACGAATGCGCAGTCAAATTTACTAAAGTAGCAGAATTCTGCTACTAATGGTCACACTACAATGACATTATTTAGTGTAGCCATAACAGAAAATTTTAGGGAGTAGCAATATACTACGGTGACGCGTAGTGACGCGGACATGCGTTGGTGCAAGTAAAAACGCACGAATGAACCCTATCCCTTTATTTGACAGCAGTGGTTGTTTTGTTGGCAACACTGATATGTTTGTTTTTGTTTTCGCTCGCTTGGTTTTCGCCTCGGTTTTCGTTTTGCATCCTGCCTGGCTCTTCGTATTTTTCTTGTGTTTTGTTCATGTGGTTTTTGATAAATACGTGATATCATGGCCACTGCGAACAACGGCTTGTCAAGCGGACAATGCCGTTGTTGTTTAAAGCGCGGCGTGCATAGAAAACTTACGGACACCTGTGATATCCACGGACAAACAAAAGTATATCGTGAGCTGTTTTTGGATTGCTTCAATTTAGATGTAAGTTGAGCCCTTGAGCCGGTTGGGATGCACTTAGGGGGGCTAGCCAGCACACCAAGTCTTTTTCATCCCCTCAGGCGCACAAAAGAACGATCAAAATAGGTTAAGTTATCATGAATATTTGTAGCCAATTTATCGCAAGTTTTGCTACTGATGGGGTTTTCCCACAAATTAGGGAGACGGCGCGCGGAGCGCTTGATTTTCCTCTGCAACGCTACCTAATATCTGCTTTATTTGGAGTCTTACACCTGATACCTATGTACCTCATAAGACACTTCATTTCTACCAAAATTTGTAATTGTAAGTCCAGGGACTTTTTGTTCCTACAGTTTAAAATTAGTGAGCATTTCTGGGACAAAGTTCCGAAACATTGCATAAATACAAAAGGTCCCCATTAATGTTCCCAATGAGGACACATATTAAACAATGTTTCGGAACAGAGTTCCCAACAAAAAAGCATCATTGGAACATTGTCCCCAAACATTGTATAAAATACAATGAATACCGGGCTTTAATGAATAAATCAGGCCAAATAATGTTACATCCAATTATTTTCTCTTTCATTAAAAAATCCCTTTAATACATAAAATTCCAAGCCAATTAGTGGCTAAATTAGTTTTTTTATAGTGAGTTGTTCAGTTTTAAGGTCTGAAAGCACTATCGGTATTCGGAGAGCTGTCCCTTACACACACACTATATTATTAACATCAATTATAATTTTTTATTTCAGATGGCAACAAACACAAATCTGACTGATTTGATATGCACTGGTTGCATATGTCGGTTGAACGATGCATTAGACTTCAAAACCCAAGTAGCGGAGTCTGAACAACAACTACTCAGTCAAATCAGCAATAATAATAATGCAGCACCAAATAAACAGTTCCTTGGCAAAATTATTCCCTCTAACACAGTTTTTATTAATGGTAAGAAACCTCTGTTCCAGATTTTGAATTTCGCCTGTAGTATTGTAACCTGTAGATTTGTTGCATAGTCCACATAAAGAGGTTAACAATTCAATTCCCTTTAGGTGCATAATGTCCATTTTGCAAAATGTCCACAGGTGAAAAATGACCAGTTTGCATAATGTCCAGTTTGTAAAGAGTCCAGTTGGCAAAATGTAACACTTTTGTAATGAATGAGAAACAAAAATTATTCAGATTAATGTATATTGTTATTTATAATAAAGAATCTAAACAAACCAGAAAGAGACTAGCGATATTATACTATATGACAGATAAAGACAGATTGTAATAGCTGTCACAGTCTTATTAAAACTGTTTACATTATTTATCTTATTTTGTTGGCCTTACTTTAGTGCTTTTAGTCTAAAAATTGTGATAGCCATTCAGTTTTATAAGCTGGTAAAAAAAGTCATTACCATGGTGCTAAAATGCCATTACCTGGCAGATTTTAAACGCAAGACATAACTCTGAAATTATAGTACAGTCAGGTTTTTCTTTCCTAATAACTATACAATGTGTTACAAATCTAACAATAAAGCCGAGAGGAGGCCAAGGTACTCATGAAACTGAACAACTTTTCCCCCGAAACAAGGTCGAAATTTGCATGGGAGGTATTTTGTTTTTCATTAATATTTCGACCCACGTTTCATGGGGAAAGTTGTAGTACCTTGACCTCGTTATTTATTTACAACCATTATTTATTTGTTACAGAAATGAAACAGATGTCAGATTTTGATGATCAATTTCAAGGAGATGATCACTTTAAACTGGCTAAGATTCTAGGTTTGAGTGGCACCAGCGTGACTGTCAAACGGAAGACTAAAGGACTAAGTTTAAATGACAAAGCAACTAGTGAGTAACTTTAATACTTTAACAGCCACATCTGTCTACTGCTGGACATGGGTGTATCCCTTAGAGTATAATAAGCAAGCTAAAAAGTGTGCCTAAAACGTTAGAATGGTTTGCAGTAATCTGCACACAACCCCTCTGTCCATAAGTAGCAAAACGCCAGTGACAAGACTGTTGAACCTCTATAACTTCTCATACATTTGACGTATGTATCTAGGGAGCAACTGCTTACGTTTTGACAGTACGGCGCGGGGCGAAATGTGCACTCTATAGCTTGTTTATTCTTACTACATTAACAGCCACAACTGTCCACTGCTGGACACGGGTCTCTCCCTATAGGGGGGTGTTACCATGCCGATTACCCTTGGCGGGTGGATTGGCGAGCGTAGTGCAAGATGTTTAATTCACAGGAAACGCTGCTGTCCGTTCCCTGAATAAATTATCCCTGTTTTTTTTTTCGATATAATATGGGTAGAATTGGTCCGATGCACTTCTAAGCCGGCATCACACACACGGCACATGCGCGGCATGGCTGGATTATCACGTTAAATTAAATTAACATCACTTCCTCACATCAAACATGGTTTTGATTTTTATTATTTACTAGCAGCCAGTAGCGGTTTCACCTATTGCAACTCATTTTCATGTGTTATGCATATGAATCTTTCTCTTGTATATTACAAAAAACTGCATCAAAATCGGTTGTGTGGTTTAGGTAGGAGATATTAGCGAATTCCGCGACAGACAGAGAGGAAAGCAACTTTATTTTATACTAGCGGCTACCCTAAAACTAGTAAAAGTTGTTCTGGTCTGATCATGCCTACGAAGTTTTCGGTACACCGACTCTTACACTTTGCATACTTCGTTCTTCTTGCAGTGTCCGGATATGTGCACTGCGAAATGGCCGTCAAAGTGGACCTCGGAGAAGTTAAAGAGGAACCTAATGACAACCTAGAAGAAGATGATATTCAGCCTGGTATGTACCAAATAAATACTTAAATAAATACAGGGTGTACTATGACGGTGTAACGAAAACTTTGCAGGCGTACTCAGACCATGAAACTGAACAACTTTCCCCATGGAACGTATGGTGGAAAAGAAAAAAAAATTGACTTTCCATACAAAGTCACACCATGTCCTCTGGATTTCTCGAAGGTTGACTGGTAGAGATCCCTTAATGGGATAAGTCCGCCTTTGTGCCTATACAATCTTTTAGTTTATTTAAGTTTTATATTGTATTGATTTCTTGTGTGGTACAATAAAGTTATTACATACATACATACAAAGTCAGTCAGCTGATCGCGAATTTTGTATAGGAGGTCGATAAATATTTCTCGTTTCCCACTACTGGCTCGCGCCATAATAAAAGTTGTAGAGTTTCATGGTCTGATCACGCCTGCAAAGTTTTCGGTACACCGTCCCTTACACCCTGTGTAAATGAAAATGAAAATGAAAAAAAATGAAAAATACTTTATTAATATCAGACATAAAACTTAGACTACGGTAAACATTATTTTGAAATTGATAATTAATTAAGTATAAAAAATATGTCTAAGTAATAATTATTACACAGTTAACAGAGGTCCCCAAACTAGGCATTGCCTGTATCTTGGGAAACCAATTTACGTATAGTATCCGACTTATTAAATTATATCTATCTATCTTATTCAAATAATATTATTTTACGGACGTGTTACACATATTGTGTGTATGTATATTGCATCTATGTATAATATGTATATTGCATCGTCAGCGTTGTGTTACAGTACAGCTGTCTGCTAGAATTCGTTTGCAGGAAATAGGTATACACTGGCATTCTTATTAAGTAGGTAAGTTAAGATTACATAATAATGATATCGTAATGTAGAATCGAAACGTGAATATGATTTTTTACATGCATTGGTAAAGAGCATAATTAGGTATATAATTATTTGGAGTTTATTCGATTTGTATTTTGCTACACTAACATAATTTATAGGAATAATTTGCTTTAGCACTACAGTATACACTACTTAGGTTCGTATTTCAATTTAGACTAAAAACGTATGTTAACCGTTATAAATGCCATTGCAATAATGTAGCCAGATAAAATAATACAGGAAATGTCGTCTTTATGGTGACTATTGCTCATTTTTTTCCTACTGAATTACTTTGCAGCCTTTCAAGAACAGTCTCGGAGGTAACCTTCAAGATAGAGCTGGTTTCAGAACGTCGCATATAAATGTTACCGTTGTTGGTCCAGACAAATTTGAATTTGAGGTCTTTACCTACCGTACGGGCTTTACTGAACAGAATTCTGTTGTTTTTCGTCAGGTGTTCATTAAGGAAAATTTTCCTTGAGGTTCCAGCTACCTCAATCATATCAGTAGTAAGACCACGCCGTGATCTAGCAGCACTAAGCAAAGTGTCCCGGATAGCTCGTCTCGTAAGTGTGATGATCACAGGGCGGGGGCGCTCGTCCTTGCCGTCCTTGCCACCCTTTACACCTACACGTCGGATGTCGTCCACGTCGCGTGGGTCCATTTGTACACATAATTTGTTAGCAAGAATAGCAAATATGTGGGGTAGGTTCTCATTAGTATGCTCAGTAAGACCAGTCAGCTCAACATCCTTTCTAAATAGTTGTTGATTGCGGTTCTCTAATTCGAGGTGTAAAGCGGCTATTTCAGTCTTCAAGTTTGGCAAATCTTGAATGCGTTGTTCCAGCGTATCCACTCTTGATTCTACTGATTTTACTCTAACAGACAATAACTCGAACTTAGCTTCAAGGGATGTTTTCAGACCCGCTATATCCGCCTTCACCTGTGACAGGCCAGATTGTATAATGTCCATGGCCAAAAGTTGATCCTGTATAGAACTCAGTTTTGTCAAAATAATCTCCAGTACTCCAGTATCATTTGGCATTATTTTGGAGGCACTTTCTAGATGGGTGTTAAATTGCGGCTTTGGATCCTGCAGAGAGGCTTCTGAGTGTCTAGCCGGTGTTCCTTTCGGTGTTCGAAGTTTATCTCCGGCTCCTGACATATCAAGTGATGTCCCATGAGCATCCCGACAGTCCACACATCTCCATGAGCTTCTTCCTACGCCAAGTCTGTTAAAACCACGTTCCGAGGTACCACTGCAGTGAAAATGGTAAGTTTTTCCACACCAAGCACACGTCGGCCCTTCACCAACTGCTTTATTACAGGAACCGCATTTCGAAGTATTCATTTTAGGTACTTTCTACGCGGCTTGGGAACCAAGGTACAGTTTGGTGGTAGTGGTATCGCTTTAAATTATCGTTTTGTTTCGTAGTATCGGGCAATGACGGCAGTGAATTCAGTAAATGTTGACTTTGCGTTATTCAGTAGGCACCAACTGATGGTAGGTAAGCAGGTTGCGTCACAGTAGCGATCTTCAATTTCGCGCCGGTTCGTTCACCTGTGGTAGCGCAGTGGAACAACAGCGGTCTATAACGCAGAGGGCCAAGGTTCGAGACTCACAGGGGGCACTGAATCGATTCACACTTTCCACAAGTTTATTTTAGTCTTAGTTGTAGTCTTGAAAGTAAGTCAAACACGCCAGACACAAACAATAACAGGAGGGAATGAGTACGAAATACCAAATTAAATATGGCTGCGGTGATATATGGGTACTTCCACAAGATAGTACGAGAGGCACCGAATTTGATAGACAACACAATAAATAAATGCAATATTAATAATTAAAATGAAGAGTTGAATAAGCACACGTCCGTACACTACGGTAGCTAGAGTTGAAAAAAAACTCGAGTTGTAAATAAATATCCTGGACATTTCACACAGCGCCATCTAGCCCCAAGCTAAGCAAAGCTTGTACTATGGGAACTAGATAGTTGATACCAATACTTTTACAAAAATATTAATTATATAAATATATTTACAAAAAATGCATAGAAAACAACCAAATACTGGGTCTGGGACTGGGTCAAATTTGTGTGCGTTACGCCAGCCAGAAATTGTCGAAAAAAAATTTTTTTTCTCTGCCAATAATTAGTTCTCCTGCTTCTTCAAATGTTCTGCTGATTTTTAAATTTGTATCTCTTAAGGTTTTTTAGTTATTTGACAAAAACAGATTCGGCTGGCGTAACGTTACCCCAGCCAGATGTTTTGATAATTAAAGGGTTTATTGAAATAAATTTTAGGTAGATAATTAGTTCTCTATTAGTACTAAATGTTGCCGCAAAAATTGAATTTGTATCGTTTATGGTTCCGAAGATATTCAGGATCCCGCTGGGGTAACGTTTACATGTTTGCTGTATCTCCGAAACGGTTTAGCGTATATCTATTTATTTTTGTACACAACTGCTATGAATTAGTTGTAATTTGTTTGCTAATAAATGAAATCAAAATAATTAACCGTTAAGAAGAATTTTAATAATTTAAAAAAACACTAAAATGGGTCCTAGCTCTTTTAATATGAGCTCTAAAGAGTTACTTGAAACGTCATTTTGTAGCTTATAACTGCCTTTAAATGTATATAAAGTTTCACTTAAATCCTGTTAGTATTTATTCAGTTATAATGGTTTTTAATTCAGTTCTTGCAACGATGCGCTCCGGAGATTTTTAGTCACCATTTTACCGAGCTTCTTGTGGTTTTCATAATAAAATATGATATCAACAATTAGTATTGTAGTTCAATATTCCACCTGTAAAATTTCAGCGTAATACATTTAGTAATTACAGAGATATTTAAAAAAACATATTAATGAGTGCACGACCACGGCAAACCGACCAAGTATGGATGGTAACAAAAAAGCGGCCGCGTAATACATTATGCTTACCCTTTGAAATGTGTAGCATAATAATGCTACATGTTCGATACAGTCGCGTACAAAATTGAACTTTTGAGCCTTTAGTATAGTATATTAATTATCATTGAATGGATTAAATTATGTTTTCCAAAACTGTTTAATTCATTACCTTTCTTATTTTAGCTGGTGTGATTAACTGATTAGGTCCAAAACGTAAGTACATTAATATTTATTTGAAAAATATTGCCGTAAGTAATTTGCCTTTGACATTTAAAACATTTAGTTACATAATACAAACACGATCCCGTTGCAGTTTTGAAGTAATTTAGATAGAGATGGAAGACTCGGTACTTACTTACTTCGCGCTGCATTTGTGTTGGTGTTCTGAACTTTGCCACAGAATACATAATAGTACGGGTACAGAAGACGCACTCCGCCATAGCAATTCAACAAATATAAACCTTTACGCGCGATAATAAAGTACCACGTGTAAAGTACAATTTTCCCTCGCGCCGGCTTTGGATGCCTACTTTTATATTAGCCTACTCATTGCACGCGCAAGCGAAAATGAGGCGAATGGCTGCGCACAAGAGTTCATCTACCGCAGACCGCCTCTGAAGGTCACAGCCGGCGCGCTTGGTAGGGATGCAAATTTCGAGATTTAGATGAAAGTAGGTACCTACGAAAAGTGTACTGGGGTACATTTCTACACCTAAGTAAAACATAAATAAAATGTTTTGTGAAAATCAAAGCACAAATATTAAAAAAATATTAAAATTGCATTATTATACAAAACTTACGAATGAGGCAGGCAGGTGATTATCTCATGAAGTAATGCGAACGTCATCGGAGCGCGTGCGGAGCGAGCGGCGCGCGGCAACCATTTGATTAGCCCCTTCGCGGTGGCCGCCGCTTGTACTTGCAACTTCATACCTACGCCGCGGAGTGCACCAGGCCTGACTCTGCACAGTTATGCATCGTGAGACGACATCGTTGTAACGACAGTCAATAATTAATATTTATGTCAGCGCTCTTATAACGGCAGTCAATAATTAATATTTATGTTGCGCGAATGTTGCTATAAGAAAAATGTTTACTTACCTTAATTAAATGTTTGACTCGCACTTGACCGATTTTTCTTTGTAAGATTATAAGACTTGATACCTTGAGAACCTCTAAATAAAAAATTACAAATTGACATGATATTGTTTTTTTTTCGTTTCTGTACGTCACTGTACTTTACGTTTGAAAATATCCTATTAAATACAAAAGGTACGCTTAATGTACTACGTGGCCGCTTTTTGGTTACCATCTATACTTGGTCGGGTTGCCATGGTCGTGCACTCAATAATGTGTTTTTTTAATTATTTCTGTAATTACTTAATATAATACGCTGAAATTTTACATGTGGAATATTGAACTACAATACTAATTGTTGATATCATATTTTATTATGAAAACCACAAGAAGCTCGGTAAAATGGTGACTAAAACTCTCCGGAGCGCATCGTTGCAAGAACTGAATTAAAAACCATTATAACTGAATAAATACTAACAGGATTTTAGTGAAACTTTATATACATTTAAAGGCAGTTATAAGCTACAAAATGACGTTTCAAGTAACTCTTTAGAGCTCATATTAAAAGAGCTAGAACCATTTTAGTGTTTTTTTAGATTATGGGTAATTCCATGTAACGGGTGTTACAGTTCGTACACCTTTATTTAACAAAAAGTCACAAAATTATAAAGAAAACCTATCAATGTTATTGTTTTAATGCACTCCACCTGAGTTAAATTTTCGGAAAATGTATTAAAATAATAATGTCTATGTATCAGTACGAAAATACGAAGCAATTTATGCGCGGAACGGGCGTTACACGATTTGCGCTCTTACTTTCAGGTAGTCTGACAAAATCGCAAAACTCTGCGAATCTTGTAAAAAATATCTACAAAGAGTAAATTGATGTGAAAGTTTATTAAGTAGTTAGTATGCCTGTGTAGGAAAACGAGTAATTAGGGTATTTATTTAATTTTTACTGAGTCTGTAATGTGTAACGGGTGTTACATGCCATTGTAACGGGAGTTACATGTACGAAATCAGTACAACAAATCTAAGATAACTAAATATTGATTAAAAATATGGAAATAAAACAAGGTAAAAACTATTTTGGGAATATTCTCGATGTTTATTAAGACAATTATTTATCAAAATGTTTATGAGGAGTATTTAAAAAATTGCTTTGAAAACATCCACTATCAAAAGTTGTATTTTTGTATTCTTTTGTTATTTCTTTTCTTTTTCACTTCTAACAGGCATCATAGTAATAGAAAAAATGAAATAAATCTTAAAAGTCACAGAAATTAAATATCGAAATTTTACTAAATTACTGTTATATGCCAACAATCAAATTTTTGAAAATTTGTACTTTTTTTTAATGAAAATAATACTTAAAACTAGTTATTTGACCAAATAAACCTCAATGACGTCCATATAAACATTTAAATAAACCTAATTATCTTTAAAAAACATTAGAAAATATTCAGGAACCCCATTGCGTAACGGGGGTTACACCCATTTCTCTGCAAAAATTGAGATATTGGTGGAGCCAATTTTTGAAAATAAGATGAAAATAATGACAAAATCATCAGAACTCTTTGCTCCTAAAACCAATTAACTGTAAATTAAATAATTAAGCAGAGAAATAAACTTTTAGCTTATTTTCGTAACGGGCGTTACATCACTTAGGCCCATAGATAAGTGCTTAAAAAGCAAAGAAAACTAAATATTTTTCGAAAATACAGAATTTACCTGTAATCTCCATTGAATCCTTTACAAAATGATGGTAAAAATATCCTTAAAACAACCGTAGTTCTTCAATTTAGCCTTTGGAATTATGGCATTTAGATACTACTCACAGATGTTCCATTTTGACCTCACTTCATGTCAGAAAAAAACAGTAAATTCGTATAAAATAAGCATTTATTTTTTAAGATTCGAATGATTCGATGTCTTTCGAAGGATTGAAACTATAATTTGAGTTAAAACAAGTAACTTTATTTATTTTTGCTAAAGTACTGTTTTCCATGGAATTACCCTTATTTAAATTCTTCTTAACGGTTAATTATTTTGATTTCATTTATTAGCAAACAAATTACAACTAATTCATAGCAGTTGTGTACAAAAATAAATAGACATACGCTAAACCGTTTCGGAGATACAGCAAACACGTAAACGTTACCCCAGCGGGATCCTGAATATCTTCGGAACCATAAACGATACAAATTCAATTTATGCTGCAAAATTTAGTACTAATAGCGAACTAATTATCTACCTAAAATTTATTTCAATAAACCCTTTAATTATGAAAACATCTGGCTGGGGTAACGTTACGCCAGCCGAATCTGTTTTTGTCAAATAACTAAAAAACCTTAAGAGATACAAATTTAAAAATCAGCAGAACAATTGAAGAAGCTGGAGAACTAATTATTGGCTGAGAAAAAAAAATTTTTTGCGACTATTTCTGGCTGGCGTAACGCACACGTCAAATTTTACTAGTGACCGATTGCGAAAACTCAGAACAGGCTAGTATGGAACAACTTTCCCCAAGGAACATCAGTGGCCTATGCATCGAAGCTACAACTACAATTCTACAGGCAAAAAAGTGGCAACATCGCGCCAAAATTAACAATTAAATGGCAACACTTATGAAAATTACAATTACAGGCGTTTTTCAAAGCTACCGGTCCACAATTATACAAATACAGTAGTAGGTTGTTGACGAGGACGGGAAATAAGACTTTGACTGACGAGTAGAGTTTGAAGTCCGAGCCGCAGGCGAGGACTTTAAAAATACGAGTCTGGCAAAGTCATTTTCCCCGAGGCTTACATAGTGCTTTTCTCAAAAAAATGCTAGGAAATTATAAAGATTTGAATTTATTTTATAGTAATTTGATATAAAAAGTTGTTTTACTGATTACTAAGTCAAGATGTGGATTAGGAGTTATTCTTTTTTAATTTTGCAATTTCTGAACGATTTCGATATCGCGCCAGAAAAGTTGTATTGGAATCCATTGCTGGTGTGTAAAAAAAATCGTTCAGAAATTACAAAATCACAGACAATGTCAAACTTTCTGGATTGTTTTCTTGAAAGAAATTGTCATATTTCCTAGCATGTTTGAGAAAATGTCATTTATTGTGAATCATAGGTAGGTACAAAAGGTGTTATCACAGTAATTAAGATCGCTATGTTCTGCTATTGAGCATACAATAATATTATATTAAGAATGCATTAAGAGCGCATTCAATTTTTTCTATCAAATTTGCAAATATTGGCTTTATAAACATGCGAGTTTCTCGAAAACCGTTATGTAAAAATAATATGTTACTTGAACATTTAATCAAGCATATCTTCATCTAAAAAATGTACAATGTAAATATTAACATTTTAGTTTTAAACCTGTTACAAACAGCGATATCTAAAGCGACAAAACCAAAATTCAGGAAAAGACCTCAAATCAAGCGTGAGTTTTAGAGTTTTGGTTCACTGTAAAAAAATATCAATTATACAAAAAAATAGAGTATATATTTGAGAACAAAGTCTACAGTGAACATTTTACAATTTTATTCAGAAATATAGAATAATACCACGTTTTTAAATACGATTTTTTGCAAAATAATGCGCCATTATAACGGCTTCTGTATGAAAAAATAACAGTAGTAAAGATTAAAAAAAAATATATGTTATTTAAGAAGATGTACTTAATCTATTTGCAGAAAAAGTTAATTATTTTTATTCATAATATCACTGTAAAAAATATTCAAACATCCCCATGTTTTTCGCAAAATGACGCTCCGAGAGGTCTGGCAGGGAAAATTGTATGGGCTTCGTGAAAAGCTCTATAGCGGCCTTAAATTAAATTACAATAAAAATAAAAAATGTCTGCTTAAATTAAATTGATATCACAAATGTCTGCCTAAATTAAATTAATATCACAAATCTTAGTAGTCAAATCACACAATTACAATAACACTTAGCAATATTTATCATTCAGAAAATCATCAATGGAATAGTAAACTTTATCTATTAGCCATGCTTTTAATCTATTTTTAAATATATCCACACTATCGATGTCACGTAGGGTTTTTGGTAACTTATTGTACATTTTTGGCGCCATAGCGAACATACTTTTGTGATATAGAGTAGTTTTACAGGGAACTAATTCAAGTTGATCTTGACGTCTAAAACTCTTTTTAAACTTAAAAAGCTGGATATGGGTTCGAGTGAATATGGCGATTTCATAAATAAATAAACAAGGAACCGTGAGTATTCCTAATCGCTTAAAGTGTGGTATGCAACTATCGGTGCGCTTCAGGTTACATATTGAACGTACGCAACGTTTCTGTGCTTTAAGAACAGACTCTTTATCAGTGGCATTCCCCCAAAATATTATCCCGTAACGTAGAGTTGACTCTACGTAACCATAATATGCCGTAAGAACCGTTTTCTGGTTTACAATTTTGGTTAGTTTATAAAGGGCATATGAGAACTTTAATATTTTGCTACAAATGTGATCTATATGCGTATGCCATCGTAAATTATTATCTATATGTAGTCCTAAAAATTTCGTAGTCATAGTTTCGTTTAGACGTAGTCCGTCATAAGTTACATTAGTATCTAAGTTTAAATAATTTCTTTGTCTAAATTTCATTACAACAGTTTTATCCATATTAATTTTTAAATTATTACTATCAAGCCATTGTACAATGTCAGGGAGACTCTTGCTAATTTCATTTTCATTATTAAATATGGCAGTGCTATCATCTGCGAATAAAAACATAGGGTGTGGTGTTGATTTCGGGAAATCGTTAATATAAACTAAGAATAATAATGGCCCTAGTACACTGCCTTGTGGCACGCCATACTGGACCAGTTTCGAGTCAGACAGGTGTTCTGTTTCTGTTTTGCTACTTTTAGGCAGACTACTGATGCTGGTTATCTGTGACCTTCCCGTTAGGTAAGATTTTATAAGTTCTGATATATTCCCTCTCACCCCATAAATCTCCAATTTTTTTATTAGTATATTGTGGTCAACGCGGTCGAATGCTTTGGACATGTCCATAAACATAGCTAATGCAGGTTGCTTTTTATCTACTTTGAAGTAAACTTGACTGAGAAAATCATGAATGGCCATGTCCACTCTTTTGTTTTTCCTGAATCCTTTTTGTTCATTAGTCAAAATTTTGTTTTTTTCCAAGTAGTCATAAAGCCTCCTATTGATTACTTTTTCTAATATTTTGGAAAGTACCGGGACAAGTGCAACCGGCCTGTAACACTGCATGTCATCTTTATCGCCTTTTTTAAATAGGGGTTTAATTATGGATAGCTTAAGATTCTCAGGAAATACACCTTGATCGATGCAAAGATTCATAACGTAGCTTAATACTGGTGCTATAATATGGGCGACATTTTTCAAAACCTTTGTTTGTATACTGTCATACCCTGTACTATTTGTATTATTTAGTTGCATTATAATTTGTAATATTTCTCTGCTATCTGTAGGTGACATGAACATAGAGTTACACTTGTTGTAAGAACAGGTAATAGTTTTGGGTTGCTTGCCATTATCGCCAATACATTGTACTTGATTGCAATAGTGGTCATTGAATGCATTAGCTATTTGACTAGGATTTGTAATAATAGTGTCATTAATTTTAATTCGATCAATGTATTCTTTGGGGATTTGTGATTTTATGTCATTAATAACTTCCCAAGTTGCTTTCGATATATTACTAGCCGTCGAGATAAAGTAATTATATATTAGTAATTATGATTAGTAATTTTTTTGTTAAATTTATTATATTGGTTATTTTCTTTGAATAGTTTTTAAATTTCTGTTTATTGTGTTCATTTTTGTTTAGCCTATACGTCCACAGTAATTCTCTTTTACGATTACAACATTTCCGAATGCCTTTAGATAACCATTTAATTTTTTTCTTTGTAGTATGTTTAATTTTAATAATCGGGAAACATAAGTCATAAAACAATTTTAAAAGCTCATGAAATTTATTAAATGCATCATTAAGGTCAGTTGCCATATATGTATTCAAGAAACTAAGAGAAGATAAGCATTCGCAAAATTTATTCATGTTTTCTGGACTGTAGTCACGTTTATAAGTGTACCAGAACGCGAGCCTGCAAGACCTCTTCACAGGACATGTGAGTAACTGTGCCGAATGGTCAGATAATGCAAATTCAAATACTTCGCACTTTGCTCCTCGACAGTTGTGGATTATATTGTCTAGACATTTCCCACTGCAACAACGAGTAGGTTTGTCAACTGACAGTTTTAAGTTAAATTCCATTAATAATTTTCTAAATTCATTCGATTGTTTACAATTTAGAAGCATGTCAATATTAAAGTCTCCGCAGAGTATAATTTTTTTATTGCCGTCATGTATACATTGTTCAAGTACATCACCAAGATTATTAAAAAATATTTCGTAGCTTTTCGAGTTCGTTCTGGGGGGTCTATATACACATAAAATAATTATATTATGTTCAACTAGAAGGGTTGCCGTACATTCAAACATTCTTGACATAATCAATTGCCTGAAATTTATGACAGTTTTTCACCAAAATGCAAGCTCCTCCTCTTCTTATCGGACGTGAAAAACAGCTAGCAAGGGTATAATTGGGTATATTAAGTAGATCCATATCGTTTATAGTCATATTATGCTCAGTAATGCAAAGGATATCTATTTCAGAGTATTTCTCTTCCAAATCATTTAAGCTTACAGATAATAAATGGGATTTACTTAATAGGCCATCTATATTTTGGTGTAACACATTTACGTATTTGTACATGACAAGTTCATTACAACGAATGTTTGTAGGACTATTATTTATGGAGAGCTGGCAATTTTGGTGTAGAGAGTGTTCTGTAAAGTTAATTGATTCATTTGACTGTTTAGGAACGAAAAAACTCTTCTTCTGTGGCAATTATAGGCTGCTCTTCACTGTTAGTAGTTAAGGGAGAGCTAGTGTTATTTTTTAGCTTGTTAGTGTCCTTACTAGACGTATTTAGATTGGTAGAATTTTGCTGATGGCAACTTATCATAATAATGTCTCGTACTATTGCTCTACATGTATCAAGCCTATGAATGCTCTTTTGCCTGGTAAAGTATAATTCAATATAGAAAACATTGGATAGCTTACAGCATAACATCTTTAATCTTTTGATTTTGTATGACTCTATCCTACCGATCACATACTGGGTTCCATATAATATATTTGTATTATCTAATAATGTAAAACAATTATGCATTGAGGTATAGAATTCTGATGAATAATCGTCATGTTTTCCAGCTATGATAATTACGTAGTCGTTTTTAGTAAAAGATTTACACATAGACATAATATCGTCCGTCAAAATGTTATTAATTAATGCATTTGGTTTTATAATTGACGTCACGTGGTAATTAGAATCAAGTAAATTATCTAATATCTTCTGAAGCCCTCTTCCGGTTTCGTCAGCCAATAACAGCACTCTATGTTTCTTAGGTTGACTCGTACTCGTAGGGGACTGGTATTCTCCTCTTCGTTGTGCATTATTATGAATCCCTTTTTTATTTGACTTAGAATATTGTTCTTCTCGATTTATGGGTGACGATTCAAGTTCTTTAATTCTATGATGAAGTTTATCTATGATGTCTTGCGCGGTTTTCAGTCTAGCTTGAAGTGAAGAGATTTCTTCAGTTAAAAAGTTAAAAGAGATTGGTGTACTTTTTGGTGAATTATGTAAACTGTTGTTTCTTGATGTAAAGTGCTCTGTAATTTTAATGTGCTGTGGACTGGGGTCTACTGTCGAATGCATTCTACAAGTTACAGGTACAAGCACCTGTAGCTTACCATCGACAAACCATCGAGTAGATTTTGCTTTTAAAAACACAATCGAGCAAGTTCTTACAGGTGTTTTTCTAAAGAATTGTAAACTACAATTGTAAAAACCTACAACTTGTGAACAATTTTACAGGTCCTCTGACCTAGGTAATTATGTAACAAGTGTAAGATTTCTGCTTAAACATCTATCCAAGAGGTCAAAGACTGCTTAAAATAAGTTTCTTGCCTCATTATTGTGCTCATATTGTTAAATAAAACAAAATTACGTCTTCAATTGCAGACTTTTAGTTCACTTTAGGTAGAGGTTTTAAAAATTAATTCTACACTTCCCATCAGAAAAATCGAAACACCTCGGTTTTTCTTGTTTTTGGCCGAATTAAACACCAAAATGTATGAAAATGATAGAAATATATTTAGCTTCTTCCGCACCTAGGATGGTTATGCTGCTGAGTGTAAACGGTGGTTGCGGTGTTGGTGTGTTATATCGCTAGTATACATTTGCATTAGGTTGCGGTCGTACTGTGGTTCACTCAGCAGCATAACCATCCTAGGTGCGGAAGAAGCTAAATATATTTCTATCATTTTCATCAAGATGGACTTCCGCAATGTAACGCCTGATAGTATTAGTTACCAAAATGTATTGTTTGCATTAAAAAAATTATATGACTGTGTAGCTGGCAGTTTTGTCTTTTCAGTGTGTATAAAAAAAATCAAAATTCAAAATTGGAACTCCACCTGTTTGTTCTGTAAATGAGATGAATGACTGAGACACGTTTGCAGTTTGCGCCTTTTAACTATTCATAGCATTTTTAACATTAAAATTTAGAGCTTGTCTTAGCTTATCTTAAAACTTTTGTTTTTTTAATTGTTTATTGTGACTTTGGATCGCCTGAAAAAAGTTAGATTTTATCTGAATCATGGGTATTTTGCCCGTAGAAGCCGCCTAAGTGGTGACATTGCCAAATTTTGGACTTGGTCGTCGTTTTGTGGCTGTATGTTTGCATTTAAGCCTCACCTCTGTTCATAAAGTTTACAAACGCTATCAGAAGACTGATCTGTTTACGCGACGTTCAGAATCTGACGGAAATCGGGTCAGCTCTGACCGATATGATCGAATTAATGTTATGAGTTCTTTGCAAAATCGACGCCTTAGCGCTTTTCAACTGCGGCAAAAGCTATCAAATGTACAAAAGGTGGCTGAAAGTGGCTCTTCAATCAGAATAAGGTTAAAAGTTCTTTGACTGGTACCGCAATAGCCAGGAAACGGGCCCAAATCAACTACAGACACGAAGACAAAATCTGTCATGCCGTCGGCGCTGATTCCTTCCCAAACCTTTCACGAACTGTCACCATAACTGACCTTTTTATCAATGCAACATTGTGTAAAGCATTTTTAATCCTTTCTGTAAACCATAGTGCTTCCGTGGTTACCATTCAGCGTAATTCTACACTCAGCAGAAAAGAGGAATTTGATCCATTGGGTATACGACCAGTTTAGGTGCTCACTTGCAAAGTTAAAGCGCGCTATTTAATTGTCTTACGTTGATTTGGGCCCTTTTTCTGGCTATTGCGGTACCAGTCTACGTTCCTTTAACCTTCTTCTGATTGCAGAGCCATTTTCAGCCACCTTTTGTACATTTGATAGTTTTTGCCGTAGTTGAAAAGCGCTAAGGCGTCGATTTTGCAAAGAACTCATAACATTAATTCGATCATGTCGGTCAGAACTGACCCAATTTCTGACAGATTCTAAACATCGCGTAAACAGATCAGTCTTCTGATAGCATTTGTAAGCTTTATGAACAGAGGTCAGGCTTAAATGCAAACATTCAGCCACAAAACGATGACCAAGTTCAAAATTTGGCAATGTCACCACATGGGCGGCTTCAACGGGCAAAATACCCATGATTCAGATAAAATCTTATTTTTTTCAGGCGATCCAAAGTCACAGTAAACAACTAAAAAAACAAAAGTTTTAAGATAAGCTAAGACAAGCTCTAAATTTTAATTTAGAAAATGTTATGAATCGTTATAAGGCGCAAACTGCAAACGTGTCTCAGTCATTCATCTCATTTACAGAACAAACAGGTGGAGTTCCAATTTTGAATTTTGATTTTTTTATGTACACTGAAAAGACAGAACTGCCAGCTACATAGTCATATAATTTTTTTAATGCAAGCAATACATTTTGGTGTTTAATTCGGCCAAAAACAAGAAAAACCGAGGTGTTTCGATTTTTCTGATGGGAAGTGTAGATAAGTAGGTATTTATAGAATCAAAACATTACAGAAGGCGTTTCTTTTTCTTTTTGGATGGCGCAAAAGCAACCTTGCTTGGCTTCATTTTAAGCTGATAAAAAGGAGGTTCTTTAATTGTTGTAGAGTTGTTCTTTTACTCAATGTTGTCAGAGGCCCAACCATGTCAGAGGCCTGCTACTTGCAGTAGGCGGTTAAAAACTCTGACACCAGGGTTCATCGGGTCGTTGAACGACTCGGTGTCCCACACGAAAAGAGAGAGACTCAATGTTAAAGTTGGTTCTAAAGGTCTTTTAAACTTCAATATCATGTTAATTAGGAATAATTATTTTTGTAAGCTATACCAAAAGTTTTAGTTTTTATGAAAATAAACATATCAGTTTAATATTTTGTTTACTTAGTTAATATTTCCAGAAACTTTCACATTTACACATAGTTGGAGAGCCCAGGGGGTAAGTGGCTATCTCATAAGGTACAGACATTTACAAAATTCCATATAGACTTTACAGAGACATGCACATGAGCTTTAATTCTAAAGTCGTTTGAAGCCAAACTCCACTCACACATACAAAAAAGCGCGTAGTAAACCGATTGTAGCAAAAGAATAAGATGACTAATCAAGCACGTTCCAATAATGAATTAATGACTAATAGTGAAATGGGTAACAAAATTTCGCACTCCGTGTTAAATGTTCGGATGGCGCATTGGTAAAGACAGTGGCCTACCAATCAGGGATGTCATGGTTCGTATCCTCATGGGTCGATTCTTTTTTATTTGAACTCTTTTTTTAAAGTATTTTTATCGTAATTAAACAAAAGACACGTGTAATGTGAAATTTTCCACCTTGACCTTTCACTATATAAAATAATGATTGACCTCTGAGGATTTTTAAGCTTTCTTTAAACATTTTAAGTATTTTTATTTTTAATTTTCAAATAATGTTACTTTCACGGCTTAAAATAGCATCACTCTATTTCTACCCGAGGGTATCCAAGGGCCGAATCCAGGGAATGGGCAGCATTGTGCAGCGTTCAGCGTCATTCTATGTCGTAGTTTTTGATAAAACTAGGTTTTTGTCCAAAGAGCGAGGCGCTTGAGATAACAAAATTTTAACGTAAGTTTTGCCAACTTTTTTATCATAATCCTAAACCAACTCAAGTTCTTAATCAAAGACTACATTATATTAATGTTTTTGGCAATAACTTTACCATATTTAATCCTAAACTACTTCAGGTTCATGATCGGAAACCTATATTGTTATAGATTTTCGATCAAAATCCTAAAACAAATAAATTTTTAAAATTTTTAAAAGAATTTTACCTTTGCTATCTACTAGTCTTTGGTTTTTGGTCAAAAACCTGGTTTGATTAACATCGCTGCGACATATAGCATTAACTTCACCGGTTATTGTAGCAATTGTTCTGTGGTTTTGAATTTAAAGCGGTTGCATTAAGAGTGAGTATCGAGGAGCGCGCATTGTTTTGCATGTGTGTGTATAAGATGTAAACACAACGTGTAAACGATTTTAAAAGTGCATAACTTCAGCGTGCCTATATCCACTTATTACTATCACTGTACCACGATAGGCTAGGTTTCGATCGTTAACCAAGACTTAAACAAGTCGTATGACCCAGGTCTGCCAGAGCCAATCCTGCCGAAACATAAAAATAATCAATATTTTTCAGATTTTTGAAGAAAACACTTGTACTCGTTTCACAAAATTATATTTGGTCCCGACCGGTTTCGCTTAAATAAGCATCATCAGGGGCACGTACACTCGCATTTTATAATAAACAATTTAAAAAACATCGAAAACAGCGCGATTCATTTGGTAGCTGTGCAATAATCGTTGATAATATTTAAAAAAGTAAACAAAGCTCAGCTGTGACGGTAGGAAAATAAATAAATTTCGGGTTGCCTACCGTGGGGAGATTACCCATAATTGGGGAGATTTAATAATTTTTCTACCTAGACTAGGTATGTCTATAAAAACAATATTTTATTAAGTGTACTTTTAGAAAACTAAACGTACAATAATAAATGTCATAGTGTATAAATAATAATAATAATAATAAATTAAGATGTCTAGAATTAAAATAGTATTCGAAATAATATAGTGATGTCAATGAATAATAATTTATGTCAAATGGAAATGTCATAGAAAAATATAATTCAACTATCATTAAAATAGAATAATAATGGAGATCTGTTTAATTCTAATTGTTCATTAAGTAAAATGTCAGTTTTCTTCGAAGTAACCCTATTAATTTCAAGCGCTTCTAAATTATTTAATTTTCGTCCCTTTTCACCCAATTGTAGTACTTTAAAATTAGTCGTAGCGTCAAAACTGTGATTTTCAACTATTAAGTGTTGTGCAAAAGTGGAGTCCTCTTTTTTCAGTCTCCAACTTCTCTGGTGTTCCTTGATTCGAGTATCAAAGGTTCTACCTGTTTGACCTATATATATTTTGTTACAATCGTTACATTCTAACTGGTAAACTCCGCTTCTTTTGTTTATAGGGACTGAGTCCGATTTATGTGCGAGACATTTTTTCAGTGTCATCGGAGTGTAAAAGGCGGGTGTTTTACTCTGAAGGAGTCTGCCACATTTGTATGAAATGTTTCCTAGAAATGGGATTCTCGCCCATTTGTTATTAAGGTTATTTATTTCGGTTTTGTATAGAAATTTTGAGACGATCGACTTTTCTTTCTTCTTTAAAATTTTGTTGATGACTTGCGTTTCATACCCATTATTTAGGGCAATATTTTTGATGGTGTTAAGTTCTTTGTCAAAATTTGGTTTGGTCATTGGTACGGCTATTAGTCTATGAATCATCGAATTAAATGCTGCATGTTTGTGAGAAGTCGGGTGCTTCGAATTTGCATGTATAATGACGTCGGTATATGTCGGTTTTCTATAAATTTTAAAGTCATGTCTATTATTAATTATTGAAATTGTCAAATCTAGAAAATTTATTTGATTACCACCTATTTCAGCCGTGAATTGGATGTTTGGGTTTATAGAATTGATGTATGTCAAAAAATTATATATCTCATTCTTAATTTTTTGACATACATCAATTCTATAAACCCAAACATCCAATTCACGGCTGAAATAGGTGGTAATCAAATAAATTTTCTAGATTTGACAATTTCAATAATTAATAATAGACATGACTTTAAAATTTATAGAAAACCGACATATACCGACGTCATTATACATGCAAATTCGAAGCACCCGACTTCTCACAAACATGCAGCATTTAATTCGATGATTCATAGACTAATAGCCGTACCAATGACCAAACCAAATTTTGACAAAGAACTTAACACCATCAAAAATATTGCCCTAAATAATGGGTATGAAACGCAAGTCATCAACAAAATTTTAAAGAAGAAAGAAAAGTCGATCGTCTCAAAATTTCTATACAAAACCGAAATAAATAACCTTAATTACAAATGACCGAGAATCCCATTTCTAGGAAACATTTCATACAAATGTGGCAGACTCCTTCAGAGTAAAACACCCGCCTTTTACACTCCGATGACACTGAAAAAATGTCTCGCACATAAATTGGACTCAGTCCCTATAAACAAAAGAAGCGGAGTTTACCAGTTAGAATGTAACGATTGTAACAAAATATATATAGGTCAAACAGGTAGAACCTTTGATACTCGAATCAAAGAACACCAGAGAAGTTGGAGACTGAAAAAAGAGGACTCCACTTTTGCACAGCACTTAATAGTTGAAAATCACAGTTTTGACGCTGCGACTAATTTTAAAGTACTACAATTAGGTGAAAAGGGACGAAAATTAAATAATTTAGAAGCGCTTGAAATTAATAGGGTTACGTCGAAGAAAACTGACATTTTACTTAATGAACAATTAGAACTAACGGAACGGAACGTCCGCTATAGTTGTACACAACCTGCTGCTAGTTTAATTTTGATTTTGTTGTGAAATAGTGCACGGAAGCTTACCAGTTTTGGATATCCTGAAAGCATAACCTCGAAGCCAGCAACTGTAGTGTTTTTACTGCATCCAACACTGGAGAGAACACTTTCTTGCACAAAAGTAAGTGGAAGTTCTACCGTTGAATTAGAAATTTGAATGAAATTAGAAAATACACTGGCAAATCACAAAAGGTTTACAAAACAGAAGTCAGCTGATTGGACTACTGTCAATTCGGAGGCGTCGACTTGTAATGTCAAGTTGTCAGTGATACCAACACTACAAACAAGAATGACATTTGCGATCCATTTGACGCAAATCATTTTTTAGTAAGTGCTAAGAGTAACAGAGGGCGCTCAACTTTGATTACACTGCCATCTATGACGGTGTAGATGAACTAATTCAGTACTACTACTAAATGATAGATGTCGCTAGTTGTTGATTAAATTACAATAGTTGAAGTTAAATACGGAAATGGCACCAAAAAGGCAAGCAAAACAACTACTTTGTAAGAAATGCAATCTTAACCTAACAAGCCAAAAGTCTCTACAATGCTCAGATTGCAAAAACACATACTGCCTAGCATGTACCCATTCTGAAAAAATATATTATCTTATAAAAAATAAGAACAATTGGAGGTGCACAGGGTGCATAAGAAATAATAATTCACCGCAGCAATTTCCACCACCACCATCAGATCATACAGTCGCAACCACAAGTAGAGAAACACAGCCACCTTTATTAACAGAAATATCATCTCTGAAAGTGCCAATTTCTGGACCAAGTGGCTCTGAAATTCCCACAAATTCGACGAACAACACAGCAGAAAAATATTGTGTCAATGTATCTGTTTATAATTCATTTAACTCACTTTCCACGGATGAAAACGACGACGATGATGACGACGTGTCTGAGGACACTACCCAGCATGTGAACAGAAGTTGTCCCGATTTAAGTAAGAATATATATGAAGGTTTAAGCGATGAAATATATTTGCTAAATAATAAATTACTAAATGCAGAAAATAAATTAGCGGCCTCTAACAGCATGTTGGACGTATACTTACTTGAAAATGAAGAATTGAAAAAACAAATAAATGATTTTAAAAATAAAATCGATCGGCTTACTAGAGTGTGTGGAGCGACTAAGAATAACCACAATAAAATTCACTCTACATGCTCTACTGGACGTAATAAAAAGAAATCAGGTGATCTTAAAAATATGTCACTGGGAATGGCTAAACGTTACTTATACAAGGATCATGCGAGCACCTCAACACCTAAAATTGTAAACAGTAACAAGAGCCCTAACATTTCGGAAACACTATCGAATGACTCTACTCAAAAGTGTACACCTGAGCGTCTCTTCCTGTCGCAATCATCAACTGAAAGACTCGAATCAATTTTGGAAAAAATCATATTTTTAAAAAACGAACTGACTGCTACGCAGGCTGAAATACAGGACTTAATCAGTGAAGTTAACTGTCGTAAAAATGAGAGCATCAACAATGAAGGTCTTAGTAGGAGTCAGTCATGCGATTCGCTGCGTTTGCGCATCAGCAAGAAGCAAGTGATAAGAAAAATTTCTTTAATAAGTAGCAACAATGAAAACAAAATACTACAATTAGCCCAAAAAAATTTAGAGTATTCCACCATTTGCCACTATATTTATCCAAGAGCAGGTATCCAAAAATTGTTAGAAGGGATTGAGGAAAAGTTGATTAACTTCAATTTAGATGACTACTGTGTAATCTTTGTAGGTGAGTCAGATTTTACTTCAACCAACAATTATGTGGAAATGGTTGAATACATTAAATCAACTATTCAAAAAGTACAGCATACTAATGTAATCATCTGTGTGCCATCTTACAAATACTCAAGATTCTCAAACTTATTCAATGTAAGAGTGGAAACATTTAATAATCTTTTATACTTAGACAATAAGTTACATAAGTACGCATACTTGTTAGATTCTAACAAAAATGTAGAGTATTCAACAAGATTCTTTAGTATGGTTTCTGGTGCTATGGGAAACTTAGGGTTATCCGTGGTAATGTCTGACTTAAAAGAGCTGATGGAGAATATTTCAGCATGTAGAAAATCAGAAATCGGGGAAAACGTTGTAAACCAAGCCAAAATTCCATCTAGCGGGGACAGGCACGCCCAAGATGAGGCATTTTTTCGACCCTAAAGTGTCCAATGATCATCTAAGTTTACTGCATCAAAATATAGACGGATATATTTCAAAACAGGATCTATTTAATGTTACTATCTCAGAACTCTTTGATATAGGTAAAAAACCGGACATAATTTGCTTGACTGAGACTCATATTAGGAGAGGCAGTGAGTGTTGTATAAATATTCCAGGCTATATTTTGTCATCAACATATTGTAGAGACAAGGGCAAAAAGAGAGGCGGAGTATGCATACTGACGAAAAAGGGATTGGGTTATCATGAGATAGATTTAAAAGTTTATACTAAAGATAAAGTCTTTGAATGTTGTGGAATTCGTCTAATTCCTTATAATATTTATGTAATATGTGTATATAGAACGCCGGACTCAAACGTTACCAGTTTTTTACAGACTCTAGAGGAAGTCTTGTACAAATTCACAAGAAACTCTAAGACCCACATCATAATTGCTGGGGATATAAATATTAATACTTTGGAATTGACCAATCCTTCTAGATATCTATTTGACATTGCCAAAAATTTTAATTTACTATTACACATATCTGATCCAACACGCCTGAAAAATTGCATTGATCACATTATTAGTAATTTACAAAATGCTTCAGCTGAATTACTACATCTTTGCTTATCAGATCACAACACTGCCCAAATGTTACGTTTTCCAGTTCAAAAAACGTCGGAAGATGTTTTGCAATATTTTGTGTATATTAGGGACTACTCTGAAGATAATCTGAATAAGTTTCGCTACTACCTTGAGCAAGTATCTTTCTCTGAAGTATATAAAGAGTTAGATCTCAATAAAGCGATGTCTATCTTCCACAATATATTGACTATGCTCTATATTTTATGCTTCCCCAAGAAAAGAATTAAACTTTTAAATAAATACAAGAAACCAAAATGGATCACCAAAGGGCTAGTAAAAAGCTGTAAAACAAAACGGCACATGCGCTACAAATACTACTTAAAAAGATCGGAAAAGAAAAAAAGAGCTTACAAGCAGTACTCAAAAGTTTTGCGCTCATGCTTAAGCTTATCACAAAAAATACACAACCATAAACGGATCAAAGATTCTAAAAACAAAGGAAGAACTAGTTGGAATATTATAAAAAATGATAATAATACACTTAATAATAGATTCATAAATGATTTAATAATAAATGACAAAGTGATATCAGATCCAAAATGTATAGCAAATGAATTTAATAACTTTTTAATAACTTTAACAAATAATAAAAAATCTTGCTTGAAAAATACTAACAACACTCGGTTGACAAACAGCATCTTCATTGAACCTTTTGAATCCAGTGAAATTAGGAATATAATAAAAACGCTAAATAGTACCAATGCAACTGGGTATGACGAAGTTTCTACCAAGGTAATTAAATATTGTGCTGAACAGTTAATAACACCTTTGACATACTTAATAAATCTTTCATTTGAGAAGGGTATGTTCCCTGATTTACTGAAAATTTCTATTGTGAAACCTCTTCACAAAAAGGGTCCAAAAACTTGCATTGAAAACTATAGACCAATTACATTAGTACCCGTGCTATCTAAAATTTTCGAAAAGGCAATGAAAAAGCGCTTATTAGGTTTCATCGAAAAATATAAAGTTTTAAAGCAAGAGCAATTCGGGTTTCAAGCCAAAAAGTCTACAACATTAGCAGTTTTTCATCTTGTCCGTGAAATTGTAGAGAACGTTAATGCCGGTAGATCAGTATCAACAGTGTTCTTTGACATGACGCGAGCGTTCGATTTCGTGTCACATGATTTGCTGCTTCAAAAGCTAGAAAATCTAGGCATACGAGGTCTAGCTCTACAGTGGGTATCTTCCTACCTCTATAACAGAACACAAGCGGTAGAAATACAACACCTCAACATGGAATCGGAAATCGTTTCATCTAAGTCCGATTTTCGAGTAAACTCGTGTGGCGTACCACAGGGAAGTGTTTTGGGGCCTATCCTTTTCTTGCTCTACATAAACGATCTCCCTGAGGTGACAAAACATAAGTGTATACTCTTTGCAGATGACATATCAGTAATAATACCCTATAGTGACAATGTATCGAACTACGAGATGGACATAAATAATACTATAAGTTCAATAATAACATGGATGACAAGTAATAATTTGACGGTAAATTTAGACAAGACAAGCTATATGCAATTTGGCACAAATAGATATAATAGACAAAAACTAGACATCATATATAATAATTGCAAAATAAAAGAAGTAGAGCTCACAAAGTTTTTAGGCATTTTGATAAATAGTAACTGTAGTTGGCATCATCATATAGATACCATCTGTGATAAGCTGCATCGTTATGTTCACGTTTTGAATAGGCTGCGAAATATCTCCTCTATCGAAACCAACATTATAGCCTATCATGGCTACGTTAGTTCACTGCTCCGGTATGGACTTTTGGTTTGGGGTAGCCCTACAAATAATACTGATTTCAGCAAACTATTTAGAGCACAGAAAAAATGCGTTCGCGCGATATGTGGAAAATCACCCCGTGAGTCTTGTAAGCCCTTATTCAAAAAGTTAGGAATTATGCCACTTCCATGCATGTACATTTTTGAAGTTGCTAGTTTTGTAAGAAATAACATAAATCAATTCAAAAAAACCAAAGACATGCATACAAGGAATGTTAGAACATCAGATAAGCTTGTTTATACTAACATACCAAAATTGACATTCTATTTAAAACAATGTAATGGCATGTGTGTACGAATTTATAATGCTATTCCAGGTGAAATTAAACAATTACCTACACAGTTATTTAAAAAAGAATTAGTGAAATGGCTTAAAGATCAACAATTTTATGCTGTTAATGACATATTTAATAATAAGATATAATTTGAAAGTAATGACATTATGTATTTTTTTTAAATGATGACATTTTTTAATATCATATGATTTAATTTTTGCTATACCGGACATTTCACTAATTTTACTTATTTAATTTAATTCATTAATTTAGTTTATTTATAAGACAGCATAGCAATGTTTCTTTTTTTTCGTTAATTTTATATGTACGCAAGATTTGCATGCCATATATTTGGTAAAATTATGTGATACCTATTATATTTAAACTGAACATCTTACTGTACATACCATAATTTTGAGCAAATAAATTTCTGTATTTCTGTATTTCTGTATTTCTGTAGAATTAAACAGATCTCCATTATTATTCTATTTTAATGATAGTTGAATTATATTTTTCTATGACATTTCCATTTGACATAAATTATTATTCATTGACATCACTATATTATTTCGAATACTATTTTAATTCTAGACATCTTAATTTATTATTATTATTATTATTTATACACTATGACATTTATTATTGTACTTTTAGTTTTCTAAAAGTACACTTAATAAAATATTGTTTTCTTTATAGACATACCTAGTCTAGGTAGAAAAATTATTAAATCTCCCCAATTATGGGTAATCTCCCCACGGTAGGCAACCCGAAATTTATTTATTTTCCTACCGTCACAGCTGAGCTTTGTTTACTTTTTTAAATATTATCAACGATTATTGCACAGCTACCAAATGAATCGCGCTGTTTTCGATGTTTTTTAAATTGTTTATTATAAAATGCGAGTGTACGTGCCCCTGATGATGCTTATTTAAGCGAAACCGGTCGGGACCAAATATAATTTTGTGAAACGAGTACAAGTGTTTTCTTCAAAAATCTGAAAAATATTGATTATTTTTATGTTTCGGCAGGATTGGCTCTGGCAGACCTGGGTCATACGACTTGTTTAAGTCTTGGTTAACGATCGAAACCTAGCCTATCGTGGTACAGTGATAGTAATAAGTGGATATAGGCACGCTGAAGTTATGCACTTTTAAAATCGTTTACACGTTGTGTTTACATCTTATACACACACATGCAAAACAATGCGCGCTCCTCGATACTCACTCTTAATGCAACCGCTTTAAATTCAAAACCACAGAACAATTGCTACAATAACCGGTGAAGTTAATGCTATATGTCGCAGCGATGTTAATCAAACCAGGTTTTTGACCAAAAACCAAAGACTAGTAGATAGCAAAGGTAAAATTCTTTTAAAAATTTTAAAAATTTATTTGTTTTAGGATTTTGATCGAAAATCTATAACAATATAGGTTTCCGATCATGAACCTGAAGTAGTTTAGGATTAAATATGGTAAAGTTATTGCCAAAAACATTAATATAATGTAGTCTTTGATTAAGAACTTGAGTTGGTTTAGGATTATGATAAAAAAGTTGGCAAAACTTACGTTAAAATTTTGTTATCTCAAGCGCCTCGCTCTTTGGACAAAAACCTAGTTTTATCAAAAACTACGACATAGAATGACGCTGAACGCTGCACAATGCTGCCCATTCCCTGGATTCGGCCCTTGGATACCCTCGGGTAGAAATAGAGTGATGCTATTTTAAGCCGTGAAAGTAACATTATTTGAAAATTAAAAATAAAAATACTTAAAATGTTTAAAGAAAGCTTAAAAATCCTCAGAGGTCAATCATTATTGAAAACTGACCTATATCTTTTTTCCCCCTTGTTTGATTTTGATGGAGCCTTCATACGAAATGCTCTCCATAATGAGGAGCTTCCAGTCATATAGGACAGTTGGGTGGAAGGTCTCAGTATTGTACGCAATCCTGTTAAAAAGTTTGAAATGCAGGTTTGGTGTATGAAAACTGGCCTATATATTTTTCCCCCGGGTTCGATTTTGATGGCGCCTTAACCTCTCTTCTGTGGCCCCACCTTTTTTAGAAAAGCCTACTCTGTGGCGTCCCATATGGGACTCTGCCACAGACAGGGAAAAAAATGGGGGTGGTTTAGTTTTCCCTCTATTTCTCTGATTATGGCCAAAAAATATCATATACATTACTTTTATTTTAATCCTAACTAAATTACGTACCTCTTTCAAAAAACAGTATTTTAGCAAAATTAAATTTTCCTCAGCAAAAGCAAAACAACTCCCAGCAATCCTCTTCAACCTGTTTGTATGAAGGTTGTATGGGCGGCGAAAGTAGCTCTACGATAAAGGCGTTTTTCTTAAAAAAAATATTTTACAGAGTGCTACAAGTGGTATTTGAATAGTAACGGCATTTGTGGTTAACAAGAATCAATGGCCGCCTTAAATGTACTAAAATGGGACACTCCACAGTTTAGGAAATTCCGCAGCGATTCCGCAGCGTCCCATATGGGACCCTCCACAGACAGGGAAATTGTGACAGCGTCCCATATGGGACTCGCCACAGACGAGGGGTTAATATGAAATGCTCTCCATAACTAGAAGCTTTGAGTCATATAGGTCAGTGAGGAAGAGGGTCTCTGTATTGTACACAATCCTGTCAAAAAGTGTGAAATTGTAGGTAAAGTGTATGAAAACTGGCCTATATGTTTTTCCCCACTGGTTTGATTTTGATGGTGCCTTGGTATGAAATGCTCGTAATGATTAGGAGATTCGATTTGTATAGGTCAATTGGATAGAAGGTCTCTGTTCTGTGCACAATCCTCCTAAATATGAAAATATTCGATAACTTCTGCAGATTTTATCAGTTAAAATTGTCATATCATAAGGAACTCGAATAAAAGTGCTTGCATCAGCTTACCATTGACAAATTATGTTAAAAAAACTTGGTCTGCCACTGCGCACTCTGCCGGAAGTCCTTAGATGAGATAGGTTAGGGTTGTCGGAAGGGTATATTTGGAGGGGTCTCCCAAGGACTTCTGGCAGAGTGCGCAATGGCAGACCAAGTTTTCTTAACTCAATTTATCAATGGTAAGCTGATGCTGGCACTGTCATTCGGGTACCTTATGAAATGACAATGTTAACGGAAAAAATCTCAATCCTGCTAAACATGAAAATATTCGATATGTTCTGCAGATTTTTGCCGTTAATATTGTCATATCATAAGGTACCCGAATAAAAGTGCCGGCATCAGCTTACCATTGATAAATTATGTTAAGAAAACTTGGTCTGCCATTGAACAGAGACCTTCTATCCAATTGACCTATACAAATCGAATCTCCTAATCATTACGAGCATTTCATACCAAGGCACCATCAAAATCAAACCAGTGGGGAAAAACATATAGGCCAGTTTTCATACACTTTACCTACAATTTCACACTTTTTGACAGGATTGTGTACAATACAGAGACCCCCCTCCTCACTGACCTATATGACTCAAAGCTCCTAGTTATGGAGAGCATTTCATATTAAGGCGCCATCAAAATCAAACCCGGGGGGAATAAGATATAGGCCAGTTTTCATACACCAAACCTCCATTTCAAACTTTTTGACAGGATTGCGTTCAATACTGAAACCCTCCACCCAACTGTCCTATATGACTCGAAGCTCCTCATTATGGAGAGCATTTCGTATTAAGGCACCATCAAAATCAAACACGGGGGGAAAAAGATATAGGTAATTTTTCATACAACTTCAAATGTCTGAAACACTAGGATGCGGCAAGTTTAGGCCTGGCAGACCTTGTGATCTATTGTCAGAGTGATCTTGGCTATTATGTTGTGGTGGCGCGTCGTGGTACCCGATGAGATAGTTTAGGGGTGTCGGAAGGACATCTTTGGAGAGGTCTGGCAAGCACTTCCGGCAGGGTGCGCGGTGGCAGACCAAGCTTTTTTTACATAATTTTTCAATGGTTAACTGATGCCAGCACTTTCATTGTGGTACCTTATGACATATTTTTTACGAAAAAATGACTCTGAAAAATATCGATTATTTTTATGTTTCGGCAGGATTGGCTCTGGCAGACCTGGGTCATACGACTTGTTTAAGTCTTGGTTAACGATCGAAACCTAGCCTATCGTGGTACCTTATGAGATAGCCACTTACCCCCTGGGCTCTCCAACTAACAGATCACTATCACATTGACATTGAATTTGAGTGAATGAATTGAATGAATCGATAGTGTTGTACTTCAACGTGTAAAGTTTACCTGTAATCGAGATTTAGGTGTAGTATTGACATTGGTAGCTTTACAAGTGTCTTCGTAAAACGCCTGTAGCCTGTAAATTGTAACTACAAGTGTGCTACAGGCAGATTTTCACCTGTAATTGTAGGATTGTAATTGTACTTTCGAAACACGGGGCCGGACGTCTCGAAATCACTTCATGTCAATATATTTAGAACAAAAAAATATATACGTGTAATAGTATCAGCTATCTGGTTCCCATAGTACAAGCTATGCTTAGTTTGGGGCTAGATGGCGCTGTGTGAATTGTCCACCATATTTATTATCATTTATCACGCACGTACAGATGACGTTGTATTGTACGATTATGTATTACACTGTAATGTGTACACTGTAGCTTATCATAGAGAAGAAATGAAAGAAACTCACAAGAGTTGTCGCAAGACACTCGTGAGACCGATGATGCCTCGCAGATTCGCGTCCATATGAAAAAAATAAATTGTATCGAAAGAAAATAGTGTTTTGAAAATGTTTTCATTGAGTTTAACAATATGCTAACACCCCATGTTATTCCCCAAACTGCAGCCCGAAATTAAAAATACATATAACATTTTCTTTTTGTATTTTCATATTGAAATCAATATATTTGCTATTATCAATATTCATTTAGAAGTTGAGAATTGGGAAGACAATAGTTGAATTTAATATTATTTATTTTATTATATATTAAATTAACACTAGGTCTTTTTTCTTATTAAAAGGTACTTTGCTGAGCGTTGATCTGAAACTGGAGGAGGGGAAATTTCATGTTACACCGAGCACCTTCAAAGAAGAAAACTTTAATATTCTCAAGAATCTTATTAAAACTTCACCCATAAAAGGGTGTGTCAAAAAAGATCAATTCTCATGTCCAATGTGCGATAAAAAATATAACCAAAGAAAAAATTTAAACAGGCATCTGCAAATACACACAATGTCATGGACTTGTGAAATATGCAGCCAAAAGTTTATGAGTAATTTTTTATTAAGTCGGCATGTCAAAACACATGCTGCTAAAAAGGCATATGCTTGCGAAATATGTCATAAAAAGTTTGCATTTAAAAAGTATCTTCACGAACATTTCGCGAGAAATCACGGTGAAAAACCGTTTGCTTGTGAAATATGTGGTAAAAAGTTTTCAACCAAAAGCTGTTTAGCAAGACATGCCATGATACACACAGACGAAAGACCTTATGTATGTGAAACGTGTGGGCTTAAATTAAGGAGTCAATGTAGTTTAAATAAACATTTAAGAGTACACACCGGAGACAAACGGTTTCACTGTGAGATATGTGATAAAAAGTTTCACACTAAGCCTCAGTTGCAATCGCATGTTCTAGTACACACAGGTGAAAAACCATTCACTTGTAAGATATGTGATAAAAAATTTAGACGAGCAACTGCCTTAAAAAATCATGCCAGAATACATACGGGTGAAAAACCATTTGCTTGTAAATTGTGTGATGCAAAATTTTCTGATCGCAGTAACTTAAGATTACATTTTAGAAAACATACGGGGGAAACCCCTATCAGTTGCAGATTATGCGATGAAAAGTTTCGCCATACGGCGTATTTAATTGCACATGTGAAACAAATGCACAAAGGTGAAAAACCTTTTGCCTGTGAGTTTTGCACTGACACGTTTGCCCGTCGTAAAGATGTGATTCAACATGTTACAATTATGCATTCGAAGAAAAATGCCCTAGTTCCAGCAACCAAAGATACCTAAAGTTGGAATTCAAAAAGAAAAGAACAATTTAAATTCTATTTGTTATGTTTTATTAGTGTCCGCGTATTTAGTAATTTTGTGCCAAGAATTAATGTTTAAAATATTAAAATGAGGTTCTGTTAGATATCGTTTTGGGTCAATTGACCAATATTTTAACCAAATTTAGATTTCATGGTTTTGCTTTTATTAGGTTTATTTTTATATTATGAGAAGGAAGCCCCCGTTCCGTGTTGAATACGCCCCAGATGAGTCAACCTTACGATGAACCGTAAAGTAGGCTGGTTTTGTTTGATTTTGTTGAATTTTGTTTCACAGAAATTATTTTTAAGTTGGTAAATAAGTAATGTTAACACTCAATGTTAATAAGCATTAAAAAATATTTTAAACAGATCTTTATGTGTTCTTATTTTTTGTTCTACAATTATAGTAATTTATTAATAGTGGTCACCACTGAAATTGAAAATAAGAAAATTTTATAATTCATCAGCGACCTTTAGGTGCAAAATGTCCAGTTTGCATAATGACCAGTTACCAGTTTGCAAAAAGTACAATTAGCGAAATTAAGAGGTGAGTTCAGACCATCAAACCGAAAAACTTTCCCCAAAACACAGGGGTCAGTACCGCAGTATTTCATATAAACTGGACTTATTTGGAACTGGACATTTTGCAAACTGTACTCTTTGCAATTGGTCATTTTGCAAACTGGACATTATGCAAACTGGACATTATGCAAACTGGTCATTTATTCACCATTGGACATTTTGCAAAATTCACATTATGCACCAAAGGATCAACGGAACCGGGACCGTGGGGAACCCTCCCACAGCTCACGTTCACGATCGGCTCAATGTTCAAGTCCAGGCGGTCGCTGATCCTTTGGTACATAATGTCCATTTTGCAAAATGTCCAATGGTGAAAAAATGAGCAATTTGCATAATACAGTTACAAACTAACTTGTAATATTTTTTCTAATGGTACGCTTTTATACCAAGCGTCGCGACAACGACGCCAGGCGCGGTCACAGCCCTCAGTTTCAGGGGGGGTCATGGCGGCTGAAATACCTTAGAACCATTTTTTATCCACACTTTAGATTTAAGAAAAATTTACTACTGCGTGCATAGGTATAATATCATATGACGTATCACCACTCGTCACACGCTGAACACTGGCGGATGCATATTTTTGAATTTCTCAGTAAGATGCTTTTAAACTACTGAATTATTTGAATGAAATAATAATAAACTCTGTTTGTTGTCTAAAGAATCCTCATAAAATATCATAAAATTTTGCGGATTAAGTACCATTTCTTTCCAAATTGTGCGCATGCTCAGGATATATTTTATCTGGGTAGGCTGAAGTTTTCAGGTAAAAATAAGGCACAAAGACGTGGACGTATCGCGAGCGGATCAAGCTTGACTTTTTCGCTACAAACGAGCATATGAGCTTAAAAACTGGCCGCCAGTGAAAAACAGACTAAAAGGTACATGTACAGCGAGCGAAGCGAGCTCGACTTTTCGCGTTATAAGAAAGTGAGAGGCCTCAACACTAGCAGTAGATGTAAAACAGGTAGAAAAGTGTACGTGTTGCGAGCGAAGCGAGCCCGACTTTTCACGCTATAAATAAGCAAAGATTTAAACACGGTATATACGGTAGTTTTTTTTCTTGGATTTCAGGGGGGGTCATGACCCCTATGACCCCCCCCCTGTGACCGCGCCTGAACGACGCCGTCAAATTTTGACGGCGTCGTGGTCGCTGCGGTCTTGTAGAAAAATCCGACCGCATCCCATACAAACCCTGAGCTTCTCAGCGCGCTGTCAACGTGACGGCGACGTGGCGGCGTCGTTGACGCTGTCGCCCGGTCTTTCTGGTATCCCCATACAAACCAGTCATTTGACAGCGACAACGACGCCGACAATCAGTCATTAATACAATCCTTTTTTGCTTGTGGAACGTATAATCGTAAGCCGGGCCGGAACGGGACGGAAGATGAGTTGCTCGAAGATCGTAAGTAACCAGCTGGATTATCCCGACCTTTTAAGCGGACTAGGATTTCGTGCACCTTCACGACGGATTAGTTTAAAACGATTGTTCAACGTTCCTCTTCACTCGACAAATTACGGTCAAAATTCAGTTCTCACTCGATTGCCTAAAATATACCGGGAGTAACAGAAAGGGTATTACAAGCCGAAAGGAGGTGAAGGTACTCATGAAACTGAACAACTTTCCCCATGGAACATGGGACGAAATATGAAAAATAAAATTGGACCTTCCATACAAAATCGCCGATCAGCTGACAGTGGCGGATCCAGGGGTCATGGGGACATGACCCCTGAGCCGGGCCCAGGACCTTGACTAAGTGGTTATATTATGGTTTACATATTGACAATGTCTTTTTTGTCAATGTCAAACACAAGTTTCCATTCAATACGTATAAGCAAAAGCCGGCATATGGCAAAATCGTCGACTTCATTCGGCCATCGTCGTAAGCTGATCCAGGTTTTTGGCCGGAATCCTAATGGGAACGACGATTGGAGAGGTACGTTATGCACCTCCCCCTGATCTGTTAAGGGTAGAGTTGGACACCCTGAGGCATCGGACGCCCTAAAGGATGGGGTAGCGTCAGACAGCCTGAACAGCAGGATTGCCTCGGTTGACCTGAAGACAGACGCCATAAGAGCAGGAAGTACCACTGAACGCTCGAGAGAACGAGAGGTAGCGTCAGACGCCCTGGTCGGCTGGGGGTATCGTCGGACGCCCAGGAAATCTACCGCCTGCCATCTTTTATCCTCCAGAGTGTCCGACGCTACCCAATCCTGCCAAGGCGTCCGACGCTACCTCCCACCCTCCAAGGCGTCCGACGCTACCTCCCACCCTCCAGAACGTCCAAAGCTACCCCCTGCCTCTCAGGTTGTATGCCGCTACCTCCAACCCTCCAACGATGCCCTTTATGGCAAGGGGTAGCGTCGGAAGCCCAGGAAAACCAACACCCACCACTTTTTATCCACCAGAGTGTCCGACGCCACCCACGTCCTCCAGGGCGTCCGACGCTACTTTGTAACACAATAGTAGGCCCGACGATACCCCTTCCCGAGTACGGCGTCCCTGGAAGGTTGGAGGTAGCGTCAGTCATCCTGAAAGGGAACTAGCGTTGCACGTGCTGTAGGGTGGGAGGTAGCGTCGGTCGCCCTGGAGGGCGTGTGTAGCGTTGGACACTGGAGGATGAAAGATGACGGTGGTTGGATTTTCTGGGACGCTACCCCGTGTCCTCTAGGGCGTCCGACGCTACCTCCGATCCTCCAGAGCGTCCAAGGCAATTCTGCTGTTCAGACTGTCTGATGTTACCTGTCCTTCAGGGTGTCAAACATTACCCTTAAAAGATGTGCATAACATACCTCCTCACTCCTCGCTCCCCCGAAATGCAAAAAAAGCCATAATACTAAACAAATCTAGGATTTCGGAAAATCCTTGATTTTTGGCCAAAAACCTGGATCAGCTTAGGACGATGGCCGAAGGAAGTTTACGATTTTGCCATATGCCGGCTTTTGGCCAAAAACCTAATTCTGCCTCTCGAAAAACATAATTCTTCTTCTGAGGCAGTCGGGTCAAAAATTACCTATAGTACCTATAAAATTGTCTATGTGATCCCCCCCCTGAGCCAAGGCTGGATCCGCCGGTGTCAGCTGACAGATTTAATATGGGAGGTCTAAATTTTTATTTTCATATATCGACCTATGTTCCATGGGGAAAGTTGTTCAGTTTTATGAGTACCTTCACTTCCTTTCGGCTTGTAATACCATTTCTTTTACTCCTTGTATAATAAGACATAATATTTTTGGAGACACTTTGTGAATTTTATTTTAGTTGATATTTATCACTTTGAGAATTTGTTCCCAGTCTGTTTAGGACATTGCAGGCTGAATCACCTGATTGTCGGTTAAGAAAGATGGTTCCGTGCTTCTGATGGACACGATATGCCGTCGGTCCCGATTGCTGTCTATGATCACTTAGACGATGGTCGTTACACAACCATATCAGAAGCCTGCTACTTGCATACCTACTCACTATTAAATTATATCAGGCAATTATTTCTGTGTCTCATTAAAATCTAAACATAAATACATGTGCCATCCCTTTACGGGAAGGGCCGTTATTCCCAACGGCCCCCGCGGATCGAGCCCGTTGGAATTTTTTCTTCCCAAAACTCCCCCTGAATTCAAACTTACAGAGATACGGGGCCGTTGGGAATAACGGGAGAGGGCGGCTATGCTACTCGCGCGGTCAGTCGCAGCTGTGAACTAAAATAAAAATATGTAAGTAATCTAGAAATATTTGAAATATTTTTTACTACTTCCTCTATAGATACGGTCGATCCTTATCCAGCTAAGACACGCATTTAAATTACCACTGTATAGGATGAAATTTTACTAGTGACCGATAGCGTAAACTCAGAACCGACTGGTGATAAGGAACAACTTTACCCAAGGAACAAGATCGAAATATGAAAAAAAAAAATGTTGTACCTCCCGTAGTAACTAAAATCAGCTGATCGGCAAGTTTGTATGGGAGGTACAAAATTTTTTTTCGTATTTCGGCCTATGTTCCTTGGGGAAAGTTGTTGCTTATCACCAGCCGGTTCTGATTTTTCGCTATCGGTCACTAGTAAAATTTCACCCTATATAAGAACGATACCCTATACATGCCGTGTGGTGCCGGCAGAGTAGAAATGCCGTGTGGTGCCGGCAGAGTAGAATAGATGCCGTGTGGTGCCGGCAGAGTAGAATAGCACCAGCCCCTCTCTTTCCGTGGGGGTCGTAAGAGGCGACCAAGGGATAAACCCTACCCAAACAGCCAGGGCCAACCGTATGATGGCGGTTAATCCACCACAAACGCATTCCCAAGGAGGGTTGACGTCTGGTAGGCGGCCGGTCGTAAAATTCAGCCAAATCCTTTTGCAACACGATTTTGAGTTCAACGAAACGTGTTGCGCCGACCCCAAGTAATTGGGATAAGGGCAGGAAGATGATGATGATAAGAACGAATGTTTTCAGATTTGTGATTGGGTAGATAAAGTAAATTAATAACTATCATATTCAATAAATAAAGGCAAGTATGAATGAAAACAAAATTTGTTGTCTTAAAATTTATTATTCCGAAGAGTATCACCAATTATTTCATTATTATACCTACTTATACACAAGCGTACAAAAAATTCTTATATTAGGTATATTTATTAGCGAAATTTACAAGCAAATGGTTTTTCACCCGTATGTACTTTGACGCGTGGTTTAAGTATTATTTGTGTATAACTTTCTATCACATATCTTGCTACCGTAGCGTTTGTCTCCAATCCCTCAGTATCATTTTGACAATAAATAATATTAGGTATTAGAGCTGAAAGGAGATTATATAGAAAAAATAAACTATTATTTTTGAAAAATAATGCTTCTTCTTTTGAAAGTCACGGACTTATTATACCGCCCTCGTACATAATATTTACATAGGCTGGTAGTATTATTTCACGAAATAGAAGGGATGTAAGTGGACCAGTTTATGACACACCGTAGTAGTTTTAAAAATTGTTCTGTGATGTTTATTCGGATATGCATACAATAAGATTCCAAAGAACATTAAAATATAGTGTAGCAAATTAGTAGTCATGATTTTTGTAGTATTAAGGAATTTATAGAATGCCAAAAATTTAAAAACAAGAGTATTATGTGTCCTGCTTGCCCATTCATAATGCGGCAAAACCTGATTCAGTAATAATGATTTAGGAAAACTTGCAAAGTTTTCACCGCAGGCTAGATTTGAACCAGCGACCTTCGCCATCTGTACTGCTGGCGACGCCTCTACCAACTGGGCTACAGCGGCTTACTCTCAGGCCCGCGAATTAAGCAAGCGTACATGTACAGGACATGTTTTGGGCAAAAAAGAAGGAAGGGAGGGGGGAGTGAAAAGTACCGGGCAGGATCGTATTCTACGGGGTCTTACGAGTATTAGTCTAAAAAAACCCGGTTCTTAACTGAAGCAAGATTTGTCTTTTCAGAATAAAAAAGTTTATTCTTAAGGATAAACGTCAGAGCAGATTTCCATACAAATTTTAATCGGCAAACACAGAAAAACTACCCTGTTTCATACATGGAATATAGTGTTATAACGCAAATTAGACCATTTTAATTTAGAGAATCTGATAAAAATATGATATTTAAGTTATTTCTGAGGTTTTTTTAGCTTTAGAAAATATGCAAATATTTGATCAATTTCCGTATGTGTGAGTGCGATCCATAGAAATCCTAGAGCACATTGAATAAAAATCTCCTCAGAATACGTTTTAAAACTCTTATCTCAGTATGAAACTCCCGAGATGAAACTCACTGAAAGGTCCTGATATTGACGTAAGCTTTCAATGACTGACACAAATAAAACTCAAAATCAAAAGTTTCAAAAATGTAAATATCAAAATCTTGATTTTGATCGTATTTCTTAATTATTTCGCAGAGAGAATATAAATAAAACTAACGTTTTATTATTTCGTACATATAGTTAAATTTAAAACCAATTTCAAACAAAAGTCCTCCTTTAGTACCTATAAATTTCCATATTCAGCCGTAACTGAGCCGTAGCTCAGAATCCTGGACCCTCAAGGCTGTTTATAAAAAGAGAATTGACGTCGTCGTGATGTGGTGTTGGCGTCGCATGCTCCGGATTCCCTGGGCGGCTTTATGGACCAACCAACGTAATCATATTAGAGGAGTTGAGACTGGAAAAACACACGGCTGTCCACACCACGAAATGCACGCTCCGGAAACTGCAGTACTTTGGACATATTGTCAGAAGAGAATTAGACAATCTGGAAAAACTGCTGTTGACGAGGAAAATTGAGGGAAAGAGGGCCACAGGACAATGCGCGGAACCGGAACGGTAGCTAGATCAAGTCTCCGAACAAATGGAGATGTCCACCAACACGGCTCTACATGAAGCAAAAGATCAAGCTAAATGGGAACAAATTACCAAAGAAAGATAGTGTACGGAGTCATGATCCTCAGCAGTGAGGCAACCGACGGGAAGAGATGGATGCAATGCACCTACAAAATTGTTTAAATAAACGCTAAAACGGTAGGTAATCCTACCTAGAACACCTGGACTAAGAACCGAAATGGAAGTGGTAGTAATAAAATATATATACGGATGTACGACACTTATACCTAACTATATAGGTGCCTACAAAATATAAAAGGTAAATAAAATTTGCAGGAAAAATGTATTTTTATTTCTACGAGTGTTACAAATGAGTGGTACCTAGACTAATATTCTCCTCACCTAGAAGTCCTAGACTAAACATGGTTTAGGTTTCATAAAACGATTAAAATATCCATGTTTATCAAAGCGCACGACAGTGCGCCAGCCAAGTTCTAAACACAAGCCGCGAGCACAGTGTTACACACTGCACTCTTTTTACCCGCCTGTATCAGGGATGTGAAAAAAATAAAGATTATTTAAAAAATAGATAAATATTTGAAAAAGAAATATCGATTTTATAAAATAAGAATTAATCGATTATTTGAAAATCGATTACATTTTCAAAATTTCCGAAGTCCGCGTAAAAGAAACAATGAAAATTAGATTTTTGTTAATGCTTTTTTTAATTACTCAAGTCACATCCGCACCCTGTACCTACATAGGTATCTATTTATCTACTGTACAGAATGAAACTTTACACAGTTTACACACATAATGACACCATGTAAAACTTACTTTTGAAAATCTGATTTCAAACCAAAATTATAAAAATAGTTTGTAGTTACTTTATCACATTCCGAACAAAAAGAGGTAAAATCCCACCAAAAACTTATAAATGTGAAATGGAGGCCAAATTCTTACGCCTAAAACAGAGTTAAAATCTAAATTAAAGCCAAATTTTATCATAATTAAAACTATAACATTATTCATTTGAATTGGCGGGTTTTAAAATTTTGTGATAGAAACTGATAAAAGCCCAAAATTATCTCCGTAAGATCTGCTCTTCTTATCAGAAGTAGCTCTAATGAGCTAATGCTGTGTCTCGAGTAAGACCGCCAAGATCGAATGAATATTTATTATGGTTGTAATTATGATAAAACTTGCCTTTAATTTAGATTTCCATTCCTTTTAGGCGTTCGAACTTGACCTCCATTTTAAATTTATGTTTTTGGGGGTTAATTTTTTTACCTAACCTATCTGGAGGCACAGCGCTGCGGTGCCCCGCCAAGACGAGCCAAGTGAAGAGCGACGACATTACCTACCTTTTTTCAAACTCTAGTTTTCAGTATACTTTAGAAGAGTGTGATCTTTATAGGATAGCGTTTTCTATAAAAATCTAAATATAATACTCTCTGTAGGTCGAACTCAGAGTAGGTACCGAGAAGTTTCTACTAAGCCGCGTAGTCAATTTTAAAAATCACGGCAATACCGTGGCATTCGCGTTTTGCCGAGAAAAAACGCTTATGTAACGCTGGATATCACAAATACGCCGACGCCAAAACCAGGGTGTGTAGATTCAAAAGCCTGGTTCTACTTGAGACCTGATAACTTTTTTGCAGGGTTAGACATAATGCGCTCATCTTGGCGACATTTTTCGTGAAAACTGTTGGTGGCAGTTATTTAATGTAAAAGTAGTTTTCAGTAATCAAAAATGCATCTACACAATTTCATACGATATAAAAATAAAAATCATAAATAAAAATACGTCAATAAATAAAAATATTTTGCTAGGACCACCCAGGAGTACTATTTTTGAATTATCGCATGCGGAAGTCTGCTTCTAAATGTGTTCGTATCACACGTTCTACTACTGACACATCGATATTCTTCCATTTCACACATCCTAATCAATTCCAACACGTCCAAGGTATTAACAAGTTCGAGTAGTAGAAAATATGATACGAATGTTACGGATTTCCGTAAACGATTTCACAAATCAAACTTTCTGAAATTGAGCTCCGAGTCTCAGGATCGAAACCTACTGCCACAACGGCTGTCAAAGCTAAGGTCAAACTCAAAGCATAGTGTCAAATTGGTCTTTCCTTTTTCAAACTGGCCTTGTCTGTGTGTGAGTGAGTCTCGTCTATATACAGAAACGCAAAATGTAACTTTGTATCGGCAAATGTAACAGAATTACTTAAAAAATATACTAATTGTATTTAAATTATTGTTCCTAGCAGTGAACTATTTTCGAAGGTTGCCGCTTACTCGAAAATTCATTGTTATATTGTGAAAAATAGTAATACCACGTTACCTACGTAAAATAACGTAACTAACGCCATCTATTGACATACTTTGGGCGGCTTGCTCTGACGTTGAACCTTAACATCTTTATTTGCTCAGAATGGATACATTAGACATGGTGTCAGGTAATTTTTCTTTTTCTAGGTGATGCTTATTTCTGAGATGCTTGCCTAAGTTACTTACGTTAGCAAACTTTGCGTCGCAAATCTTACAAACAAATGGTTTTTCACCCGTGTGTGTCCTGATATGTATTTTTAAGGTACCAGGTAACGCAAATTTTGCGTCGCAAAACTCACAAGCAAATGGTTTTTCACCGGTGTGCACTCTGACATGTGCTCTTAATTCAACGGGTTTGTAAAACTTTTTATCACACATCTTGCAAGCGTGCCGTCTGTCTCCGGCGTGTTTTTCAAGATGTCTTCTTAAATCACGTCGCACTCTAAACTTATGTCCACATATTTCACAAACATGGGGTTTTTCATCAGTATGTATTAAAGCGTGGAGTTTTAAACGTTTTTCAATTGGAAACCTTTTATCGCACACCTTACAAGCGAATGGTTTTTCATCCGTGTGTGCTATACGCTTATGTTCATTTAACGTATGTTTAAATGAATATTTTTTAGGACATAAGTCACAACCGAAAAGTTTTTCGCTGCTGTGTGTCGTGACATGTATTTTTAAAGTATTTTTATTTGGTGCCTTGAGACCACAAATATCACAACAAAATAATCTTTCGCAGTGTACTTGCTTGATATGGTTTCGCAGGAAAACCATAGATGAGTACTTTCTTTGGCATATATCGCAAACTAATGTCTTTTCGCTGTGCTTTCTCACGACATGATATTTAAGAACGTGAAGAGATGAAAACTTTTTATGACATACGTCGCAAGGGTATTCAGTTTTATTTTCGCAGTGCATTGTCTTGATATGTCGTATTAGATAGTCTTTATTTGAGTACTTTCTTTGGCATATATCGCAAACGAATTTCTTTTCGCCGTGCACGTCCCGGTAATGGGTTTTAAGATATGAATTGGAACTTAACTTTTTATTACATAAGTGACAAGCGTATTCAGTTTTATGTCTTCGGATGAAATGCCGAATCAGTTTGTTCTTTGTCGTGTGCTTTCGGTGGCAAACCTTACAAGTCCATAATTTATTACACGTTTTCAGATGATTGTTTACAAGGTTTCTGTTGGCATATTTTTTGTTGCATTTGGGACAAGTTAGTTGTTTCTCGATTTTGGCTTTTCTGTCGTCTTCTCCTTTAGGTACAGTCTTCTTCCGTTTGGCGGGAATATTCTCTTCTTCGTTGGTACCTGTAAATAAAAAAGATTTCTAGTGTTAAGGTAGAACGCTTTTCATACAAAAGTTGAATGGAGTTACGTCTGTAAAGGAGACAAAAATATGATTAGAAAACTTGATGGCTCGCAAAATAACAACTATTTTTTTAACTATCAGATTTCTCTGTAAAAACCGTATCGTCAGTTTATGAGCATAGATGGAGCTATTGCAGCAATAAACACGTTTGATTTTTTTGTGAAGAACATACTTAAGGTTCAACGTCAGAGCAAGCCGCCCAAAGTATGTCAATAGATGGCGTTAGTTACGTTATTTTACGTAGGTAACGTGGTATTACTATTTTTCACGATATAACAATGAATTTTCGAGTAAGCGGCAACCTTCGAAAATAATTCACTGCTAGGAACAATAATTTAAATACATTTAGTATATTTTTTAAGTAATTCTGTTACATTTCCGGATACAAAGTTACATTTTGCGTTTCTGTATATAGACGAGACTCACTCACACACAGACAAGGCCAGTTTGAAAAAGGAAAGACCAATTTGACACTATGCTTTGAGTTTGACCTTAGCTTTGACAGCCGTTGTGGCTTGATAATGCTAAGATTTGCAATTATATCTGAAGTAGGTTTCGATCCTGAGAGTCAGAGCTCAATTTCAGAAAGTGTGATTTGTGAAATCGTTTACGGAAATCCGTAACACTCGTATCATATTTTCTACTACTCGAACTTGTTAATACCTTGGACGTGTTGGAATTGATTAGGATGTGTTAAATGGAAGAATATGGATGTGTC